>OY982565.1:21114633-21479299 GCA_963859945.1 Euplagia quadripunctaria
AGAGTTTATTATTGCATAAAATTGTTTTTAGGCAAATTAGGCAAGAATGCTCTATTTTATTACTGGTCGTATTGTAACTGATCATTTTTTTTTTAATACACCAAGTACATCCATCATTAATGCTAATACTTAAACTAATGCAATGGATCTGCATTAACTAAATACATAGGTACAAAATAAGAACACAAAGAATAAGAGGCCTGTGTGGACTCCCTCGATGAATACGAAAATATGTCAACTGTGTCAGAAACCGCGCAGAGCACACGCAGCGTACGCGTCAGCGGCTTGAAGATTAGCAGATTGGTGTGTGCGCGCAGCACCTCCAGCAGTGGCGGCAGCCAATGACATCCTGTGTATTGTGTACTCGTCCGGGACACAACTGCACCGTTTGCAACACACCAGGACTATGTATCATCCCCCGCAAGACTTTTAACACATTCGTGGCCGAAGCCACTTCCCTTCTCACCTTAAATTTATTCCAGCCTATCATACCCAAAACAAATAGAGTAGGGTACAGCAATGGATATCCAGGGTATACCCCATATTGCTTCAAGTACAGAAACCTAATTTTATTCTAAATACGCTCCAGGGTAAAATATTTTATTTTATGTGTGACCAGATCATCGTATTGCCTTCCAAATGGCTTCTCACGAGCGCTTCAAATAATGCTGTTAAAGCTCCAATATTTGGAAATAGATTTGTTTGGCGTTATACAAATCCTCGATTACGGTATGCTTTTTTAGAAACATTGGTAACGTGTTTCCGAAAGCTGAGATCGGCAGTGAAGTGAACCCCCAAGTCCTTGACTTCAGTGACGCGCTGCAATGGGACCCCCTCTATATGATACTGGTGATGATGTGGGTAATGCGCAAGGCTAACAAACCCGGATCTGATGTTGCTATCTGAAGGAAAACTAGAGAAACCCTCAGAAATTAAGGACAAATATAATGTGTTTGATGATTTTTCTTGAAATTAAGTTTAAAGTGCTGAATGTTATTGTTATTAACCGATTTCAAAAATAGGACGATGTTCTACGTTCGGCTGTGAATCTTTTTTTATAACTTATTCAATCAAATGCAGCATATTGCTAGACAAAGTAAACATTTTACCTTATCTAAATAATAAATAAATTATTAAACAAAAGTTAATATAATCTTGCGTACGGCAGTTCGATAACTTCCATAACAATAAGTAATGTTCTAAATACTGTATCTACTCAGTATGTACAAACCTTACATAAAAATGAAAACATAACTACTTTAAAAAAGTTAAACCGACTTCAAAAAGTACTAGAAAAAGCAAAGGGCACTAAAAATGGGTACTTCATAGATAGGCTCGGGCCACCGCGGCGACTGCGAGGGGCTTCAACGGGCAGATCTCGTGGACGCACGTCTTAAATGATATTGAATTTTCAATGCTTTATTATGTCGGTAACTATTTTATGTTAATAAACTATAATTATATACATCATATATATTCTAGGAACAAGTGAAATAGTACACAGACTACGACTTTAGTAAATGTGTAGAGACAAATGATATAAGTACAAGGGTAAAAATAAGGATATTGTTGTACAAGAAAATCTAGTCACATTTGTGAAACCTTTTCTAAAAACATCGAAACAAATCCACACACGATTTTCACCAACAAAGTTATCTATAGAGAAAATTTATAAAATGAATCATGACACAGCGAATTTTGAAGCAGCCGTCACATTGTGAACTCAGACAAGTAGAGCACTCAGTTAAATTAATGTGACGCTAGGTATCTTCGTCCATAATATACATGTATTAAAAACATATGAGACATTCAAAGAATAACTGATTCTATTAGCTTCAGATGGTGAACATCTTTGAATGTATGATAGTTGTTGATGGTATTCAGTTTTACTTTTTCAGATAGAAAATCTAAGATTCTATTGGTAGAAACTGAAAATATTCACCTTACTTCTACACAAATTCTTAAGGCAGTGTTCAGAAATCATTATTATAATTAGAAAACTCTCATTTTTTTATGGTTAACCACCTAAAAACTGTATCAAGCAAGCTCAGTTTAGTAAATGAAATGGTAAATATGTGTGCGGTTATTGTTTGTTTATAATCAGTGCCAGAGTAATGTGTCCGAATTTTGTTTTATTTGGATCATCGTGTGTGTCCATGTATTTGCGTATGTGTGCGTGCGTGTGTTTATGTGGGTGTGCGTGTGTGTTATTGTTCTATTTATTATTTGTATATTTACAACCAACTAATAAGTCCCCTGTATTATCATATCTCAGGATTTTTGATAAACATGCTTAAAGTTTTTTTAATAATAATGTTTATTTTCTCACATATACTGTTTACAGGCAATTAATTTATATACTTAAACTTATGCATCTAGTTATTGTACATTCGGTAATTTCAAGTAGGATAGCCTATGTGAGAGACTGGTGTCTGAATAGGATATTTCGAATGGGCATAATTTCGAACTTCTTGTATAATATTGTTGTTCTGCAAAATTATAACGATGGCAACGACGTGACGTTGTCTTTAATCATTATGTATGTTTATAAAATCCTAGGATAGCTGTAAGTTTACTATCAAAAGGTAAAATTCATAAATAAAATATATCTTTTGTCATATCGTATAATTTTGTAAATAAACAGTCTGGACACTTACTTGATTCTGATCTTATTATGATTATATTAATTATATTGTATTATTAGTAGGTTTATGTACGTAATATATTTTTAAGTCTGCAACTAAGTCTAAGATTTTAATTAAACACCTGCCATGCACGTCTCTGCATCACCCAAAGCTTGACTGGAGAAAAAAGCTTACGGCATTAAGCTCGCCTTATGCAATATAATGCAGCAAACGTTAGGAATAAATAAAATCTATTTATTCCTAACGTTTAGTAGTTAACGCTAATACTTTGTGGTCCGTTAAGGGGTTGTATTCATTGAATAAGTTACCCTTGGAAAGTTCAAATGAGTTTCATTTAGGTAATGTTTGGTCCCTTTACTTGTATTGCGGCGGTGGTTTGTTTGAATTTTTGCTGTACAGCTCCTAACCTGGGACAAGTTTGGTATTTTTGGTGCCATTGAAATTCATGTTACTTTTCTACTGGATATGAACTTGAGCATGTACCTAAGTTTAATAAAGGTATTCGATTATTGACCTAATCAGTGTCATTCTATTACATTATATTTATATTTTTGTAGATATTGTTATACTTAAGAACAAAATTAGAAGAACGTGATTTTCTATTATGGAAGTAATTTTACTTTACTTTAATATATGATACCTATATTTAAAATGAACTGGCATTCGTCTTAAAGATTTTTTACTTATTTTAGTTATTCTTTATGCGTCGAATAACTTATACAATACTTATAGATACTTACAATGACTTAAACATTATGCTAAGAATATATGATAAGAAAAAAATTATGCTCGCATAAGGTGTTCATAAATAATCTGCTCACAAAACTTAGCAAGTTGTTAATCAATTAATGTCATTTTGACAAATCTTTACTCTTGTAAATTTTAAGTAAATATCATCGTAAAAAAACAAACATACAAATTAAAAAAAAAAACAGAGCTAGAGCGAATTAGTTTATTTTTAAAAATATGATAACTTTACATTATAAAGGTACTAACTACTTACGTTTGACTGTCCGTAATTTAACGTGTTTTGCGAACTATTGTGAATTACAACATTGAAATCGATTTAATATGAATAAGATTCCTTACTGAGTATCCTTCCTGTTAGGCTTTAAACTAAAACACTACAGTACTCGTAGTCAATTTTCGAATCTTTGTATCAGGGTTTAAAATGGCGAAGTGTGGCGAAAGCAACGTTGGCGTCGCGCCCACTCTCACCACAACCATTACGAGATTCTTTAATATTTTAATACTGTGCATAATGCATCACATTTCAACGCCAGACATTGTGACAAACTTTAATCCGAACGAAATGGTTCAAACGCTTTCATTATGAAGCTTTGTCTACGGATAAAGCGGTCGAAAGTTGGAGGGTATTTTGCAACGAATGCACGTAAACTAATGAAATTAAATACAAGTAAAAGTGTCAGGTTTCATTTTCGGAAGTGGTATTAACATAAAAGTCTCGTCAGGATAGTTCTAGCTGCAAACAGATTATGACGTAAGTTGGCATTATTCAGAAATCTCTGTGGTCAAGTAGATTGACAAGGCTAAAGTAAACCTCAGCAAGTTGCTCGGCAATGAGTAGTTTTACTTAAAGGATGTATTGTATACAAGAACTTATAGCCTCATACAAACTTTTAACTTATTATTATTACGGTGTGGTATAGAGGTGTTACTTTATAATGTAAATGAATAAAAAATTCGATTTCGAAATTATAATAATTGTATGTTGTACCTTATCGTCATACCAGTCCAACTCATATAGGTTATGTTCATGGTCAAGAGTTCTCTTCAAGGTAATTTTTTAACCTATCCAGCTAAGAAATCTGACGAAATCTGAATTAGTTTTCTAAATCTTCTTGCGTGGAAGTATCTTTTGCGCAAATGGAATATCGCAGGTGTATTTCCTATACCTGTCACAAAAGTATTCCTGACCGTTTTCTTTCCATTCATACAGAAATAGACATCTTTTACACTATAATCACACATTTTTGTTCCGTCCAATAGGTTACATCCCTTCCGCATAAAGTTTGGTAACCAGGTTTCTTGTACTTCTGTGTTTATTATTTGGCATTCTATTTCTATGCTACTATTTTTATGCAAACTTGCATTGTATTTTTATTTATTTATTTTATTTATAGGAAACCCAACAGCTCTTTTACATAATACATGAATAATTTGCATTAAATTACGACATTCGCTATTTAAAACTAGAAAATAAAAAGTTATAATATTATAATAATAAACATGAAATAAATAATCATAAAACATTAAATTCAACTAAACTAAATCAAATAAAACCAAATCAAATCAAATCCACACAAATTAAATCACATCAACTCAATTAAATTAAATTAAATCAAATCAAATGAAATACAAATTAAATTAAATCAAATAAATTCAAATTAAATCAAATCAAATTAAACCAAATCAAATTAAAATAAACTAAATGAAATCAAATCAAACTAAATCACATTAAATTTAAAAAAAATGTATTTTATCTATTTACTAGTAACTAGTGATTTACTAGTGAGTATATTCACGATTTGTTTCTGATATGACTCCTTTATTTATGTTCATTATTTTTTATATTAATAGTTGTTATGATTTGTACTAGTCGCCGGTTATAATCTTAAAAAAGAATACCACTCACATCAATTTAAATTTTTTGGCGTGTGGAAACAACATACACACGCTACTCGCTAGTAGTCGCAATTTTTTGCTACTGGTTGCCAAATTTCCACGCGGGTGAAAGAGGGGGACAGAAGTTTTTACGGTTTACAACGCACAAGTTTCTAAAGCATTAATTAAAAATTTCAATACTAACGTTTGGCTTCCAGTTTGGCTTGTTTTGCTCAGTATTGTATCTATCAAGTAATCAACAAGTCAATGATCGCAGAGACCGACTAGATTGGACTATACCAACCACAGGTCGTTTCCACCGACCGAAGATATTTCTCCAGAATAGTACGTGAAGCAGTTGAAATCAAAAAACATAAAAAATTCAAAAGTGAGGATAGGTACCGCATAACAACATCTTGGAATCCCGTCTATCGTCAGCGAGTACACACTCGACAGCATTCAACGGACGTAGTAAGTGTAGTGTGTCGAAGTACCGACAGTACGAACAAAAATAAAAATAATAAAAAACCAAATACGGGTAGTTGCTGAAACTCGCTAGCCGGCGCTGACTGATGCAGTCCACCCGTGACCACCGTCGGTGCAATTCGATCGAAACGTCGGGTAACCAAAAAAGGTAGATAGATAGATAGATAAACTCTTTATTGTACAACAAAGAAAGAAATTAATACAACTTGTATACATATGTGTAGATTCTTATCGAACTAAAGCCTGAGTACAATTGGCGACCTTATCGCGATTTGCGATTTCTTCCAGGCAACCATTGGTTGAATACTTTGTAAATATTATCGCGATTAAGTCCCGCGTTACACATCTCAAATATCAAGTACTTATTTGCCTTGGCACATACCGACCTAGTGCCTTTATAATGTTACCTATTGTATTAAAAGTGTCACATATATTTTAGTCTTTCCAAATAAGTACCTACCGAGTAGACACGGTATTTAGAACATTACTTACGCTATTCAGTACGTTAGAATATATTAACTATACGTGGGTCACACAGAAAGTTTTTAGAATAGGCCAGTAAAAAAAGCAGGCGATAAAAAAAATATTTAAATTTCGAATTAGGAACTCTTTGGAAATCTGTAGATGTTTAATGATTTTATGTCATTTGTTTTTACAAATTGGCGGCAATTTAAAAAGTGTCTGTCGTGCATTGAAATGAATTTGAGCAGAGTAAATTTTCGCTCAATGATTTATTACGACATTCGTTGCGCCCTTACTCAACAACAATATTACGATAGACTTCGATTGGCATTTCAATACGAAGCCCCATCTCTTGCCACTATTTACAACTGGTTTAATGAGTTTAAACGTGGTCGAAGCAAACTCACTGACGATTCTCGAGAAGGACCTCGTTCTACGCCGACTACTGAAGATAACGTGAGTGCTGTGCGGATAATGATAGAAGCTCGTTGGTAGAACGCCGACATATTCGGGCAGCTTTAGGCATTGGTATGAGTCAAGTACAAAAAGTCTTACTTGAACATTTAGGCGTCAGAAAGCTTTATACTAGAGGGATACATCCTAATTTGACGGAAGATCAAAAACGCCGTCGTTTGGATTGGTGCCGCTCAATGCTTGAAAAGTATGACGGGGGTCACTCGAATGCTGTATATGACATCGTCACAGGTGATGAAAGCTGAAAATATTTTTATTCCATTTTCCATTTGAAGATTTGCCGACAAAAGTAAAGAAGGGCGGAAGTCAAGGGAAAAAGATGATTGCCTCATTCTTTGGCCGGACGGGTCATTTCGCAACAATCATTCTAGAATATAAAAGAACTGTTACTGCAGAATGGTATGTCAGTCATTGTCTACCAGTTGTCTTGGAAAATGTGCAGCGCCCAAGAAGCAGGATCCTCCTCCACCACGACAACGCTCCAGCTCACTCCGCCAGAACGACTATCGAATATTTGTCTATCGTAGGTGTGGAGCTAGTGAGTCATCCTCCTTACAGTCCCGACCTTGGCCCCTTGTTACTTTTATTTATTTCCAAAAATAAAAGATAAACTTAGAAGAATTCGTTTTATGAACCCTGAAGATGCCGTGGCTACGTTTCAAAAAGGCGTGGAAGAGATCCCTTAAGAAGAGTGAGCTCACTGCTTCAGTCAATGGTTCCATCGCATGCGACGGTACTTAGAAAAGAACAGAGACTACTTCGAAACGCAACAAAAATATTAACAGGCTTTTATATCATTCCGTTTTTTTATTTTCTAAAAACTTTCAGTGTTTTTAGTTTGTCTAGCAACTGATTGGTTGGTGCACTTGATTGAACTAGTTATAAAAAGGTACATACAGCTGACCATAGAACCTCTCATTTTTTTAAGCTGGTTAGTAACATTAACATTAATCATAATAAACGTCAATGTTGCTTAAAATCAAGAAAAATCAACAAACAGTAGTGTTTATTGATTTTTCTTAGATCCTGAGGGTTTTCCTTGTTGTCCTCAGAAACCATCATCAGATCCGGACTTGGTGATAATGAAACCACCTTGAGAACCATACACTTTATAACAAAAAAAAATAATATCGGTTCATAAACATGAACATACATAAAAATACATACAGCCGAACATAGAAATGACAACTAAGTCGGTTAAAATACATAGTTATCTACATTACATACCTTTATAATCATAGATTTTTTTTATTACGTCAGCTTCAAGCATTTACAAATTGCTTAGCAGAACACGCTCAGATACTTAATTTTTCTTTCCGCCTGTAAGTGTTCTTCAAAAAGTTTACATAAATTCCAAGCAAGGTCAAAGGAGTTTAAAATTCTTCTCATAATTTAAGAAAATGGCGTGAAAACAAGTAATTACAGTTCGCAACACGAAACCAGTTTGCTAGCCTATCGTAAAACTCGATATTCACAAATTAAATTTGTGAAGTAACTGAAGAAGAAGTATCTAAAGTATTCTATATACAGGTGGCTGAAGTTACTGAATAAAGCCAATATTGTTTTATTAACTTTGAAAGGACCCGAGTACTGAAGTAGTTAAGTATTCAAAGTAGCTACCATTTGGTAATTTTATACTAGTGACGCAGCCGAATACTGATGAAACAAACCTCAACTGCCTGGTTGCTAAAGTATTTGTGGGTTAGGCGCTTCAAGTTGTGGTTGTACACACGATAAGGTTTTGTTCGGAACCCACGGCCTACTTATATTTCAAGTTCACTGTTTGAATACTTTTGACTGATAACAGGACTTAGAGCCTGGTGTCCATATTCTATTTAAAAGAATAGAATAGAAGTAAACTTTGTTGTACATTATACTGATTTTTAGAAGACTTCAAAACCGAAGTGGTTCAGCGATGGTCCTCTACAAGATTTCAGTTTTCTTTTTGTTCCAAATGGAGTCATTATTCGGTGGCCTTAGTTTAGAAATTTGCAGTCAAGCTCAAGTCCCCCTCTGATTTAAGTAATCTTGTAACCTAGTCGAAACGTCAGGCAGTTCAAAGATAGACCAAGTATATCTAGAAAATACATAATCGTATTTTATATACATCATAGAACGTGAAAGTTAAAAAGTATATCCATATGAAGCGTATAGAAAAAATAAGAAACAAGGTCAAAAGGAAATAATCACATAACTTACTAATTATATAGAAAAGTAAATACTTTTATTCGTTACAGATATTAACGGGAAAACTTTAGCTTGATTCTTATTTGCTAGAGAAAGTTATAACAAGCGTTGATTAATATGGTTTATTCAGGATCATCCCTCAATATCATCAGCTACATGAGATTATACAAGTATTTACTCGTAATCACCGGGTAATAGTACTTATTATATGGTTAATATGAATGAGAGAAAAGTAATTTAACTGATTTTCTGAGCACCAGGCGCTTGTCTTTTGGCTAGTAGAAGTTAGTATTCTGGGTACGCCACAATTGTGGCGGTAAGACTACTTATAGAGGGTTAGCCTGTCCTACCGGTTAATAAAAGTGCTCAACGTACACGGCTGCTTCGGTAAGTACCTGTCATGTAAATACCGGGAGCCAACGTCTGCGTGCCACCACTGCGGAGGCTATCGCGAGGATACTGCACTTCACAGTCTAGTGGAGTGCTCAGGCGATTCGACCTCGTGACGGCTATTGGTGTGGGTAGTCACTCGCTAGAGACCATGGTTCTGCCCATGGTCCAAAGTGAGAGTGCGTGGGATTGGCAAAAGAGGACGGGAACGAGAGAGTACAAGCACTTTTCTGTTCCGCAAAAGACGCACCAGGCGCTGGCTTGGAATTAGAGGTACGAGCTGACCGTTACCTTTGCAGAAGTAGACCTAAGATGGTGTCGCGATGGGTTCAGCGCTCGCCTCTCTAATTTGGAGGGGGGTAAGGCCCTTGTACTCCAAAGTATGGCCGTCTACTGATGGTTCTCCAAGGCTTCCTTCTTAGAGTATTTCATTTCCAATGCAATAGACTCACTTGTGACGGAACACTGTGTGGTTTTAGTCGGTTCGATCGTGGGTTCCATTAAGGTTGAAGTGGTATGTTGGACCACTTCACTCGCGGCTCCGGTGAGATCATGACCTTCTTCTCTTCTCTTCATATTTTAAAATAAGTTTAACTTTATTGAAAAACGCAATTTTAATGATAATAATAATAATAATTCGTAGTTTGGACCGAATTAAAATAGTCGGCAACGTGCGGGTGACACCCCTATTGTGACAAACGGTCCTAGGCTATTATATAATTGTTTACTATCAGGTGAGGCGTATGTTTGTATGCCACTTCAGTAGTATTAAGAGAAAAGGAAAAAATATTATATACAATTTAAGCATAATACAAAAAAAGTAAAATTTAAACTTTACATAATTGCCACATTCGTACAAACAGTTGCTTTACTTTTAGCGTTAATGACTAGAACAGATTCTTTCCCACCTTATATTACTATACCGCTATATTTAAGTGCTGCCTTTGAATATCGACTATTACTAGACGTCCCTTAAGACTTGACCGCAAAACATGTTTTGAAATGAAAAAATCTGTATCGTTTTTGAACGACGGGATGACCTAGATTCTTTCAATAAACTCTGGCTGGTAACACAAGCAAAAAAATGTTCAACACTAATAAAAAATCATGCCGGTAAAAATATCTGTGTTAAATCAAATAAGATAAAACCCTCCTGCTGACAAATAATTTACATATTTCCTAGGCGCTTTGATGCTGCATTTCATGCAACAGTGAAATATTGGCCAAAAGCGCCGGAAAACTTCCTTGATGTTTGACAGCAGTCAAAAATAGTTCCAAGTATGGAACAAAAAGGATTGGCTAAAACAGTTGTTTCATTTAATATCGTACTTAGGATTCTCTTAAGCGGCATGAGATAAGATGACAGTGTAATCATCTGTCCCTGCAGTCAAATAAAAAGTGAAACTAAAACTGTATTAACTCTGCCTAGTTTGGGATCAGACTGTCGTGTGTGAGGTGTCTCAAGTTTTCATTATTAATAATATACATGCCACGTTTATAAAATGTTTCACTGATGGGCATGGACCTTCTATAAGCACGAGAGGGACGAGGCCATAATCCACCAGCAAGCCTAGTTTGGATTAAAAGGCTTCATGAACCTTTGCAACCATAATGATGAACAGACATTCATGTTTCCTAATCATGTTTATTTCTGTTTATTAGAGATTATACGGTTTTACTCACGTTTGTATTTCGGGGATGCCCGACTAGTTTCGGACCCGACGGGGGCCCTTTTTCAAGGAGTGAAGCGTCCTGCCGCGACGGTGTCAGGCGTCACACTGGGATTACTACGCCGCTAAAAAGGGCCCCCGTACACATATTTACATACCATTAAAAAAACCGACCGGGACCCGAACTTTAACCTCACTCGTGAAATGAGAATAGACCATCTAAGGAACTACTTGCATATCAATGCTACTTGAATATAAAAATAGAAGTTAAGATACAAAAACTAATTATTCGCCTCCCGCTGACGAGGATGGATGGAAGTTATATAAAATTTAAAGGTTGAGGCAAAATACAAAAGGTGCGTTTTTTAGTAACTTTTGTTTCTTAAGAGAAAAGAGACCCTTGCAGGCAGGTGGAGCGGGAATTTATTATCTCTGCTCACCGAGTGTCCGGGGTAACAAGGATGTATAGGTACTAGACATGACTGATAACAATAACTACATTGTTCTTTTAGTATTCTTTACCCCGCTAACTACTACAAAAAAACTATAACTAAAAGATAGGACCTTGTGGTATATTTCAGTGTTAAGTAACGTCTTAAGCTATGAACATGAGAACTATATTTATTTCTTATGTAGGTGATATAGACACTTTTAGATTTAATTATTCACCAAAGTACACAAGCAAGCACGCTCGTGCACACACACCCACGCACGCTCGTGCATACACACCCACGCACGCTCGTGCACACACACCCACGCATGCAGCAACGCCCTAACGCACAAACGTGTATGTAATCATGCAAGCATGAACTTTCTACTTGTAGCATGCAGGATGCAGGTTACTTTTTACTACCTCCTTAGGTGTCCATTACACGCTCATGCAAGCGTCACTCTATTCTAAAAGAAAAGTCATGACTGATGGTTGCATGATGTAAAAACAAACTAACCAGATTTTCGGCAATCAATATCATGCAACCATCAATCACTGTATTAGACGATAGGCCATCCGTCAGTCTCAGTCTTGATTGTGGTAAAACCGGTGGCAGCATAACCTACCGTGTAATGGACACCTTAAATAGATGTGTCACACTCAAAATAACATCAGTCTAATCGTTCTGAAGCCCTTAAAAAAGTTAAATTTTTCGTAACTACGTTTTTTTTAAATTTAGATTATGAAATTGAATATTGCTTAATACAAATTCTATGTGTTTAGAAGTATGCAATAAACTGATTCTGTTAACACTGAGGAGAGATAATAAGAATAATCATTATATGATTACTACAACGCTATACAAACCAAAGTAATATTTTTTAGGTTAGTTATGAAGTACTTTGTGTAAACAACAGTATTTGTATCTAAAAAAAAATGCTTCTTTCCAAACTACTTCAGAAATAATACTTGGATTCGCAAGGTACTGATATCAAAGTAAAATTAAGAAAATGATATCCACGTGTAATAAAGAAGATTACATTTTCGCAGAAGTCTTGAACAGAACTGTAATAAAATGGGTAAGTCACTTACAACTGCATATTACTATTTTGAAATTGTAATATTTGCTTTGATTTCTTTACTTGTCACTAATAGGTGTGGTGCTCCAGACATTTCATTACTTTTGAAACCTTATTTCTATCTAGTATTGACGTGTGTGTTTAAGTTTTATTTATTTTGCGATCGATATTTGAGATGAGTTTGAGAAAAGTCTTTTAACATTTAAAGCGTTCTCTGGGATAACTGCCACGTTTATATGCAGACGTCTGAAGAGATGTAATTTTCGTGAATCATTTGATTTTACTATGTTACGTTCAATTGCATGAACACAGCTATTTGAAATGTAAATCTTAGCACTTGAATCAGCTATGTTGATGTAATATTTCATTATATTTTGCTCTGCCTTGACTTAGTACAACTAGCACGATATCTATTAATATCTCTCATCATCGTTTATCGTTAAAAACTTATCTTCGCGCATGTAGACTAATTATACAATAGAAGAATTGCATTAAATGTGACTAATTAGTTACTAATCTGGTTTGATAATAAAATATCTTCCGTTTACTTTTCTGTACCAGAAAGAAGTAATAATTTTCACACACAACAGAAAAAATACCGCAAAAAGCTTTGCACGTCACCTTAGAAGTACCGTGGCAGCTATACAGCAGTGTCTCCAATGTCTGTCTGTCCGCTGTCTGTAATGCACATTATTGTTTTTGTTCCGTAATAAATGAATCTGAATCTGTATCTGAATCAAGTACTGTGTGTTCGAATTTATTTTTACACAAATTATCGTTTCCAAACAAAATAGAATTTACTTTATTTAAGAAAAACGTACAAAAAAGTTAGGTTTGGTTAGAACTACACAAAGTTACCTTCGCGGTGGAAAAAATTGTTTTCGTAAAATTACAAATTTTTGAAAAATATTTCATCACCGATTTTTAAATTTTTTATTTACTAGGTAGCATAGGTCTTATATTTTTATAACTGACTTGATATTATTAAGGACGAATGCCAATGCAGATCTCTATTGTTGAACTCTTATAACCACAAATGTTTACGTTCAGAGGTTCAAATGATTACCTTGGCTACAAGAATGATAGCATATCGGAATCGAACCGAATGAAACCACAATTTGTTCCTTACCGAGGAGCTCCCTTGTACCTATGGAAACCATGAAAAATCTTAAATGCCTAATAAACAATAGGTCATGCTCATTCTATTGTCCTTATAAAAATTAAGATATTTTTTAAAAGTTACAAAAGCACTTCCAGACGAATACTATCCATGGAAAACTTTATGCAAATTAGTTAAACAGGTACCCGGCATATAACACAATGCTATTATGTTCGGTGATGAAAGTATTATGTTTGTAGTATGTGGTCATTCTCTGGGTCGACGCCAGTAATATGTACCACCGGCCATTGTTGAACGGGGTCTTAAACTTCATTATTTTTTGGAAAATTTGGCAAAGTATACAACAGAGAATATTTAAATTAGGGTATAGGGTGTGCCAAGCTGTCCTTGGTAAGTATCTCCTTTTAGTAGAACGTAGTTCGTATAACAGCGTGTATAATGACATGTTTAGAATAAAATATAAGTGTAAATGTAGGTACAAAAGCTTCTGTTTTATACACATAGCTGTGCCGTACGTAGGTACTCTTTTTTATGTTTTGGATGTTGATTTATCCAGAGCTGTACATGTCTTAGGTGCTTTATTGTTGAATTTATTAACGGAAGTTTAGGAGTAGCGACAACATAATGGTGTTACCAATATATATATTTCGGCTTAATGGATTTTATTTCTTTATTTAAAAACTTTATGCACATTTGTTCAAAGGCGGACTTAATGCCTAAGGCATTCTCTACCACTCAACCTTGGGGTGATGTAGAACTGCTGTAAGGAAGGTGCAAAGATACATTTAAAATTATGCATAATACAAACTAATATCTACGATACTTACATGTACACATTTCTAAATAATAAACGCACAGTTTCATATACACACTGTTGTGTAGTAAGCTTCGATGACTCGCACAGTTTGTAGCTGTGCTAGTCATCGAAGCTTTAAATTATTTTATTACAGTAATGCGTCTACACAGCAACAACCTTGTCACTACATATTATAAAACAAAATCCCCCGCCGCGTCTGTCTGTCTGTTCGCGCTAAACTGTTTTCAGTTTAATTCTATTTTCTATTTTTAAAATCCGTTCAGTAGTTTTTACTACTGAACGGATTTTCATGCGGTTTTCACTAATAGGCAGTGTGATTCATAAGGAAGGTTTAGGTGTATAATTTGTACCCGTGCGAAGCCGGGGCGGGTCTCTAGTTTAAATATAAGATTGAGAACTACAAGATGCGCATCATTCATTAGAAATATAGGATCGTTCATGAGCGTTGAACTTATTGACATCGATGAAGTACAGTGGGTTTTGGTGTGCGTTAACAATGGCTATATAACTATGATCTTTACCGTGCCTTTACTCTAGCATCCGCTGCCAGCCACCTTCTTCAAGTCGTCGGTTTATCGTACCGCAGGGCGCTCTACACACATAATATGTACACAAACTGATGTACATATTACTATACTTGAAAAGAAAAACAATCTAATCCATCATCTGAAATCTTAAATATGATCCTTGAAATATTGTAAATTTATGGATTTATGGATTTACATGAATTTATGAAACTTTATAAAGATACTAGCAGCGCCCCGCGGTTTCACCCAAGTAAGTCCAGATCCCGTCGGAATATCGGGGTAAAAAGTAGCCTATACTAAGTTTCATCGCAATCGGTTCAGTAGTTTTCCATCCATCCATCCATCCATCCATCCAAACTTTCACATTTATAATATTATAATATAGTACTAGCAGCGCCCCGCGGTTCCACCCGCGTAAGTCCCGATCCCATGGGAATATCAGGATAAAAAGTAGCCTATGCGTTAATGCAGGTCTCCAGCTATCTACATAGCAAGTTTATCGGCATCGGTACAGTGGTTTGTGCGTGAAAGAGTAACAAACATCTATCCATCCATCCATCCATCCATTCTACCATCCAAACTTTCAAATTTATAATATTAGTGGGATTGGCGGGATGCTCTGCATGTGTGGTGCTTCCTGAGAGACCTACTACAAAAATAAAAAAACACTTTAAGAACAATCTCATTCTATTTATATTTAAATAGAAATTTATTCCTTCTTTATTGTTATAAACATCAATAGAATTAATTATACGTAAATCTCATAAACCGTTATCTTAAATGAGGACCAAACTATTAGCGAGGTGACCACCAAAATCAATGCCACCGAGCAGCTTCACCATGTACATATTTTTGTTGTTCCTTCAGCCAGCACTTCATAATTTAATTACCTTTTTCTTTTATTTTACTCGCTTGCATACATTACTAAGTAATGAGCAATCTCTTGAGAGAAATTCTCCTTTGGTGGTTTCAAGGACTTCATAAACATGTATAAACATAATTTAACTAGTAATCAAGTTTAATTTTAAAAATAATGCACTTTCACTGCTTAACAATAACATTGATAGGATCGACTTTCATAAAAAATGTTTATGAAAAATATTTACATGAATTACCGCTTGTTTGGAACCTAATGGAAAGACTTTATTTGAAGTTATTTACCTGGAACCAAAATGATTCATAAAACGAACCGTATGAAATAAACTTATTCTTTCAACTCAACAAGTTGACAATAAAGTAGAAATCTTGTAACAAAATGCTAGCTGATATTATTAAATATAAAATCTATGCGACCGTGATATGCTTATAAAAATGTCATTCAAAGGGAGTACGCGAAAGATTGAAATTCTGTTCGGAGTAGAGAAGCTTCATATTTAAATTGACTGCGTGCCTTGCTTTGTATCTCGAAACTAGATATGAAAGTCATGCTTCTAATCTCCTAAATAACAGAGAATAATATTTTATTAGAGGGATATTTTGTACGTGGTATGTTAGGATTGCGTTACTGTTTATTTTTTTGATATACCGTTGGTAAATATAAACATTTATGTAGTTATTTACCACTTCTTCAAACTTCGTTTGTTTTTTCTCATATTAAAGGAAACATCATTAATCAATGACACTGTACCTACCTATATCTACATAAAACTGTGGGAGAGCCATGCTTCGGCACGTATGGGCTGGCTCGACCGGAGTAATACTACGGCCTCACAGAAAACCGGCAGTGAAGCAATGGTTGCATTGCTTTTCGCCGAGTGAATGAGGTTACCGGAGGCCCTAACCCTTCCCTTTCCCCTCCTCTCCCCCTCTTCTTCCCTACTCCCACCTTAAAGGCCGGCAATGCACTTGTGACTCTTGAATTGCAGGTGCCCATGGCAGACGGAACCATTTACCATCACGTGACTCTACTCTCCCTCTACCTTCCTGTCCCCCTACCCGCACTCTCCCTCTTTCCCTCTTCCCCTACTCCCACCTTAAAGGCCGGCAACGCACTTGTGACTCTCGAGTTGCAGGTGCCCATGGGCGGCGGTAGTCGCTTACCATCAGGCGACGCGCAAGCTCGTTTGCCCCCAATTCCATAAAAATAAAACATACCTATCTATCTCTATAGGTAGTGTTAGTGACAAAAGTTCTATGAACTGCAAAAGTTACTTTTTAATTCAATATTTTTTACATAATTACAAAGTTGACTGAAATTGAGGTATGTTTAAATTTTTTCTTCGCTTTATAGGCTAAACAACACAAATTGTGTTTATAATTTGAAGTTTTTTGTGTCTGCTAGAGGTACGTAGAATTTTGATGATCGGTAAGTGAGTGACAACATTAAGGAATGTTGACTTGCAATAATTCTTAAACTACAGGTTCAAATTGGTTTTCGATCGTAGCTTAAAAATATAGTGAATTAATGCAAGAAAAGTCACGGGTTTGTACAATACCTTTCCATCAACATCTTAAGACTTATCACAAAAACTTTCTTAGTAATGTCTCTTCCAAATTTCCTCACAATAGCTAAGGTTAACCTTACTTATTGTGACGAAATTTGGAGCGTTAACGCTGTTATGTAACAATAGTTAAAATTGCTAAATATATTAGTTAATCATTCATTTCAGTAGATAAATAAAAAACTAGATAATACAATACAAACTGAATCACCTTATTTATGTAGAAGTTCAAACCAGAAATCAACAACGTGGTTTCTTTAATTAATTTATACTTGCCACAGATCAATACAGCCCATCCTCTCTGTCTGTCTGTCTCTGTCTGTTTAAAAATCATTTCGATTCTCCTGGAACAGTCTAACCTAAACAACGGAATACATTTTAGTATGTATTTTGATTTTCATTATATTCCAGTAATACAATTAGGTATATTGAGTATAAAAAGTATTCTAAAAGTTACACGTACCTAAATTTATTTTTCTTAATCCTCTTGAGTTTATTGAATAAATAATGACTGGGTCGTGTAGGGCTGGAAATAAAGGAAAGTATCTCTCCAATAGCCCGGTTGAGCATTGAGCACGTAATCCTCTCGTTCTAGCTCACTGCATAAACCGACAGCTCAAACGAACGGCCCGTGGACTAACATGGCAGGATATTCTCTCATTTTAGTTAAGCTTAAAGATTATAATAAAAAGCTAGTTTCTGTTTTATTTGCAATGAGTTTTTAAAATTATAACTATTTAACGTTATTTTGATGAATGAAGTTAACTAAACGTGATAAAGGAAAATTGTCTACGTGTAGATGTAAGATAATCCTTAGTTTTCAAAACTTTTTCATATTTTAGTATATTTTTATATTAATTGATTGATGTTTAAGACAGTTCTAATACTTTTAAAACGTCACAAATTTTGAGACGAGAGTGATTGATTAGTAGTTTTTTTGTTTATATTCTGCCGTGATTAAAACAACTGTTAAAATACACATGGATCTATTGCAAACACTGTGTCAACAGTGTTACTGCGTCTCGCTTTATTTAAAAATAAATTTATAAACAAAATGAATAAAAAAATGCGTATAAACAAATTCTATTTTAGAAAGTACTACAGCGATTTCTAAAATAGAACTTAAAACAGATGACTTCAGGCCAGTTGAGAGAGTATAGAGAGTGAGCCTTAAGCCTTAAGTATCCGAGTTTATGTGGGAGTCTATACAAAGCACATAAGCGTGAGTTTTAGTAATAAATTTTAAAGAAGGACCAGCCTGAGAGCTCGGGGCTTCTGAATAGTGAAAATTTTATTTTAATGCAAACCTTCGTATTTATGAGATTTGCTTTGATCCTTAAATATGTTTAAACTTTTTGCTCCTCAAAAGCTTATATATTTAATAGATTAATTATTTTAACCCTTAGTCCACTTGTAGTACCTATGGTTTTAGGTGTTTCATTTCTGTAAAATGCTACAATTATTATAAAATAAATTGTATAAAATGAACTTCATTTTATTCTTAACTCGACCCCAGGTTTCTAATACCTATAAATAACTATTGATTAAAGGGTAACAAACAACCACACAGCAATTTTTATCCTCTAAACAGTATTCGCTAGCTCCATCTATGACAGATACAGAGAACTAAACTAACAAAGTATAAGAATATAAATACGAATAGTTCGTTCTTAATATAAATTGAAATTTTAATCTGTTTGCTAAATATTACGAAGAAAAATTTAATACACCGCAATGTCATAGCTAGCAATGAGTATTAATATCACAAGTCTTATTTCGCACTTGACAAGGTCTACACATTATTGTATAATATTATGTCGGTCTACAATTATCTACACGTGGCAGATTATTATCTAGATTAATAATACAGTATGTTACCGTACAAAATACAAATATTGTGTATGAGTAAAGGCTATAATATCCAGTACAAAAGAAATGGTCTCATCTCGTCGGCTACGAAGCGGCGACTGTCGAGCAACTTCTTATAAGAAAATTCTCTTTATTGTACGTAAATAATGCTATATGTAAAGTTGTATTTGAAATATTCTTTTATTATCTGTTTTTTTTTTGTTTGAGATGCCAAATAACTGAAAGATGGGAAAGCTTTTGAGAGTCTAACAGTCTAACTGATACAAAACACGTGATGGTCGAAGCCAGGACGAAAGAAGAAAGAAACTGAAAAGCGCAAATTAATAATACTCTTACACTCAAAATAATTTAATTATTAGTAACTACGTTTGTCAAGAATTAAAATAAAGATTTTATATTTATCGTATGACAGTATATCATAATGTTTTATGATATGCTATTTTCTTTCCTTATTTAATTTTTTTAATTATATTTTAAATCTATAAATACAGAATGCGAACAAAAACAACCCAAAAATGATAACTATTTTCACAAAAGCTATTTTATCTGAACAAAAATTGTGATGGTACATTCAAATTGGTAGCAGAATATGTGGTTCGTTTGAAGGATTAAACGAATTTAAATTTACTCTGTACAATAAATATTACGCAGTTAAATTGCCCCCATAGATATTTTTGTCAGATAAAACCTTACCTTTTTAATTCGATTTATGTTTTTAAATCAGTAGTAATCATTGCCACTACTTAAAATCATTTTATAAAAACTACAAAAACGTAACTAGTTACTAAAACTCTGGAATAGTAAGGTCATAATTTCAGAAGTTAATTATTAAATTAATTAATAATTAATATATTAACGTTAAAGATCCACAATAACTCATTGAGGCAACATTTTAACAAAGGTTGTTTGGGTAAACTAATATGTTATAATACTTTATCGTTATAGTCGTGAGTAGTTGATGATTTTTTTAAATAGGATTTTGAGCATTGATATCTAAGCCACTACGAATATTTCTGACAACATAGACTAATGTTTTTAAACGTTTCATAGCACCACTCCAGTCTTTGGGTACGAGGTCTTTACATAATAAACTACATACTTATTACATTAATCGTCTTTAGTAATATTGTTCAAATCCTCATAATTTTAATAATGTCTTTCTTTGTGTTTTAATGTTTCTTTAAATAAGGTTCTCTCGTAATCGTATCTCGTAACTTTCGTAAAAGTAAACTTATGTTCGTAATAAATAATATCGCAAATGGGAATAAGGTCGCCAGTTGTACAATGACTTTAGTCTGTAAGTAGATTATACAAAATTATATTTTATTTGGTTTATAGCAGAGTTGATCATTTGGTAATGAAACAATCACATTTTTCACAAATCACAAACTTTTTTTATATAACCTTGTGAAGGTTATATTTAATATAGTTGGTGGTTGGCTTTTTCAGAAAAATGTGTGTTATCCACAAATGTTTGTCCCGAGTCTGGCTGTTCTTTCTGTCCGTTGTTTGTATTTGTGAAGCCCCCCCTCCTCCCCCTGACATATGATCCTAATGTGGGAATTGTCTTTTTTATAAAAGAAAAGTGAAAAAAAACAGGCCGTTTCCAAATAGTTGAGCCTTGTAAGAAGAAATCGGACAAACAAACTCTTCTGTGACGTACTTCTTAATTATTGTTGCTCAGCTTATAAAATCATATACAGGGACGACATTTGGGACATATTACACACCGTTTTCTACGTATACTTCAATCACGCATAAAAGAGTTTTACTTCAGTAATAGCTACATCGATACAATTTTATTATAGGTCTATCAGTTTTGATTTCATTTTAATTCCACGATACAGCTATCATGACCAGCCATGTACAATAATGTACATTTACACAGTAATTTCGTTCAAATTGTTATGGAATAAAATTAAGTAGAATGATGTTGTTCATATCACTCGGACATAACACGAAAAACATATAAATATGTTTTTCGTGAGAGAGCCATGCTTCGGCACGTATGGGCCGGCTCGACCGGAGTGATACCACGGCCTCACAGAAAACCGGCAGTAAAGCAATGCTTGCATTGCTTTTCACCGAGTGAGTGAGGTTACCGGAGGCCCTGAGTCTTCCCTACTAAAGGCCGGCAACGCACTTGAGACTCTTGAGTTGCAGGTGCCCATGGGCGGTGGTAGTCATTTACCATCAGGTGATCCGTCTGCTCGTTGGCCCCCTATACCAAAAAAAAAAACTGAAAACAACACAGCTAATTATTTTGTTTCAATCAATTAATCATTTTTAACTTAAATTATATTTTATAGAATTATATTTTGACACTATTTTTGGCCAGAACTTTAATTTTTAACATACTATTAATTTATTTGTAACTTCTTTGGGAACAACGTAATAGTTACGGATTTAAGTGTGCTTAGTTATTAGTTTGTAAATCTTTTTTGTTTTTTGACGTTATAACGTCTTATAAATCGATGAACGCCGGCTGCACACACGAAAAATTGTCACGTTCCGCCTGAGCCGAGCATGCAAGCGAGAGCGCGGAACAAGTGATAAAGAGGCACGATCGGCCTAAGCGTTCGGTTATTGTTCGGATATTGTTCGTGATTATATTTAAACAAATTATTTAAATTAAATTTGCAAAAACTGTAAATGAAATTTGAAAATTAAAAAATCATGTTTTTAACCAGAGTTCTAAAAATATTGTATTTTCTTATGTAACGTAAAATTATCGTCCGTAAACCGACTTTACGGATAAACAATTTTTTTTTTTTCATATATATATATATCGGATTGCCAAACGGAATACTATAATCATTCGCTATTTTACTTCGCTGATATCATCGGCCATTTTGTGTGTATGTAATTTCCACCAAAATAAATATGAAGTATAACGTTGTTCAATAATACGAATGTTTCACTTAGTTACAGATACACAATTAAATATTGAAGATGAGTTTTCGATGTCTCTATCAGTTTTGCAATACCAAAACTGACCATTTTGTCAGATGACATCTTTGCAACTTCATCCGGCATAGAGCCGCTGCAAAGATAAAAAAACAATCATAATATAAAAAGTTTGCAATGCTAATTCAACCATAAACAAAATATTAAACACGAAATCCAGACTCAACCAGCCCGAAAAGCACGCGCCGTCATATATATATTAGCATCGTCCATTACTTAAGATGTTTGTTAACGACATTTTATTTAAAGAATGTTACACATTTTTAAATAATATATCGCAATATTTTTTATAAAATTACTAGCTACGCGCCCCTTCGCACGGGTACCAGAGACATCTTCAACAATCATCAACATATTTAAATCAATTTACACAAAATCTTACCAAATTATACACCCAAACCTTCCTCAGGAAACACTCTATCCATTAGTGAAAACCGCATCAAAATCTATTCAGTAATTTTCAGTTTATGGCGAACAGACAGACAGACGCGGCAGGGGACTTTGTTTTATAATATGTAGTGATGCTTTTTGAACGCCATAAAAACATTCAAACCGTGGGAGAGCCATGCTTCGGCACGTGTGAGCCGGCTCGACCGGAGTGATACCACGGCCTCAAGGAAAACCGGCAGTGAAGCAATGATTAAGTGTGTGAGTGAGTGAGGTTACCGGAGGCCCTAACCCTTCCCTCTCCCCTCCTCTCCCCCTCTTCCCCTACTCCCACCTTAAAGGCCGGCAATGCACTTGTGACTTTTGAATTGCAGGTGCCCATGGCAGACGGTACCATTTACCATCAGGTGACCCATCTGCTCGTTTGCCCCCTATAACTTAAAAAAAAAAGGCTTTTTATCACCCTTCAGAGCTAGGACAGGTACCATTTTCATAAGACAAGAATATTGCGAAAGTATATGAATATAATATGTCCATGAATATAAAGTTACTAAATGACAAATTGCGAAAAGCAAATATATCCGGCAAGGCTGAGTCACGTTATGAGTTTTGTTGGAGCTTATATGAAATGGCTCATGGACTGATACTCTACATTATGAGGATAGAGGTAAATAAATTATTACTAAGATGTGAGATTAGATATATTATACATATATAGAAGTATTTTTATTACTAAAATGACGTTCAAGCAAACTACCCGTTTAAAAGTTTGTAGGTATATACTATGCGTTTCAAATGAGAAGATAATCGCGACCACGACAACTTCATTTAAACTTGTCAAAATAGTACTCTCAGCACCATAAACATAATCACGTGTTTAAAAACAAAAATATTATATAAATTACATAATTTGTAAAAATACTTACCTGTACCCGGTTTCTGAAAAGTTGATCATTGATTGTTCAACTAGCGGAGCTATCAAATCAATTTGAGTTTCAATTTTTTTCTAAAAAATCACTAATCTATGATCAATTTCATTAAACATTCGATTGACGTAAGATTTTGCAGTAAAGTTTGACAACTCT
Organism: Euplagia quadripunctaria; assembly: GCA_963859945.1. NCBI lineage: Eukaryota > Metazoa > Arthropoda > Insecta > Lepidoptera > Erebidae > Euplagia > Euplagia quadripunctaria. The sequence goes on from OY982565.1 coordinate 21,138,295, forward strand.
TTTAACTGATCTGATGGTCAAATCAAAATGGTAGATAATACCACTTGGCATTAAGTCCGCCTCATGTAATTTGAAATGCAGGAAGTATTAAATTTAAAAAAAAAATGCTTACTCATGCTTTCAGACATACCATTATTTAATTTTTACGTTGATCAGCTTTTCTGAAACCGGGAGATATCCAGCAACAATCTCACCACTATTGCTATAAACTAACAAATTCACCAAATAACAGTATCTGCCATGCTATTCGTGCCTCAATAATCAGCACTCAAGGGATCGTTATCAACTTATAATACATGCCTAGCTTTTTTATAAACCCACCAATGTCAAGCCGAACAATAACTAGCTATAGTCGCTACCGTTTTCACTAGTCATGATAATGTCTACTAATTCATTTTCATTAAATAGTTAACGGTGTTTTTTGTTTTAAAGTTCGAATACGTTCGTATCTAATGCAATTTTTGATGTTTCAATTAATAGATAAGGAACAATGTTGGATTCAAGAGCCCGGGAGCCACATCACATATATGATAATGAAAACTCAATAAAAACAGTTCTGCTAAGCTGACCTAACCACAAATCACAATACCTAACAGTTTACACCTCATAAATTATTACTAAGGTTACATACATGCATAATACACCTTTTATTTTTTTCTAACTGTACGTTTCATAGTGAAGTTGGTTCACAGTTATCTTCTCATTTGGAACGCATAATAGACGTTTCCAATACCAATAGCATCACTAGCGCGTTGCTAACTCTGGGCAAATTTTTTATGCTCTTTGAAGATGGGCTATATGTAGATAAGGTAAGAACGTTATCTTAAGTTAGCGTAAGTGCTTCTAATATTTCAAGTAACAAATTGAACGATTAGAAGCACTTATTCTAGAGTGAATTATCTCTATATTAATACGTGAAGCGAAAACTTTAGATCCCTCTTTGTTCAGAGATTTTTGCGTGAAAGAATAACAAACATCCATCCATCCATATATCCATCCAAACTTTCACATTTATAATATTAGTGGGATTTTACTCAGGCTCTAGAATTGCTCTGTCTAGTTTCGCGATCACACAGATAATTTCATCTATATATTTATATAAAAATGAATCCCTATTTCCCTTGGTCACGGCATCACGCGTGAACAGCGGGACCGATGTCGCTAATTCTTTTTTTTCTTTTTAACCGACAAAAAAAAGAAGGTTCTCAATTCGACCGTATTATTGTCAAGAGAAGGTTCTTATGAAAGAAAAAATTAAGAAAGTTGCGAGGAAAATCACAAAATTTAAGAAAACTTAACGAGGGACTTACGTGGGTGAAACCGCGGGGTGCAGGTAGTTGTTTAATAAATTTAATTGACTCGGACAAGCTTCAAGACCGTGGCGTGACATTTACTTTTCTGATCCTGATTTATTCAATTACAAATACCTGATTTAACAACTGTACTGATTTAATTTAACTTGAATAGCAATCAGAGTGATCGCCATGAATACTAACTTAGTAATATTATAAATGCAAATGTGAGTTTGTTTGTTTGTTACACTTTCAGGCCTTAACTACTAAACCGATTATCATGAAATTATACATACACATTGTCAGGGGCACAGAAAAAGACATAGCGTCGCAGTCGTAGAAAAAGGTGAATTTGATTTTCTGAGGATTTTTTGTTTTTGACATAAGCCTGCTGAAAACATTATTATACTTTATCATAAGACGAAACATTTTTCAAAGTTGAAACACACAGTAATATTTTCAGCCGTTTTCGAAGGAAAAAGTGTTAGATTTTCACCTCACGGCTAAACTAATCTTAACAGTGTGTTGGCAATCTAACAAAGGTCTATTTTTGTCTATAGTACTATTTAGATATAGAATATTAGATAGATAGATTTTGACACAACTTAGTTCGATGTGTTACTGTAACGTGCTCTGGAATAAACAGTTATTTTATACTACAAGACTCAAGTTTAATTAATTATCCAATTCACACGAACCAGTATAAATAATACACGCCTACATATGGTCCTTCGGAATCCGAAAGGAGAATTGGGTACGATTTGGTGAAGTTTATACAAATAATACACGCCTACAGTAGACGTGGGCTTCTCACTGTGGGCTAGGGACAGTTTTATCACAAATAAGTGATGATGGATGCAAACGAATAATTATTAGTTATGCATGTAGGACATTAACAGCTGCCGAGAAAAAATATGCATAAATTCAGAAAGAAGCTACGGCTGAAGTGTTTGAAGTGAAGCGGTTCCACTAATGTCTATATGCGCGCGCTGTACCTATCACCTTAAGGACCGATCATAAAACAATGCTAACCATCTTTGGTCCTCACCTTGGTATATCGGAGGTTTCAGCAAGCCGACTACAACGGTACACAATATTTTTATCCGCATATAAATACGTAATAGAGTATGTTATTAGTAAAAATAACAGTGCCGATTATACGTCGCGCGCGCCTTTACGGAATGAGTCATCGTCAAGGAAAAAAGGCATCGCGATTGCTGAAACGGAGTTGAACCGACATACCACTGACGACCGCACAACTTATGTTAGTTTTGTCGTCGACGGCGGGCTGCCAATTATGCTAACCGATTTACCACGCGATACGGAACAAGACAACACTTTGCGTATTGTGAAAGGTTACGTCGAGTTAGGTTGGCCAAAAAGGGTAGGTAGGCATCCAGCTATCGATGGGAAACGGCCACAAAATTATTATACCGATTACGCTTAGAGAGAAAATTTGTAATGAATTACATAGTTTGCATTTTGGAGTGGTAAAAATGAAATGAAAGCAGAAGCGCGCAATCGCCTATGGTTTCCGGGTATTGACAGTGCACTTGAGCGGCTGGCTGCCGCGTGCACCGTTTGCAGCGCGATGCGCCCTGCGCACTCCTCGCGCCCTGGCCACACCGGGGGGTGTGGCCAGGACACGTCTTTCGTAGAATTCATTTGAATTTCCTAGGGTCGTTTAACAACTAAATGTTTCTCATAGCTGTAAACGCTTACAGTAAATGGGTTGAAGTTTTTATAATGACCTCATCATATGGTGCAAAATGAGTAATCAAAAAATTTATCGATTTAATGTCGCGTTTTGGTATTCCGCATATTATAGTAACGGATAACGGTCCTTCGTTCGTTTCGTAGGAGTTTAATAGTTTTTGTTCAAAGAATGGCATTATTCATAAGCTTTCACCGTCATATAAACCTTCCAGCGACGGACAAGCAGAATCTTTTGTTAAAATTATTAAGCGGGGTCTTAAAAGCATTATTCTTGACAATGATTCGAATAGAAAACTGTTGAAGAAACTCATATCAAAGTTTTTATTGGACTATCGGAACTCCAGGAACAGTACCACCGAGAAGTCACCCACTGAGCTCGTGTGCGGGCGGCCGGTGCGCTCGCGTCTCGATCTGTTGACGCTACAACCAATGGTGACGTCACCGACCTCCTCATCTACTAACCTCACTCAAACGGTAGAACGGAATCAGTGCTTACAGGGTAAATACTTTAAGGGAACAATTCGAAAAGAGTTCAAAGAGAACGATTTGTGCCGATAACGATTCTATCGTGGTGTGATCGTACTTCAAACGTTGCCCAACCCAGAATGATCAAGGTACCACAAAGTATGTAAGAAACGATTGGGACTTAAAACTTCGTTAAGCGTTTTGTGGTTTCTGTTAGGATTTTGGTTGCTCCATTTTTTTTTTTATAAGCCGTATTTTTTTAGAATTTTTGTATCTTTTTGCGATATCACCACGTACACACGGCTAAGGAAAAAAATTAAAATAACAAAAACAATTTGTTGCTTGAATTCTGCGTTGCAATTATTTTTATCTCCAAAATTTATGCAGCTGCATAGGAGTGGATTCAATTGAAAAAACTATTCGAAGTTCTACTCTACAGGCCAATATCAAATGGTGTAGCAAAATTGCAAACCGAAAACAATGAGGTACGAAACAATAAAAAAAAACACCACACGCACACTTTGGTACGGTTTTTTATTCATTCAAACTTTAAATCCGAATCAGCAATCGACATTGAAGAATCAGTCGATCCAACTCTCCAAATGGAAACTTATTTTAGCGTGAAGTTTCCGCTCAGGGTTACTATCCACAAATAGCTAAAAACACAATTGATATTTTACGACTCAACATTTGACTGGCCTGTTGGTCTACTGGTTAGTGATTCTGACTGCTGAGCCAGAAGCCAAATAATTGTGTGATTAGCATGATCATTTGATCTGTGTCCGGGTGTAATTTAACAATAATATGTATGTATTTAGAAATATATAAGTATGTTTATCAGCAGTCTGGTTACCATAGTACAGGTTCTGCCTAGTTTGGGATCAGACGGCCGTGTGTGAGATGTGTGAAGTTATTATTATTATTATTTAAGTAGGTGGAGTAGAACATAATTTTCATTAAATAAATTTTTATCTATCTTTCTTCTCTAGCCATCGTTTCAACCATCGCTCGTTTGGAACCTACATTCCATACCTAATATAATATAATAATAATAAAAACCAAAAAAAAACCTTTCTAAAAAAACAGCTGAAATGGATTATCAGATTGGGGTGGCAGTCACTGCAGCCCAACGATGGTCGTGGATAGCAATGAGCCTAGCTTTTGGTTTAATAGTCATTCCGACCGGTCATAGTTGAGGAAGCAAGGACGCTTTACTTTTGACACTGACTGAGAGGGACTGACACTTTTGAATGTGAATATGGACTGTGAACGATGATAATTATATTTTTTTTTTCTACATAGAGTTTTTATTTTATTTAAATACAACTTACACATTAAAACTAATATAACAAGGAAAATAAATGTATACAGGCTATTTACATGCATGCATCATAAAATTCCTCCACATCGTCGCCCACTGGCAGTGTTCCCAGAAGGCTGGCAGCATTGCCACGTTGAATGGCAATGCTAATTCTCTGTGCAAAAAAAAGGCCCGCCTTCTGGTCACGAGAAGTGTCGATCAGTCGCTTAGCTAATTCCTTATAAACGGAACGAGCACTCGGACCCCATGACCCAAGCGTTTCGACCCCAAACGGCTCACAAATATAGTTACTAAATATAGTTAATTTTGTCATTTTTTTCTAAAAGTGTTAAATGTTTCCAAAGTTGCGATGATCGAAGGGCATGAGTAAATTTTGGTACGAAAAGACAAAAACGGAGTATAGTAAAAGCCGAACGGACATTAATTTTAATTAAACGATCCGAAAAATCACCAAAATTTTTAATTTTGTCTTCTATGAAAGATTGAAAACCATCTTCCAAGATCGGGGACCCAAGAAGGCGGAGAGACGTTTTTTCTAAAACTTTAATTTTAGGTGCATTGGCACCTATGAATTAAATTTCCGTACAGTCGAGTGTTTGTCTGTCTTGTCACAAATAAAAATTTCACATTTGTCAGAGTTTAGTTCTTAGCCTATGGATTTAAATTTATTTTTTATGAAAGTTAAATCTTGTAAAACTGTCTCTACTTTCCCTCCTAGGGCATCAAGGTACCAAATGTTGAATTTTGACTTTACTTAATAATAGGGTGTATCGCTAAACTGAAGATAACTGGTCCCAGAGGGTCACCCTGCTGACATCCAACGGCTGATTTCAAGAGATTGTCCTTGTATACTAATTTTGTAGGATATCTATAACATTGCCAAAGAAATTTATAAATTTTAGGGGTTTCCAATTTTGCTTGGGTCAACAGAGTGTCCCTATTAACAGAATTGAAGGCATTTCTCAGGTCAACCTTCAAGATTACCTCCCCTTCGTTACTGCCAAGGTACGTGGAAAGGGCGTGTATGGCAGCCTCACAACCACCTTTTGAACCAAAACCAAATTGCACTGGCTGGAATTTTGCTGCACTAAATCTTTAAGAAGTTGCGGTGTCAAGCCGTCGAAGCCGCCGGCAGATCCACTCTGAAAGGAACAGACGGCTGTAAACACGTCCTTGGTAGTAATATTTAGATATTCAGTATCGGTGGTAGGTGCGTCAGGGAAAGAGAGGTCATCCTGAGGCGTGGGATGTTTACTCTTCAAACCCGTGATTGTATCGGGCGAGTAAGGTGCTACCACATCGCTGCTAAAAAGCAACCTAGCTGCCCCTCTTATGTCACCTTCCCTCAGTTTTGTTTCCACGAAAGTAAAATTGTTGCTTTTATAATTACAAGAAAATGATAATTTTGGATCGAAATAAGTCGTAGTATTAAGGCAATTCTCTTTAATTTGGGTTGTCAAAGATTTTTGGGTACTATTATGTTTTTTTATGTATAAAAACTCTATAAGGGAAGGAAAGCAAATGTTCCTAGACAGATATCGAATTCTCCCGGGCAACAAGACCTACACAATGGGCTAAATAATGAGCAACAGTAGGCCTCGCACTTCGGGGAACTCTTTTAAGAATCGGAACGGAATTTTTTAAATGTGTTAACTTTTGCCAAAAGGGGATTTGGAAGGTGTTTGGTGAAATTTCACTAACTGATGGAGGAACAGTGGCACATGAAAGTACATTTTGGGACCTGTGAATAAACATTAAAATAAAATTATTTACAGAAAATAAAAAAACAGTCTAAAATAATACAAAACACATTAAAGTCAACATTGACAAGCGCCTGCGTAGTCCTGTCAGCTTTCCTTAGCAACGGATGATATGAGGGCGATTAAATAAAAACAGGATAATATGTGCCTAGAATTTCTTCATGAACCACTATACTTTGAGCCTTCGCGTTCATCAACACTGGTGTTATTCTTGCCACCATTTTGAGCACACTACGAATTCTAGTAATGGTTTCTGTCCATGTAACTACAGCTTGAGCAACTTCTTTCTGAATTGTATTATATCAATATAATATCACAGACTGAGACTTCTTTTTCAGAGTGTTTTAGAAAACTTCGTAGGGTTTAGTAGTTTTTTCTATATAATAATATTATTTTTGACAAAGAAACCTATTGTTGCGACATTTAGACATCTAGTTTAGATTATATTTTTTTATGTTTATATATCAACCATTATATGACATATTTGATAACAGTTTGTTTTTGGAGTTTACTCCTTAAGAATCGATTTTCATAGAAGGCGCCCGAGAGAGAGAGAGAGAGAGAGAGACTCCAGGAAATTGTAAACTCCAGTCGTGCGTCGGAGCTGACACACACCTTTTCTTTTTATACCTTTTCTTGTTTCTGATGAAGTGTTTCTCGGGATTAAATGTTTACGTAAACGTTGACCTATCTTCGAATTGTATATTTTCTGACATACATCTTAATTAAAGTAAGAACGCAAGCCTGGAGGACATTGCATTTACTAACAAGGTTGCAGTTACTTTACTACCTATGCCTTCTATGCACACCTAAATACAATACAGGAAAGAAATTATGTTAAAAAAACGTACAATTAAGTAAGTATACATGACATATTTTGTTGAGAAACGTTTATTTATTGAAATATGCCATGGGAATCATCATCACAATACAAGTTAATAACAAAACAACTTTAATAATTTTTTGAGAGAAATAAATGTCAATGACATAATTCGCTTGTTTGCGAGAATAACAACATAACTAAAAATTATTGATTTTAGAGAATGGCAATGTTTTGCGCTTTCCGCTACAGTATTTTGTTCTAAATATATAATGAATTTGTCGCTTTATAATGAGCGCACGAAATCGGCGTTGCATCTTTGTTCACCATAAAATATCAAAGATTTATGATCGTTTGGCATACTTAGTTCTTTTCGACTGAATTTTGAATTATGTCGATATTCCCGCAAACGAGCGATATATATCATTGTATGATATTTACAAGTTATGCGAAAAATAAAAATTCCCAGCCGTTATTCACTTGTGCAAATAAAATGACACGATTCTACGAATGTTTATAATAAAGTGTGGGTACATTTCAAATGCGTCGGGTATTTGATATTAACCGAAAACGCTGAATATTCTCTGTGACATGGCATTTTATCTGTACACCTACGCAATATTGAGAGTATGAAAATGCTTAAAATGCGGAGGGCAGCGCTATTTCTTTTCATTTTCTATGCGTTTTTTTTTTCTTTGATTATTACATTTGGTCTTAGGGAGACTGTTTGCTTTCTATACGCACTGCCATTGCCTTATCTACATACTCGTACTAGCTGATCGAACAGCTGTTGCTCGGTTCCAATTTAGTGGGCCAAGTAAAAAAAAATATGGATCTCGTAGGCAGATCTACAACCTTCAACTATTACGAAGAACCAGGTGACCACAAAGTACAAAAAAACAGTTGAACTGCTTTGGAAGAGAAAAATCAATAATCATTCTTGTTAACCTTCTCACTCTTGTATGACGGAATATAATCACAACAAATAACGTTTGCTGACTTATTTTAAAACAAATAAATTACTACGAAATAATCACAAAAAAACTTTGATTTTATTACATTTTGAAAGATAATAACAACGTTATATGCGGTGTTGTACCATTATTGACGATCAATTTTTTTTAATTATAATGGAATTTCATTCATTTGGCCTGCTATAGAAATTCTGGGAACGGGAATCGATGAAACCTTTCGTGGTGTCTTTACCGGCTCATGGGATTTGATTTTTTTTATCTTTCCAAATTCAATTAATTTAAGAGCAAGGTCTGATAAGTGTGTAAGGCTATAGAGAATTTCCTTGAGAAGCTGGAATAAACGATGCCGGGATAGATCCACCATACACTCATAAGCAGTTTTTTAATTCAATTTTTTTGTGCGCAACCAGTACCTTCGTACTTTAAACGTTGTAATTGTACGCGACTTTGTAATTGTTGTACAGTAAGTTCATAGAATACCTACTTGAGAAAAAAATTCTATTTTTCCAATTTGACATAAATCAGTATCGTGTTAGATTTCTACTAATTCCGAATAATAAATACTTTCCCTAAAGAACATAGTTATGACATAGGAAAATACACTATTGAAAACACTTCTAAAAGAAATAACTGTAATTGTAAACTGTAATAGATCCGTCTCCTGTTTTACTTATGTGGTATAAAAAAAAAATATATATAAGTGGCTTTTTTAAACTCCGATGTAACAACCCAAAATCTTAATAAATGATGATTGGTTAAATTTTCACGTAATGACAAAAACAACGAAAAATATGCTGTAAAGTAGTAATGGAATTTTTACTATCTGCGTGCCGGTGCTATAAAATCACAGGCCATAAATTAATATGTTACGACGCATAGAGGATGAGCAACAACAATAGCTTGGCGAAACTATTGTCCACGTAAGGGAAGCCGATGGGCAAATGATGATTTATACCTACACACGTAAAATACAGAGTATATTAAAGGAATTAATAGATAGTTTGTTAAATATTATGTTTCTTCCTTAATAATTTTCGCGATACCATAAAACATGACTATAAACACCAGAATAGCTGGGGACTTCGTAAAAGCAAGTGAAGGTTGGAGTAAGGATATCAATCCTAGTGTTGGAAACGTCTTATAACCATTAGTAGTACAATTTATTTATCACAATTTCGTATCGCTGAGTGTCAACAAACACAGACGTTATACTGAAATGTACCTTAAATTATCCCAAGCACGACGTGCAAATGGTCGCACAGTGATCTTTAATCCCAGTATCACCATCAACTCAAAGCTTAAAAAAAAGCAAAATACCTCCTCATATACACACACACCTTTTTTTCATCAGCAAAAAAGAACTCTCAACCCATATATGCATGCCTTCAACGAGTCAATTTCCCTACGAAATTTGAGTGAAAGCACAAGATTACAAAGGACTTTGAATTAAGAATATTTACATAATTTAAGCAACGCAGGTGTTCGCTAAAAGGGTAAAAAAGTTCCGTACACGCGTGGTTGCCTGTTTTAATTCAGGCTTCTGTTGTAAAGTTATTTCGGCAGTCACACGTACACTTTGTAATTTTTTGGCTGAAGTAAACAAAGGCATAAAGTGAGCTGTTTATTTTGTTTGAAAGGGGCAAAAGAGCATTGCCACCGTTCGCTGATTACAGTTTTTTTGTTTGTGGGACACAGAGGTATTCCAAACAGGCTATATTAAAAAATGTATTTTGGTTTCCAGTGTAAATGTTAAGGTTTTGTAAACCAAAATGGAGAATAAAAATATAGCACACACCATGGACAGTGCAGTCCTGAAAAATTATTAACTATTTGTAAACATGGATTTGAAACAAAATGTGAAATCATATTCACATTAATGTCATAATGTCAATGCCATGCGCTTAATTGGCAGTTTAAAAGTTTTGTATTTCTTGGATTTTTATGGAAATCAACTCTTCGTGAGAGAATTCTGCATTTAAATCTTCTTGCTGAATTTCTTCCCATGACCAATGCTTCTTACCTTATAAGTACTTGTACCAAGATCTTGATAAAACCCTCATTTAATGTAGAAGATCTAAGGATCTTCACTGATGGCTCATAACAAGGTATGGTATGGTCCTGGGTACGGTGTATTCTCGGAAGATCTAAATTGTTTACAACCGCACCTTTAGATGCGACTATCGACTTATAACGACTTCAGTGACTTCGAAAAGAAAGATAAAGGACTAGTCTATCCGGATCTTTTCAGACAGCAGCAAATCAGTGCAAGCCCTGCAAAGCAACATTATCACCTCAAAGCCTTTATACGACGGTCATCAATCTCTGATGGGGGTATGTAACAACAACAACCACGTAACTCTACAATGGATCAAAGGGTGCAGTAGCTCACGAGGCAATGAAGCTACTGATGAACTAGCCAGAAGAGAATCGGAAATAGTAGCAATAGGTCCTGAACCAATTGTTCCCCTACCTTCTGGATGGCCCACATCAGTCGTACGTTACAGAATATCAAGTTGTTCAAATGCCGTTTAATATACTACAACTACTCCAACTAAAAATACTCAAACAAAATATGCCCAATATAAGGTTAGATATCAGTTTATTTCTAAAAGATAAACTCCGTTAGAAGAATTATTTCTCGATTCAGGATGTACTTTAAAGACGTAGGCACAGTAGGTCACTGAAAATCTGAGGTTTTTAAGAAAGGGCATGTTAAGACGGCAAGTACTTCTTCCGTGTGTAGTAAAAGTAAAATTACATCGACCAAGCGAATTTTACTATTGACACAGAATACATAATAGTACAGGTACAGAAGTCCCACTCCACCAAATCATTTTAATAAATAGCAACTCTGACACAATAATGTCGCAATTTAGGACACACAGCGCTAATTACCTACAGTTATAATCACCTAGAACTTGCCTCTCTCTCTTCTTCTTTCTTCTTTTTATATATTCTGACGACCGACGCGGCGACGTTAGGGTTGTCTTTTTTAAAGAACTAATGAATCAGAATATTTAATTCTAATAAGTTATGTGCCTATTACTCTATTATTCTATTTTTGTGAATAAATAAACCTAGGCTAGGTACTAATAACTCGATGGTCTAAATACGAACGGATGATGCGATGCATCGCGTGAGTGAGCACGAACTAACGTGCGGCCCAACCGGCGCGCGGCAGCCCACTGAATTTTGGAACGTTTAGTCCCTGCCGTGAATTTGTAGCTTTATATTACCTACACTGTGGAGTGGCCCTGGCCTGCTATTGAATGCCTTGTATGGCTTGAAAGGTGAGCACTTTTGTATTTCTGTAAGTTTGGCTTAATATGATGTCAACCCTTTTTTTATCAATTCTGTGGATCATTAAAAAGCGGTTTATGTTTTTATGATCTCTAGAAGCAGGAAAAAATAGATATAAACATCTGTCCTACAAACCTAAAGATAATAAAAACAATATATTTAGTTAATATATACAACACAATATACCCTAGCGATATCGACCGTATCGCTTGTATTGAATACATATCACTATCAGCTATACTATTGAGAAAGTTACAAGATGATCCACTTTGTACGCAAGCATACTAGCTATAGATAATAGCCTTGTTATAAGTTAAAAGCTTAGCGTAGTTTATGAGCCCATAGTCTAAAAGGTTGTTAAATATGATTTGATTAAATGTTTTTCGACACGGAATATCTGTTATTCTTAACTTCATTTATACAATTAATTAACATTTTTTTTTAAATAATAAAGAATTTATTTGCATAAATGTGGTACAAAAGGTTATCAGTAGATAAAACAATGAGTGCAGGACACATTTCGCCATTTAAATAGCATGAAAATATTTAGTTGGTAAGGTTGAATAAAAACATAAGCAACCAGACACAATTTGAGTTTAAAGTTTTCAACACAATGCATTTCTAAAGTGGAAAGAGCGAGAAGCGAATTCTTTTTTTTTCTCTGTAGACTCAACAAAATACCTAAAAGTGTAAAACTTGCACGTGACTTTAACAGACCGGCTGCCGGATAATATTGTTTCATTAAAGATTATGTGATTATTAAATATTTGATGACAAAAAGGTTTAATGAACTACTAAATTCGTGAACATGTTCACATGATTTATTCATTCAAAAGAATCAGCCGACACTGACCTTTGATGCTACTGAATATGAGACTAAGACGTTGTAAACCAACGTTATGGTATTTTTGCCCTATCTTTCCATATCGGTGCAAACATAACATACACTCGTAAAGCGAGAAAGAGTAGTGTTTTATAGAAGAGAACAAGGCGTATTTTGTTATCCGTTCCAAACATTTTTCGCAAATCCTTTCACTGTTTACTCAGTAGAGAAAACTAACGAAGTAAATATTTCGTAGAAAAATGTTGACCTGAGCTTCCGGGTACTACAAAAATATCAAACAAACAGACTGTAATTCAAAAGAACTAAAGACACAAAGGAATCGTATCGGCAGTGGAAGTACGTAACATTTTAATTTAACAAATGGCAAGTTCGACCAAGTTGAGCGGCACCGAGTATAAACAAGAGCAGGACAACGCTGTTGTTTAGACAAAAGATAAGATATAAGTGAACAAGGAACTTGTAAGCCGGTTGTTTCACCGCGATAACGTTTTACGCGGCTTTCGCCGTCGACTCAATATAAGTTTCCTGTCCTATCTCAAGTGTACGGAGCCAGTGCAAGCGGAGCAACAAACAATGTTATGAATGTACGATGAAAGGACAGTATCGCCCAAGAGAATTTTCCTGGCGACGTATACAGAAAAATATTTAGGTACTCAATCAGCTGTGTTACGAGTAAACAACACATTAATTTTATTTTGATTCTTCAGATAATAGTTTGTATCGTTCTACTTTATTAGTCAAGGTGTTTTGTTTTTGTAACCTGTTTTCCTAGGAAAGGGACGGTACGCGACATGTAGCGACGCGACACTATGGGACCTCAAGCGACCAACACTTCACGTGACGTGTGTCCTACCTGTTGTCCTAGGTGAGCGACACGACAATACTTCTCGCAACGTCCTACTTTGTAGTCATACGAAGATCTCAATTCATTACTATTTAAACAATGGGCAAGTATATTGCACAGGTTCTAAAAAAAAAAATTTCAGGTTCTCAACCCTACAAAAGCGAAATAAATTTGAAGAGATCTTTTTGTGATGACAATATAGAAAGATAGTCTATACCCTCCAACTCCGTACCCACTTAAGTGTCAATATACTTAAAAATGCCATTGCACATACATACTCGTATCTTCAAGTCCGCACTCTACTGTGTCCCGTCTTATCGCGCTACAAACCAATCTGCACTTCGTCGTGTCGCGTCAGAAACTGGTTAACGCGACAACGTAGAACACACATTGACTATTTGACATTGTAGGATAATTGTTAAGACAAGTAGTTAAGTTAGTAGTTAATTGAGTACGCAGGAAAGACAGCCAAACATTATTATTATATTCTAATAAATGTATATATAAATGTATAGAGTAGCGAATCTTTCCTTGATTGTTCTTGTAGGTATAATAGTTGGTAGCGTACTAACTTATAAAGTATTAATTAATGTATTTATTACAATAACAACGCGCGGCCAAAGTAGGTCCCAACGTGCGCACAAAATTATCTATATGTAAAAAGTAAAACTATTTGTATGTACGATAGCGAGATCGTACAGACATTTTTACGTCGCGTCGCGTTGCCGCGTTTATCGCTCACCTAGGACAACGTTTAATGGAACAAATTGCTACAGTCTTAGCATTCAGAAGTATGCAATAGTCCAAGAAGATTGCATACTAAGCTTTTGGAGGTACTTGCCACATCTATTTTAAGTAAGCAAAGATTTATTTATACAAATTCGTTTAGGTTGACAACCGAGGTCGAAAATGTGCCCTTTTTAAATACTATTTATGATAAACCGAGGGTAAAATATGTTCCATACCTTATTGATACTTTTTCTTTGTTTTCCTTTGAAGTAATATCATACACACACCGATTTTGACGATTATTTTCTTCTTAAGTATACTTACTCGTAAGTATGGTTCAATGAAACATTACACACGTTTAACAACACTTATAAGCTTGAAAGTAATAGATAGTAATGTTAGTTTGTAGTGGCACTATTTCGCAAAGATATATTGAAACTGTTCTTTTTCTTTTAAAGCTAATTCAATGGCATTTTTACAGTGAACCAATAATTTTAAACTTGTTTTATTTACAAAAGGTTGCATAATAAATAAACTTTATAAATGCCGACGAAGACAAAAAATGAGGGTTATATATTTGACCTGTGTGCTGTGTATTTGATATGTGTCCCCATGTTCCCTCGTAACTGCTAAACCAATTTTAGAATAGAATTGAATAGAAATAAACTTTATTGTACACCAACAAAAATGTTTTTACAAGAAATACATCAGGTGAATATGTACAAAGAGCGGCCTTATCACTGAAAGCAATTTCTTCCAGGCAACCTTTGGATGGACAAATCGACAATAAATAGATGAAATCATGGCTAGTTTTGGTGTGAAGTGCTGATATTGGAGATATTTTTATCTTTAAGGAATCATAATAATATATATATATATATATATATATATGTATATGCAGTCGGTCTTAACCTTTGTATTTGCTCCGTAGTCCTAACAATAGATACATATATACAGTCTGTGTAAACATGTACACATAGATCATATTTATAAACATACGTATAAAAATATATAATATTGATACAGAAATTACAGATGTACACAATAGATAGAATATGTTTTAGGCAAATAATAGAGTAAGAAGTCAGGTAATGTTCTTTGATCATGTTCTTAAAGACAGGCAAAGTTTTGGCACGTCTAATAGCTAATGGCAGAGCATTCCATAATCGGACAGCCTGCACAGTAAACGATTTATCGTAGAACTTGGTAGTGACTTGGTACTGACAGTTCCAGAGATTCGGACAACCACAAGGATCTTGAATGTGTGTTATTCAGGAAAACAAAGCGTTCCTTAAAATAAGCTGAAGTACAGGGATCAAATAAAATACTATAAAGTATAGAAATAATATGAGTATTGCGTCGAAGGCGAATTGGGAGCCACTTGAGCTGGTTTCGAAATTAAGATACATGATCATAATTGCGTAGTCCAAATAAAAATCTAATACAAAAGTTTTGAAGGCGCTCACGTTTATCGAGTTGCTCCTCAGTGATATCGAAATAACTGATATCAGCATAGTCGAGTATAGGAAGAAGGAGGGATTGCGTTAATGCAATTTTAGTGACCCTTGGCAGAAAATTGCGCAGTCTTCGCAAGGAGCCTGCCGATGCAAACAATTTGCGACTGACTTCACGCAATTGGGGGCCCCAGGATAAGGTATTATCAATAAAAAATCCTAGATTTTTAACGCAGGTATTCATTATCAATGCAGTACCGTTAAACATGATGTTCGGTAGTCCAGTCCAATCAATTCTTGATATGACTTAGAAGGATTCATTCACTACCAGTTTATATTGATTACTCCATTTTGACACGCGCGCCAAATCCAAACTGATATAGTGGTAAAAGCTTCAGTCACTTTATGTAACGGTGCTTGCGTTTCAATTTGAAAGTCATCTGCATAAAGGTGGTAGGATGAAGCGAATAACTTGGAGATGGAATTTATGAAAATGGTGAAAAGTAAAGGAGATAAAACGCCACCCTGCGGCACGCCAGCAGACGTATAACACCATGAAGAAAAGGTATCTTCAAAGCGCACACGCACCTGCGACCAATCAGGTAACTTTGAAACCAATTAATAATTTTGGAGATATGTTAATATAGCGTAATATGCCTAACAGAATGTAGAAATCTACAGTATTAATTTTGATTTTGTGAAAGATTATATAAATATACTAGCAACCCTATGCCCTGGCTTCGCACGGGTAGTAGAGACATCTTCAACAATCATCATCATATTTCAACCAATTTACACAAATCCTTAACAAATTACATACCTAAAACTTCCTCATGAATCGCTCAATTTATTAGTGAAAACCGCTTAAAAATCCGTTCAATAGTTCTGAGTTTATCGCGAACAAACAGACAGACAGACGCGGCGGGGGACTTTGTTTTATAATATGTTGTGATTTTTTTAAAATAACGAACACGACGATCTTAAAAGTTATTTACGGTGAAAATTTTAAATGTTTTTAAGAAACAAAAGTAGTCTGTGACATATATTATATGTAGATACATACGTGACATACAGATGTTATATTCCCGAACGCTCGTTAAGTCAAGTGAAGTTTAAGTCAAGATTAAGCCAGTTACATAAATTACGACCTTCTAGTCGATTAAATAATTTTATATCAAAAGTTGTGCTATTCGTTTCGTATGATTAGATAATTACCGTAATTTCTTACATATGCCAAGGAGCAATTAATACCAATTATTAAATAAAAGTTCAAAGACCTAGTAAGAAACGCTCAGTATTGTAGACGCTTTATTAATTTATTTTATATCCTCTGGTAACTACTGATGTTGATTAAGTCCACCAGATAATTGAGAACCCATTAATAGCACGCACTTGCCATAAGGTTGTAGTTAATTGTACAAAGTATCTAATTGATACCTGTATTTGACGATAGCTAGCGAAGAAAAACACGGCACCGCAACTGTCAACTACGTTACGTCCGCTAATAGGTTCCTATTAGTAGACGTAACGTAGCTGAAATTGGATACGTCATATTTAAATTAAATAAATATTATAAATTAATTATTAATTTATTTTAATTATATTATTTATTATCTACGCTTCCGGACATTCCGAGAAAAATACACATAGTAACGTTAACCACTAACCACCTAAAGTAAAAAAAACCGGCCAAGTGCGAGTCGGACTCGCGCACCGAGGGTTCCGAAAAATATTTTTATTAAATGATGTAACTTTTCCTTGCATTTTTTCCTTTATCTGTGCTATAAGATGTTGCTTCGTGCCAAATTTCAAGATTTTGAGTTCACGGGAAGTACCCTGTAGGTTTTGATTCCCTTGCAAGGGGCGAAAATTTGGGGAAATTTGCGGCACAAACGGCTGTATCTTTTGATTGCGTTGGCTTAGAAGTTTGATTTTTTCACAGCTTTAAGGGACAGTAGACTTGAGTATTTGATATAAATTCCAGCTTGATACCTCCACGCATTCCTGAGAAAAAAGGCCTTGACAGACAGACAGACGGACGGACGAACGGACAACAAAGTGATCCTATGAGGGTTCCGTTTTTCCCTTTCGAGGTACGGAACCCTAAAAACTGTCAGTCGAAGGACTGCACGTCAGAATTGAAAACATAACTTACCCATATAATTATTATACAGACACACACACAAACACATCGGTATATATGTATCTGAGCGTGACGGTCAAGCGAATTCAGTGCTTTTTCCCCATACGAAAAGTGCCCAACGTGCCTAAAGAAGCTTTCACTTAAAAAATGCCTTGTTTATAATAATTGTAATAATTGTGTTAAAAAGTAATTGAGTTGATGATGAGTTGCCAATTTGAGTTTGTTCATTTTTGAAGAAAGTGATGCCATCTACTAGTGCCATCCATCAAACTGACGTACGTTCGGACGAAATTTTGAATAAAGTTTTTCGCTATTGAGTCCTATAGGCGCTATAAATTTTCACCTTAATAACAATTATGTTAAAACACACACAAAATAAGTACTTTATTGAACTAATTATATTTTTAAAGATTAATTTATAAGGAACTGACAAATTTCAATGTTTATATCAGCGCCCTCTAGTGGATCTATATATATATATATAATTAGCGTGACGGCACTAAACTCATCTTCAGTGCTTTTTCCCCATAGCAAAAGTGCCCAACGTGCCTAAAGAAGTTTTCACTTCAGAAAGTACACAATAGTTTTGCCTATTCAAGAAATGTAAGTGGAAATTAATTTTGCGGTACCTAATCTTTTTGAATATCATTGATAGTAGTCTTAGCACTACACGTCACAAATTACTTTAACACTAACTTGACTTATATAGGTCAAACTGTGACCACGGCCAGTGCAACCTGATCGAAACGTCAGTCAATTCAAAGGTATGTAATACCTATTACGTGATCGCGGTAATTCCCATACATATATAAAAGTTAGTATAACTCGTCTTAACCCTTCAATATCGTAAACTGCCACAATAATCCAACTATAACCAACAAATCCGCTACAGTTAACACAAAAGCAACAACTCAAACCAAGTTTAACCTAAACAGAAGCTAACCCTGCTCTTGGCATGTGTGAGCCATGATCCGACAAAGATTATGCAAGTTTGCAAATAGTTGATGGAGTTGACGGGCTTGCACTTAGTTGTAAGTTGGAATAATTGAAAACTGTCAAAGCTTGGGGGCTTGCGGACCAACACTCTTAGTGCATTCGTGGATTCAACGATTAGTGAAGTTATTTAAATTGTTTACGGCGTTAGGTTATTGTGAAGATTGAAGTAAGATGGGGTTAATTTACTTTAGCATTTATTTGAGTCTTAACAGAGTTATGTACCAAGAATATTCGTACATTTAATGTGAACGTTCACATAATGCAATATTCAAGGTTATTATTGGCTTGGCTTGGAAAACTTCTTTGGGCACTATTGGTACGGGGAAAAGCACTGAACTCACGTGACCGTCACGTTCAGATACGTTTATACAGATGTGTGCGTGTTTTCACTTCTGACGTGTAGTCCTACGACTGACATTTTTTTTATAGGCCTTCTAATGTTTAAACAGTCGATTGTGCATTAAAAGGCCTATCAATACAAATAAATAAAATAGAAGTGTCTGTGTCAGAATAATATGTCAAATGTCATGCCAAAATAATAGTTTTTTTTAATCTCATACAGTTATTTACAATCGTGTTCAAATTACAATCGCAAAAAATTAAAAACTGATTTTTAGGCATAGGTATCGACTTATGCCTAAAAATCAGTTTTTAATTTTTTTGTCTACCTATCTGTTTGTTCCAGATAATCTCCGGAACGAGTGCACCGATTTCCACAGAACTTTCACTGGCAGATAGCTGTTATAAGGAGTAATTTAGGCTACTTTTATTTTTCAAAAACAATTAGGGTTCCGTGCAATATATATAAATATGTATAAGCGGGCGAAGCCGCGCGGGAACTGCTAGTTACTTACTAAACTTACAAGTCATCTAAAAAAATGTTGGTACAATTAATGTGATTATGCCCACAATGTACCTACTACATAAGCAGCTTTGAAGTTAATATAAGCTTATAGTGTGCGGTTTAATTTTAGTTGGTGGAACATGACAGCATTATTAAAACTTACTATTATGGCATTTCATTTAAAGCATCTATTATTTTGCAAATTTAATTTGATTAAACCTTCAGATTTGTAATAGTTTTCTGTAATAGGCATTTTAATGCACAATCGTTTCAAGCGTTCTTAAGATGATTGAATCTGTTCTATTCATAAGATTACTCAGATTTGTATCAGGTCTTTCTCGTTATACCTATAAAATTATTCTCTAAACATATTACATATACTGATCGATGTTACAGATAGGAGATAAAATTTCTCAATAACTTGCATATTCTTAAGAAAAAAATAACTGTAAATGTTTATAAAATAGTTTTTAATATCAAAATATAAATCTTGTGTACATTGAGGTAAAATAATATTATACATAAAAAAAATATTGAGCAATATTAGATCCCTACACTTTAGATTAAAATATTAAAAACATATTTAGTCTCCTGACCATGTGTATAGTGTATAAGTTATTGTAAAAAATTTGGAGATATGAGAAGGTTCATTTTCATCGGAATAGAGTTACAATAAAATAGTATATGAATCATTTTAAAAACTACAATAAATAACTTATACACTTGTAGTCTTATAGTAAAAAAGTCACACATAATAAAACGATCAAGGCTCAATTACGACACCACATGCCCCTAATATGGCCCAGTCAATATTTGTTTTAAAGAGATAATTGAAAATATGAAATAGATACATTTTTGACCAAAAACAAAATGTTGCAATATTTCACTCGTCACGGCCTAAGGCCTTTGAAGATAAGGTTTGTTAGTTCATCAATGTCAGACTATTGCTCATAATATCTGACTATTGCAAAGCAAGCTTAAAATACTTAAATTTAAATTTAGAACATACAATTATCATGGTAACTCTTATGTTAATTTAATTTATTCCATTACATTTTAAATAAATAATTTAATCATTAATTAACTTAATTAATTTAACGTTTCATAATATTGATGTCTCTCGTTGGAGCCTAACGTAACCAGCTTCGTTCCAAAATATGTTTAATTGTTTAATTACATTTTATACCCACACCACTCCTCAAAAATGTTTCGTATGACAAAAAGACAATCTAAACTTTATTTTGTACTATATACAGTTCAATCAGTTTCAGTTTTGGCTTTTAGTTCAACTACCTACGGCTCTAAAATTCACTGTGAAAGATAAAATTTATAAAAAGGACTTCAATTTACCATGAACCTACAATAAGGTTTGTCTGTAGTAATAAAATTATTCTCAAAAATTCATGCTTATAATATAACAAAGTATTATACGAAATATGAATACATATGAACATATACAGGTATTACAGAAATCTGTGGTCATATTTTAGGGTCATATAGTAGATCCCGTGAATAACGTACAGCACTAACAATTTTATGAAAATTCGTCATTTTAATACAGAAATCTTCTTTTAAAAATGAAAAATTAAATTTGAAAATTTACCTATAAAGCTAATATTTCGTATGAAAGAAGGCTGACATTAATAAAACTATGGGTATTTAATACCAAGGATGTTGATGGAATGCCCAGATTTTTCTGAAAATGTCTGCATTAAAAAAAAAAAACAAAATATTGAAATCAATATAAAAAATCATAATGCGTTATTTAGAAATGTGCACCTACACTAAGAAAAGCACTTTTTCAAAGAGAAAAAAAAAAAAATATAAAACTTTTTCAAGCTGTATCAACTATTTGTCGGCTACAGATAACGCTTCTAAAATTTTACCACGCCTTTCTGTATATGTGCGAGTATTCGGAATAACAACAACACGAAACGAAACGAAAACATTCGGAATATTTGCTACTAAATTGTAATGTACTTAACTAATAAATAAATGTTTATTCACATTTTATTCTACAGTCAAAGCTATAAACAAAACAGTTTCAAACAAGTACTAAAACAGAATATTTTATCGCAGAAAAATTATATAACGCCTTCGATTTAGAACGGTAAGATATGTCGTAACCTCGAAAGCACCATCGTATTTGCAGCACCAACAATATACTGTAAACATTGCAAAAATCTACATCCAATATTATATCTTAATTGTACATGTGAATAAGATTCAAAACCGCATGTGTGTATTAATCGATGGATATAAAAAATATAGTCAATATTCATCTTGTAATTTTTGCAATAAAACGTTGGAAATTTCCTTACCTTCGAGAAATAACGACTCCTTTATTCACGTTTTATAACAAACTTAGGGTTCTCGTCAGTTTCGTTCGTGTAATAAACGTAAGACATATGAACGTTAGATGGATCAAGAACCAGAAGGAAATATTAACACTGTATAATTAAATTTTTTGAGCCTTTAGCATATTTAGATTAGTTCGAGGCACCGGGAACATTACCTACTGAGCTACTCCACATTTATTTCAGTTTGTTGAAATAAACGGTCTCGTTCGCCTTATGTAGATTAAAGTACTCATAGAAAATAATTATTCTTGGCACAATATATATGAGAGGAAAAAATTATTTCAAAGTACCAGAATATTATTTAAAATTAAAAACTGATTTGTGAAACGTATTGCCCTTTTCCCAATTTTATTTGGGGTCGGCGCAATGTGTAGATAATATTTGATTTGTATTGCCTCTTGTATGAATACAAATCAAAGGATTACAACTGTAACGAATTATGTGTATGTATTTAAAAATTCAAAGATTCCGTTTTTTTATATTATTCATTTATGAGTAGCAAAATTAGTAAAATGTCTCTAAAATGTTAACCACAACATCTTAATAAATTCTGTAGTTACTTCAAGGAACGCACACTATATGATAACACATCACACACACAATACATGATAATATAATATAATTAATAGTGTTAGAGTAGAATGACGCTAGATGTCGTTATAAGATAGCTATGGTAGTAGTGCAGTTCTGAACAAGTTACTAATTTGAAAAGTTAAAAAACACAACTGCCCTGCTAGCTATGCTCGTCGCATTGGATGTCGCTCGGAATGATATAAGGATTCTCACGATACATCCAAATCTATTCAGGCATTTAAAAGTTATGGTGGAATCAAGAACCTTACACTTACAAATTACATACATACATATTCAAGTCATATTAGTGTGAAATAAGACTTACACAGAGCAGATATTAAGCATATATTCCCTGAACACATTACACTCCGTTTCAGGGCAATCGTGTATAAACTTAATTAAATTTTATATACGTAAAATGAAATACCACATATACAAAAATATTTTCTTAAAAATTACTGGAATGTATAAACATTATTTATTTATAATTTGATATAAAGCTATATAAAAAATATTTACAAAAAATACCTAAAACCTTAAATAAACAGACCTGTTTTGGTTAACGTTTCGTATAATAATACCTCAAATTACGCTCAATCAAAATTATACTAAAATTCTTTTTTCATTCTTTAGAAAGAACATGACAAGGCGTGTCAATAATATTATATTACACACAAGATAACTTGATTCGGGGTTAGTGACGGATTTTACTAGTTTTTATATTTGGAATATGCTCAGAAAGAATAGAAAGAAAGATAGAAGAAAAAAGAAAGAAAAATGTATAAAAGAATATAACTATTAATAAATACAAGGTGTAATAGAAGTGTGTGGTCATACTTTAGGGTCGTATAAGACCTCGAGAATATCGTAAAAATTCATTTTTTTATGCAAAATATAAACTTTATAATTTATTGATAAAATTAATATTTCGTAAAGGACAAGCATATATATATATATATATATATATATATATATATATATATATATAATATTTATAAAAAATGAATCCCTATTTCCCTTGGTCATGCCATTACTTGAGAACGACTTAATCGACTTCATTCATATTTTTTATGTTTTCACACTTTATAGTCGGTTCTTACGAAACGAAAAATTAAGAAAATCGGTACCTGTGTGGTAAATTGGAATTTCGCGGGCAACAATTGGTTATAAATAAAACTATAGGTAAGACACTAAGAATGTTGACAATAATTATATTCGAATTTGTCCGGAAACGTAGTCCGTATGAAAAAATATATAAACAATCATTCATTGAAATCAAATCATTGAAATTGACATGGAAACTGATATCTCTTTCGTGGGAGCCATGCTTCGGCACGCATGGGCCGGCTCGACCGGAATGATACCACGGCCTCACAGAAAACCGGCAGTGAAGCAGTGCTAGCTTTACTTTTCGCCGAGTGAGTGAGGTTACCAGAGGCACTAACCCTTCCCCTCTCCCCCTCTTCCCCCTTCCCCTACACCCACCATAAAGGGCGGCAATGCACTTGTGACTTTTGAGTTGCAGGTGCCAATGAACGGTGGTAGTCATTTACCATCAGGTAATCCATCTGCTCGTTTGCCCCCTATACCATAAAAAAAATCACGTTTAATCACGTGCATGCACGAAAAAGGTATTTTCCAAAAGTTTTTTTTAGCTAAGTGAAGTAAATTATATTATTTATCGATACCATACATTTGATGTGGCATCTTATGTCTGTAACACGTTGAAGAAACCGATATTAAAGATCCAAGGCCAAGTATTTTGTATGCAACGTAAGCCGAAACTTGAGGTAGGTATTATATATACGAATCGTGTATTAAATTAAATAATAACCAGCTATGTAAATATCACATAGTAATTAACAATATGCTAACAATCTAACTTTACGCTACGAATCTAATTTAGATTGACTAGTGTTTCTTGATGATTCTGCTGATTCACCTATCCTTGCGTTTTCACTCGGTACTGGGCGAGCTGAAAGAAAGAAAATGTTCTGTAAATAGAAGAAATACCATACACATACCTCTTCGGTGAATTATTATCACAAGAATATGGCTTACAAATATTATTCTAATAAAATTATGCATCTTTAATTCAACATCCTACTAACATTATAAAAGTGAAAATTTGTGATTATATATGGATGTATGTATATATGGATGTTTGTTACTCTTTCACGCCAAAACTACAGAACCGATTGCGATGAAACTTAGTATGTAGATAGCTGGAGACCTAGATTAACATATAAGCTACTTTTATCCCGATATTCCCACAGGATCGGGATTTACGCGGGTAAAACATTAATAGCAAATATTGTAAAAAGTCGAAATTAACATTGCGCCATTGCGAACTAATATATGGATCGCGCAGAATCCACAAATTGCGTAAATAAAATAAATGAACTCGCGGTCAGCATTTTTCGTTGCGCTAACACTTTTTTCCGCCTAGCCCCTATCCGCCGAGCGTCCGAAATGTAACGTGCGATAATGAAAAACTCGTAAACTCGTTCCAAACTCGATCCAAACCGAACCTATTCACGTGTCTGCTAGTCACTGACTCGATGTAGTGTATTGTTCATGAAATCTTTTCAAAATAATTTCGTATTTACGATTCCTATTACAGTATGCAAAAATGTTGACCCATAACAAATTTATGCTAACAACGTTCGAATAATATGAGCGGGCTTGGGAAACTAGTTACTTTTGCATGATGGCACAAAAGTCTATCTATGAGTGCCTTTAGTAATTTTACATACCTATTTTGTTGAATGTACTTTGTATTTTTAAATTTAAAATACAATAATATTCTAGTCATATCATGACTCTTCTGTCGCTATATGAACCCAAACTAAGCAACACTTGGACTATGGGTTAAAATGGCTTTATAAAGCACGGATAAACATACTTAAATGCAATTTTTGCACGTTTGTGCACCTTTGCTAATATGAAAAAGCAATGAACTCGTGACTGTCACGCTAATAATACATATATAGATCCACTAGAATGTCACCAACCTGCTAATGTGACGTTTTAAGTTTGTCGTTTCGTTTAAGTTTTTACTTCTGTCGGCAGTCAGACTGCCTATTTTTTTATATTAGTAATAACTTAACACATCTCATGCACGGGCGTCTGATCCTAAATTAGGCAGAACCTGTACTATGGCAACCAGGTGTTGATAAACAAACTTATGTATTTCTAAATACATACATACTATAATATATAAAGTACACCCAGACACAGAACAAATGATCATGCTCATCACACAAATATTTGTCCTGGGTGGGAATCGAACTCACGACCTCTGGCTCAGCAGTCAGGATCTAACCACAAGACCAACAGGCCAATCAAATAAATACAATACACAAACAGATACATGCTACACATATATTTATGTAAACTAGTATTTGCATTGACCCGGAATCAAACCCACGACCACCAGGTCATCGAGTACAATTTCCGGTCCTTACACCATTAGTTCGCTGTAGTAAACAGCTGGAGCTGCAAACAAATTGCAGCAGCTATGAATGTGGCAAAAGTAGTCACGTAAGTTTTGGTTCGAAGATCTTTTTTTTTCTTTTAAGAAATTCTTACCTAAAAATATATCATTTTTCAAAAAAATGTAACTCAATGAATATGAAAAGGTTTATGTAGCCTATAAAACTACAATGCCTGCTAAGTGTATCCAGACCTCAATTATTCTTGAATTTATTTCTTTCTCAAAATTCCACGTCTATGTTAAAATGCAATGTTCAAGAATTTCATTAAAATAAATTCTAAAATCGTGAATAAGAAAATTGGTTTTTATTAAACATTTTACGGGCCAAATAAGTTGGTAATGCCCATGTGATTCCAGTTTCAACTTTGTTGGAATTATTTAAACAAAGTTGTAAGTACTACAATTCATCTAGCTGAATTGAGTCGTTATAACTTAGAAAAGATGTAATACTTCGTTTGAAATTATATTCTTACTAAAATAGGTTATTTTTAATATGAACTTAATATGAAATTTGTAAAATGAACGATTGTAACAATCAGCTTTTCAGCCTTATGTAACTTATCCAGGCCCACGGTAATAAGGTTAGTACGTGGTTGGAAATTAGGTTAACAAGTCATTATTAGTCTGTCCGGGTGAGGATGCATCTTGGTCCATTCAGTTGACCATATTTACAATATGACCATTCTACAAAGATATAAAAAACGAACGAGTATTCACAATAAACATTAAATACGTATTATGAAGTACTTACCAAACATTCTAAGAAGAATTTTTTCGATGCCATGTAAAGGTGACTCGAAAGTTAGGCATAAAAACAGGGCAAGGAAGAAAGTCAGCACGATGTGAGATACCCCTGTTGCCAACTGCAAAAATTATAAAAAAAAAACATGTTTATTTATTTGTTCTCAATCTTTAAATAGTATTTCGGTTACACTCTCGGTTTGTAAACCCGTACGAAGCGAAGAATGAACTTCACAGAATGAATATGGACAGGGAAAAATGATCCCTCAACAAGTATCTGCTCACTAGGTGTGTCAGGTACTTCCAACGCTATATTGCACACTAATCGGCTGGAGTATTTTACCTTTTTACGTGACATCTTTAGAAACAGCACCCTGTTGCTAATTAATACACCACCGTCTTCCCCTTCGGGGAGACATTCGTAATTTTATGTATGTATCTACAGGAATAATTCTGCATCAAATGATCAATTGTTTACAAAGCGCGGGTAGATGGTGGGTTTTCCGGTCTCTATTAATATTTAAAATACTTGCAATTACAAGGCCTTGGAGTAGAACGAATAAAGAAATATACCTATGTATTAATACCGCCTAAAGCGTTTAACTCCAAAGCTTTGTATCATCAAACGAACCACATAAATGTTCACGAAAATCCCATAAGGAACGTAATTACACGAAGATTTTCGGTTTTTTTTCCCTGTTTGGCAAGGTTAAACATTCTTTGAAGAGATCAAAACTGCTCTTTAATTAGACACGAAATCTTCTAATAAAAATACACTAGATGTCTGAGAAGTGTGCTAATTAAAGATGGTGTTTAATAAAATACAACGAACTTCGCATTTTCGTGAAAGTCTAATTACAAGGAGAATAACAATGGGGCTGAAGGAATCTCAAATTCTCGAAAAATAAGCAACTGTAACCTGAGGCTTATTACAGTACAAAAATAGAACAAAGTTTCTAATAACTAATTTGTGACTTGATACATTTAAAGTAATTACTTTAAGTATCAACTCCTAAAATAATTGTTACATGAAATTATTTAGATTTTTTATATGGGATAGAGGGCAAACGAGCAAATGGGTCACCCGATGGTAAGTGACTACCGCCGCCCATGGGCACCAGCAACTCTAGAGTCAAAAGTGCGTTGCCGGCTTTTAAGGTGGGAGTACGGTAAGGGGGGAGAATGGGAGAGGGGGAACCTCACTCACTCGGTGAAACACACCGTAAGCATTGCTTAACTGTCTGTTTTCTGTGAGGCCGTGGTATCACACCGGTCGAGCCGCCCATACGTGCCGAAGCATGGCTCTCCTACTTACTTACCAATAATTCTAACAAAAACTATAAAGACATAAGTGAGTTTGTTTGTTTGTGAGACTTTTACGGGTACATTTCAAGCAACTACTGAACCGTACGTCATGCTATTTTGGAAACACATAGGGACATAGAGTATCTTCCATCCAAAAAAAAGTACTGTTCCCGAAGGACAGAAAATTAAATTTAACACGAGCGAAGTCGCGGGAAAATCTATATAAATGAAAATGGAATGATGTACATTGTTAAGCGCATAACTTGAAAACGGGTTGATGGATTTGGCTATTTTTTTTAAGTTAATAACATTTCTAATATGTTTTTTTATGGGACAAAATAGGAAGTCTTAAAAACTTGGAGTTCAGGGAAAACTGGCAGTGCCTTTTTTTTAAAAAGGGGTACAAAGAATTCTCTTCACGTATTAATATAATGATTACACAAAAGCTCGTCAAAATCTAAGTAGGTACTCAACAAAAAAAAAAGAAAATCGGTTGACAAACAGAATAGCAAATGGTTCTTAACCGTTTTGTATTGCCTGTTTATACAGGGTGTAAGCCACACCGTGTACCGAAAACTGAAATATATGAGGAGTAACATATCAAACTCCGTCACTATAACTTTTGAGATAGATACATAATCCATAATATTAATTATATTTTTTATTATATTATTACTAGGATTTAAAATTTAATATTGTTTGAAATGTTATATACTTTTGGCACGGTAATACTATCCATACAGTAATGTGTCTTCATAGAAACGGTCGGATCGCGAGAATTGCCTACACGCCTTGCGATCGGTTGAAACTCAGCACGCAAACAGTTCGCGATTGCTCCGCAGGGACGAACAAACGGTGTGATCGTTTTTTAAGCAGTAAGCGTGCGATTTGTGTATTTCATTGAAATAAATACAAATACTTAAGTATTTAATATGGCAACTAGAAATTATAGAGTATATTGTGCTGTTTTTGGTTGCTTGAATTCTTCAAAAACGCACGCAGAGATAACATTTTTTAAATATTTATTTAATATAAAAAACTAGTAGGTAGTTCCTAGGCTAAGCTATCTATTTACTTATGTATTTAGCTACATACATATATTATTGAATTAGATAAAATATCGTCATGAAATGATTATGAAAGTAAAAAATTGTAGGTACCTACCTAGCAAGAATTACACTTTTTTTTTATGGCATAGGGGCAAACGAGCAGACGGGTCACCTGATGGTAAATGACTACCGCCGCCCATGGGCACCTGTAACTCGAGAGTCACAAGTGCGTTGCCGGCCTTTAAGGTGGGAGTAGAATAGGAGAAGAAAGGGAGGGGGAAGAGTAAGGGGAGAGTGCTAAAAAGGGGAGGGGGATGGGGGAAGAGAGGGAGGGGGAACTGTGGGAAGAGGGGAAGGGAGGGGAGAGTGAGGGTCAGGGGGAATAGTGGGAAGAGGGGGAGGGGGAGGAGTGGGAAGAGGGGGGAAGAGTGGGAAGAAGGGCAGGGGGAAGTGGGGTGGGAAGAGTTGTAAAAGGGTAGAGGGGGAAGAGGGGCAGGGGGAGAGTGGGAAAAGGGGTAGAGGGGGAAGAGGGGCAGGGGTGAAGAGGGAGGGGAAGTGGGGGGAAGAGGGGAGGGACGGGAATAAAGGAGAGGGAAGGGTTAGGGCCTCCGCTAACCTCACTCACGCGGCGAAATGCAATGCAACCCGTGTTTCTGTGAGGCCGCGGTATCGAGCGGAATCGAGCCGGCCTATACGTGCCGAAGCATGGCTCTCCCACGTTTTAATTTGCTTATTTTTAATTTACTTTATAAATAAGATTTTGTAGTATCTTGTTAGAGTTTTGATTGCTTTAGGTGTTTGATATTAAGTAACGTTTGCAGCGGTTCAACATCGGATGGGTGACCAAAAAAAATGTTTTTTGATTTGCTCTGTGCTGTAGGTAATGGGGTCGTTAATTTCACGGACGGTTACTCGTCAGCTGTTCCTTGCATTTTGATTGAGTAGGTTGGTGTTGAAGTTTGTAAGTTTGTTTGTGTTGGAGTTTGGTAACCGGCGACAGCAGTTTATTTTAACACCCAGAATAAAGGGAAATCTAATTATATTTATAAAAATTAATTATAATATTTACAATCACAAAACTAGAAAGAAACTCAAGTAGGTAGATAAAATTATGGGCAGCCCTATCGTCGTCGTCGTCTGTCGTGTTTACGTACCGTCCGGCTGTAGGTAATTATATCAAGGAAAGGGCCGAGTCACAATACTGTATATACTTATACTGTGCTGTTGGTTCTTTTATAAAATTAAAAGTAATATGTTTTGGTGCGTCATAATTTAACATGAGTTAGAAGATTTAAAAAAAATTGAAATTCCGTTTCGTACTATCTTATTTTGGTGGCGGAGTTAATACGCTTTGATCTGTTATCCCTCATATAAAGATAGTGACAGGACAACGTCTGTCACGTCAGCTATTTTTTTATATTATTGGCTTTTTAAAGTAATTCAAAAAACAACGGATAAGTGAATAAATAGTCGATAATAGGTAAGTTGTATGTGTTGTTCCCAAATAAGTACAAGAAGATATAATTAAACACACAATGGACTACCTGCTCACTAAGATCTCTTTCAGATCTTCTTTCAATGAATAGAATCGGTATTAAGTGCCGATTGAGTCTGTTGACACAGACATACTTTAGATGTATTAGTTTATATTCGAAATAGCAATTAACTCGTAATAATACAACAACGTTTCAATTTTCTTAATACTAGAGATTATGTGGGGACCGCGTATCGGTAAACGGGAGGTAGCCCGCCCTCAGCCAGATGGACGGACAACCTGAAGAAGGTAGCAGGGATGGACTGGATGCGGAAGGCAAAGGACCGGGTGCTGTGGCACGCATTGAGAGAGGCCTATGTCCAGCGGTAGACTATGATATGCTGATTGATGATGATGTTCATGATGTGGTGGTGGAATTTCGACCATAATTCATTTTTGGTTTATTTCATTGGCCTTGAACTGTCATTGTATATATTTATATACCAAAACTGGTCAACATAATTATACTGGACGCACACATGAAGCTTAATGTAGCCGTTGACACGTAATGTTTAACGCGACTGCAATATATGTACGTATGAATATGAACAAAATACTTACCACTGTGAAGAACGTAATGTGCAAGGGATGTCTCAATTCTCCTACATAGTACAATTCGACTATTCCATTCACTAAGTAGGCGCAAAATGTCAGTCTTGAAAATGGTGTTAGGAACTTCCACGTAAGTAATCTTCCTAGAATACCTGAAAGACAAAAATCTTATTAACTTAAGAAAGAATGTTTCATAACATATTTTTGCGTTTAAATTCCCTGTATGTTTTGTTGTTTCAACTTTTCTCTGAGAAAAATAGAAGTGGTAAGGGATACAATTATCATTATTTGGATTAAAAAGTGGTTTTTCATAGGTAGCAGCAACATTTTTCGGGATTTTTAGTGAATGTGTCTATTGCACAAAAATTACTAGTTTTTTATAATTTTTTACAAAAAGAAGTTCTTGCAAGCAAGAAACTCCAAGGCCACTGTTTTTTTAAATTTTTTTACAAATTTCTGGTTACATTGCTTATAAGCGTAAATGAAATGTGACGACAATGTAACATATTATTCTAAAATATAAATAGACGCGCTAGTTACTATCATACATATTTAAGTAATAGCAGTCCGGAGATGACCAGCCCTGAATTGAGAAAAGTGCAACCTCAGGGCCTCTCATTCATAAAGCTTCCAAAAACCATTACATATAAGAAAGTCATTAAAAAAAACATTGAACTGAACTGAAGTATATGTAACTAACCTCCATTTCCCGTAGCACAGGCAATAATCAGCCACCCATTGACAATACCCCAGGCAAGTTTGTGCAAAGATATGTACGCAGCAGCATCCAGTGCACTGTACTGATACCACTCTTGGTAGAAAATAGTCACAGAAAAGGTTGTGATGGTGCCTACAATGATACTGGTGATCCAGCCAAATGTCTTCATGAGGTAAGAAAACTGGTAGCTGTAACAGATAATATTCAACATAAGTCGAACGGTTCTATAAAAAGGTTTTCTTTTTACCTGTTAAAAAGTTGCGCAATGCGTATTACGTATAAAATATTTACATAATAAAATACTTTAATGTATTCTAAAAGTTATTAAAAGCTAATAGGCATGTCAATTCTGAAGTACAAAAATCTTTATGAGTACATAATTAGGCAGGTAATTCAATACTTACTTTTCCGTTTGGATTCGATGCAATAGATATCCTGTTAAAATCCCCATGAAATAAGTAATCATTTTCATATGAGTCTTGATATAGGCTTCATTGAAATAGAAGTTTAAAATAATGTCAGTGAATTCTCTGCAAAAAGAAAACATTTTTATCATATGAATTAAAAACCTTAACTTTATATGAACATTGTACACATGTAACACTTTCCATGCCTCGAAGAGCACGTTAAGTCGTCGTTTCCGGTTGCCATACGAACATCTGTGGCATTCTTTACGGATAATTGGAGCCCTAAAAAGTCCTACAACCTGGTATAACTACAAAACTTTGCACAGTACTTGGGTTGTCAGTCGCTTCACGTGAAATATTGAAGTTCGGCCGTTTCGTAGTTAGACTGAAAGCCGACCCTAACTTAGTTGAGAAAAGGCCCAAAGGATTGTAGACTTTTACCGTTATTATTTGATAAAGTATTTAGATAACATTGTATTAAATATCTAGTCGTTATTATTTATCTTAATCTCGAAATTCGTTTAAATGACAGAAAATTTATTAAAACACACTTTATAAACCAAGAAACATTACTTACTTTGCATAAAACAAAACTGTTGGATCTAATTTATCTCTGTAAGTGATCACTGATGGAATAATCAGTGAGATGATGATTGCAACTGAGATGAGAGCTGGACCGAACTTCCGCCACTTCCATAAACTGTAGATGAAGAATGGAGCAATAAAGAAGAGTTGGGTATCTACGGATAGATACCAAGACTGGAACATGCACTGGAAAATTTTAAAAAAAGATTGCCAAAATTAATTGTATGAAGGTGATCTAATTTACACTTTGGCAATATTATCAGAAATCATAATTAGAAAGCTTAATTTAAAACATATTAAGTTTAAAATATAAATTGTACGTAAAGCTGACCAAAAAATACACGTACATACAGTATTGTAATTAGAATAGTATTTTAAATTTAACCGTCAAAGAGAAACCAAAAATACCATATTTATAACATAGAACTCTTTCCATGATAATCCGACTCGCATTTGGCCAGTCTTTATTAAATCGTTCGTTTTTTTTTTCAATGTAGACCTCATGACCCAGTGAGGATATCCTGACTACGATACAGACCAATTGACGAAATTCCCTATTTTGTCAAATAGTTTATAGAGAGAGATTTAAAGCTTACCATTTTGTCAGTGTTCACGTAATTGTTGATGTACAATAGATTTGTCCACCAGGAATCCATGCATCGTTGTTGTTCCAACAGCAATCTATCTTGCCATAGAGGACCTTCGCCGATCTTTGGCAACCATGTCATGTAGAAGAGTATCACCACCAAGTACGCTGGAGTCACTCTGAAAAAAATCGAAGATACGTTTTAGTTTATAGTCCAGTTATACAGAAGAGAAATCCTTATCTTGGTCAACGGTACTATCTAAATAAATTTTAAGGCTTAGTCACTTAAAAATGATAAACCCAAAATTGCTGTGGTGCACGCACGCACACGTAAAACCACTCACCCACACACATACTCACACACGAGTGATATAGTTTGCAACATACTGTTTTTTTCATCATTCACAGGCCGTAAAACAAGGAGGGCAGTAGGAGCCGGTAACCGAGTAGGTTAGCACATTGCAAGGTTAACTAATGCTAGACAGGTCAGTTTTAGGATGGCTGACCATTTTTAACAATTTGAGACCCCTCCGTGCCTGGGAGAGCACGTTAAGCCGTCGGTCCCGATTGCCATACGAACATCTTTGTAGGTAGTTGGAGCCCTAAAAAGTCCGACAACCTCGTCTAACTACACAACTTCGTTATCGCCTAGCAACTATCAGCAGACCTCCATAATCCAAGTAATTATGGAGGTCTGCTGATAGTTGCTTCACGTAAAATATCGAAGTTCGGCCGTGTCGTAGTTAGACTGAAAACCGACCTAAACTTTGTTGGGAAAAGGCGCGGAGGAAAAAAAATAGGCCGTAAATCAAGTGGAGTAGATGTTGTTTAATCACCTTAGCATATTAAAAAATCGTTTGTCAGTCGTCGTAAAAATTCGTGGTGTCTATTGTTTAATAAGTAGAAGAAATAGTACTTTATGCAGTAAATTTTATATTGTTTTTATTCATCAACAAAAACAATTTTTTTTTTTTGTTATTTTTCATGGTTACAAATACCAATTTAAGGAAGAAAATTGAAAAAATACAAAAGATACCTAATCAAATAAAACGCTTAGAATAAAAAGAGAGTTCTCGTGGATATAAAAAAAGACAATACGTTACACGAGCTAAACAAGGGCGTTGAACCAGAGTCGCCATGGTAACCACAAAATTATTTTCTCTTTTTGCAAATAACAAGCTCTTACCCAATAAACTACCATACACAATGAACGACGCAACCTTTGTAGTGTGGAATAAGCCTTATTAACTGGGTTTGTATGAATGCTACTAACGCATTTCAGGACTTCGGTGTACGCGCTACTTAATTCTTCGGCTTGTTTCATTTTCTTTTACAATGCTTTGAATTGAAAGTTCTGCTGATGCTTAATTAAGAAATTAAGGAAATGAAAAAAGTTACTATTACAAAGGTTTTTTTTTATTTTAAACGACAATGAATCATATATTTTAAGATTTTGTTGACAAGAACAGTTTAAAGACGCGGTTCCAGATGTGTGAAAATAATTGAAAAAAATGTGTAATAATTAGAAATGCAGCAAATTAACCGATTATTATTTTTCGGTATTAGGCATATTTCACAACTTTAAGATATTTGTTTTATGTCGAGCTATTCGATATGTTTCCAATATATATATTCGGTTAAACTAGTCGCAGTTGCCAAGTGTAATATTGGACCTCTCGTTCATTTTATTCAATTAGCCTATTCTAGTCCACGGCTGGACATAGGCCTCTCCCCATGTGCGCCATAGCACCCGGTCCTCCACTTTCCGCATCCAGTCCCTCCCAGCTACCTTCCTCAGGTCATCGGTCCATCTGGCTGGGGGACGTCCTACCTTCCGTTTACCGATTCGCGGTAAACATTTTCTTCAATTATAAGCAGGTGAATAATAATTAATTAAGTACGAGTATAGCCATAGCGTCGCCGCGAGAACAACCGGGCGATGGCACGTCATGCAACTATTGCGTTTTATCTTCATTTGAAACTGTGTTTATTCAGTAAATGGTTAAGATATTATAAATATAGCATGTCTATGTATGACAGTCTTATAACAATAAGCTAATATAATAGACTCTTCTAGGGCATTCGTCCTCTGTAGCTTATTTATCCAGTAGCAATGGTGCTGGAGAACTGATTCCGTAATCGCATTAATTCAGTCCCAAGCAGGAAGTTTTAAATAAATAAAAATATTGCACTAATGCATTTCCTACAAAAACGGCTCCCTGAAATTTTTATTAAATAAAGTTAATTATATCGAATTTCCGTTAACAAACTAGGAAGTCCTAAATTAATAAAATTAAGTAAAATTGTAATAATATGTATATTGCATACACAATTTAACTATTCATCTAAATCAATTATATAAACGTACATTCAAGCTCATATTTTATTCGTGTTAGGATTATAATTAGTTGTATTGTTTGTTGAAAAACAATATTATAACCTTAAGTAGCAAGTGCCACCCATTATGATAAAGCAATGAAATATAATTATGTAACTACTGTATCATTATGTAAGTATGTTCAGTGAAGGGTAGAAAAACAATGCATTAACGTAAATAAACACATATTAAGAGTTTTTATTTCAGTTTTGTAAATAATCAATAACAACTAAACAATGTCTTAAACGTATTTTTTTTTTGTTTTGGTCCAATACGGTACTAAATAGTACTTTTAGTTTCTCATAAGTAGTATGACACATTACTGTATAATGTGTGATACTACTTATGAGAAACAAATGTATAGTGTATCCGACAATGGAACACTCAATTAAATCACTGAAAGCTCATGACTCTAGAATGCAGATACAAAAAGTATTTTTGAAAAAATACTATCCGTTTAAAAGTTATTTGTTTGAATTTCCAGGTATTATCTGTTTCTCATAAAAGGAGGTGAAATGTGTTAATTTAAAGATTTTAAATAGAACATTTTTTTTTTTATTTTTGATATCATTCAATCTGTTATTGAAAAACTCCATAAAAACTAAGTTCAATAACTATGCATGTTAGTTTTTATGAATTTTCTTAATAAGAAAAACGCACATCCGTTTCTGTTATTATAATACCTGGATATTGAAACGGTTAAAAGTTTAGCATGTTCTCCTTACCTGATATACCGGAATACCAAAATGGGTATAACATTTAGCTTGCCTCCTCTCTTATCCAGCTCAACCAGAAGTAGTCTTGAGAAGAGAAAGGCACTCAGCATGAGGAAAGTGTCGACCAGCAATGTGTTATTTAACAAGAAGGCATTCGCTGGCACGCGAACTAACTGCAACACATAAAAAAATTAAGTTAAATCTACAGCTACAGGCTATCCGACCTCCTTAACCTGGAGACAATTTTTTATATTTTGTTTATAAGCCCATTAAACCGCAGTCGAATTTGTTTAATAGTTTTCAAAATTAGCCTGAACAAACACACATACAGACATGACTTGTTAGATATTCTTTGTGTACTAGTTAAGGATTATTATAGAGTAGCCTACGGCGCTGCATGTGCCATATTCGCTGTTCGCAACAGCTTTGTTGTTAATGAAAATGTGATGCTTCAATCGCTACAAACAGGAATTTGCCGACATGTTGCATTCTGAATTATTTAATGGATCCATATGAACTTGTATGAGTACCAAAATATTATTAAGAGGTGTCAAAATATTAATTTTTAGCTTAGTTAAACTGTGAGTACTAGAAACATGTTACTAGAAATTCACATAAGTTAAATACCCGAAATATATTCATCACGCCGATAAAGTGATTGAGTGATTGAAAAGATTTTTCAGGGTACCTTCCCTACGCGTAAAGTTGGGGTGATTTCTTTTTTCTCGTCTATCCCTTAGTGTGGGGTAGGCGGACATTGTATAGCAGACGTAATATCTCATCATTTTACAGATTCTGATGTGAAAAGTGAACAGTAAAACGTGAAATAACGTACCATATTCGTCACTGCTCAAAAACTATACAGCGTGCAAGTATCAACGTCGCGAATAACTTACAAAAACGTCTTACTGTGGACACTTATCACAATGCAAAAGTCGGTTCATCATAAAAATGCGAGATTAAGGATTTATTTATT
This sequence comes from Euplagia quadripunctaria, assembly GCA_963859945.1. NCBI lineage: Eukaryota > Metazoa > Arthropoda > Insecta > Lepidoptera > Erebidae > Euplagia > Euplagia quadripunctaria. The sequence goes on from OY982565.1 coordinate 21,175,772, forward strand.
TATTATTTATTTTAAAAGTTATTGCACAATTTTTACAAAGGCGGACTTAATGCCCAGGGCTCTACCAGTCAACCTTGACATAGAAAAATTACCCGGTAGATGCAAAAATAAAATTTAACAAAACAAAATAGAAATACATATTACATGGAATAAATACTATTACTTACATAAATAGATTGCTATAGGTGTTTAGAGTTATTAGTTTGATTTTTCGCTACGCAATGTAAGCGCAACAACAGTAGATATCATTTTTGTGCCGTACGGTGTACGTACCATAAATGTTCGGCGCCGTCGAAGCAGCTGATTACATAAATGTTGTTTATTTGATGATTGCAGTGTTTGGCCGTATGGGGTATTTACTGTTTTTTCGATAAAATGTTGTTTACTTATTGTGAAATCACTTTTAAACAAAAAAATGTAAAATAAAAAAATATAATGATTTTGACTGGCCTGTTGGTCCAGTAGTTAGTGACCCTGACTGCTAAGCCAGAGGTCGTGGGTTCGATTCCCACCCAGGACAAATAATTGTGTGATGAGCACGATAATTTGTTCTGTGTCTGGGTGTAATTTATATATAATATGTATGTATTTAGAAATATGTATGTTTATCAGCAGTCTGGTTACCATAGTACAGGCTCTGCTTAGTTTGGGATCAGACGGCCATGTGTGAGATGTGTCAAGTTATTGTTATTATTATTTTCTACTCAGAATAATAATCTGAATCTACTATTTCAAGATTCGGCAGGCCGTTTCTTACACCCCTTATAATACACAATATTTACGAATATGCGAATGAAAACCTGTTCAAAACTTTAGAGATGTGTTTGATGTGTGTAATAGTTGCATTCCGTGTTTTTTCAATTTTTCCGTGCATAAATTTTAATGTTTAGAATTCATTATTTTATTTTTATATAGTGTTTTTAGAAAGCTTATTCCGTATCCGTATTTTTATAAAATAATATAAAAATAAAATATATATATATATATATATATTATGTATTAATTAATTTTGTTCTTGTCTGTTTCCACGGACCTTGCACACGACATGGAGGTCACTTTTAAATCTAATTTAATTTAAGTAATTTAATAATTAATAAAAATTCTATTAATTTAAACTACTTCCTTGAATGTTTTGTAATATTTGCACAAAAAATTTCACGAACACAAGGATAAAATTTTATACATAAGAGCTGTGTTACTTTACGGTTGCCTTCTACTTTACTTTATTACTAGCAGTAATTCCCGCGCGGCTCCGCTCGCGTGTACATATTTATATATTTAAACCTAATTATTCTTCAAAAATAAAAGTAGCCTAAGTTACTCCTTATAAGACCAGCTATCTGCCGACACTTCAATTTTATTTATTTGTATTGATGACATTGTTTATGTAGAAGGAGCATGTCATATTTCATGTTTTTATACCTATTTTCTTCCTTTAGAGGGGCTCGTGGCTAAGTGGTAACCGAGTACGTTAGCACATTACAAGGTTAAGTAATCCCAGCCAGGTCAGTCTTAGAACGGGTGGCCATTCTTAACACAGTGAGACCTCTCCGTGCCTCAGAGAGCACGTTAAGCCATTGCTATACGAACATCTGTGGAATTCGTTACAGGTAGTTGGAGCCCCAAAAAGTCCGACAACCTGGTTTAACTACAGAACTTCGATATCGCCTAGTACTTGGGTTGCGGAGGTCTGATGGCAGTCGCTTCACGTAAATTATTGAAGTTCGGCCGCATTGTAAGTAGACTGAAACCCGATTCCAACTTAGATGATACTCATTTTCTTCCTCGAAAGCTAATATTTTAGACGAGAGTTTTAGTTGAAATGCGGATGAGCGTTTTTTTTTTATGAGACAGTGGGCAAACGAGCAAACGGGTCGCCTGATGGTAAATGACTACCGCCGCCTGTGGACAACTGCAAGTCGTTGACATTGAGAACAACTCTTATCATGAGTTAAGTCTTGAGAAGTAACTAAGAAAGGAGCTTTTTTACAGAATAATATTTACTCATAAGTGTGTTTCGCACTTTGCAAATCCTTCTTATTATTTATCTCTAATATAATAAGTTAACATATTTGAAATGTGACTTAATCGAGAATGTTTCTTAGCTATAATTCAAGAAAATCTGTTCACCCTTTTGAAGATTATCAGCTCTTTAATTTCTAATCATTAAAGCTATTTTTGAGACGGTGTTTTTTGGTATTTTTAATTTGTAGTAAAGTCTACTGTCATATTCTATAGAGTGGTGTTACTTCCATGATTAGGTGATTCCTCGAGAATTGACTATAAATAAATAAAATAAATAAATCTACCCCTGTGATAAAAGTGTTACAAACACAGAAAAATACATTGAAACAGTACAATGGGTGGACTTCTCGCAATCTGTGATCTCTTACAGGCTACCTTCGGATGGACCACACTGTATAAGAACAAGTAATTTGTGGTGCAAAAAAGAAAAGAAAAAATAAAAAAATTGAAAATATTAATTCACTAACTAATTCATATAAAAAAGCTGAAGGATGTGACGACTTCCACATTCAGCGAAAAACATACTTTAATGTCATCTAACGAAGACACATCGAACTACTCAGTAACTACCGATACTGTATCGCGCAATGAAAGTTTTCGCACCGGTTATTATGTATACAACTTCCCATTCCCAACTATTGGGCCGCGGTCTACCAGGCATGATCACCTCGTCTGGTAGGAGTATCTTCCCTTTGTCATGGCGGGACATAACACCCGTTCCTCTACAACATTGTTTTTTGGCTTAAAGTGCTAATCTCTATAACTTTAAAATCAGAATTAAAAAAATGCATTTGATAGATCATTAAGAAGCATCACTATTAGGAGCAGAGTAGTGACCACAAATGCGGTAGAAGCTGTAAGGCACATACATAATGTTTATTGTATATTGATACATAGCAACAGAAGAAAAACACAGAGCTCTTAATTATGAAATTCGAAGCGGATCTAAATACAGCTAAGTACTGTTTTATCAAGACCCTCGTCGAGTATGAAAGCTCATAATACTTTAGAGATCAAATGAGCAAACGTGTACATAATTTATATTGTCTGCTCTAGATTTTCCGGGATTTTCATTAACAAAATTTATGTTCCCAACCAACATCAAGGCTGTTGGTATATTGAGGACAAGTCCGGTTTATGGAAGTAAAACAGGTACGTTCATCTTTATATTGGAGGTATTTTAAACTTTACCAAAAACTGGTATAGCTATCTGTATGATAGCTATACCAGTTTTTTGTTGCTGGAGAATTGTTCCTCCTACATACTTTCATTTCATATATGTTTTCCTGTGATCGGTGCGAATACCAGATCGAGCAAATTGTTATTATTGTTTTTTGTTTAGAAATTCTAAATAGCATAACATATTTTGGTATACATATTAGTTCTAAATAGGCCGGATATCCGGCGATCGGCTCGCTCCTTACTGCAGTCGGACAAAAAATATCCTTACGACATGTGGGTATGCTATACATCTCTGACAACTCGCTCGGAGATATACTAGCTTAAGTATATAAAAACTATATGTAAAGAATATAGGATTTTGATCTTAACAGTATAGATAGAAGTTAGTTGAAGGCAAAGTGATAGTTTGGCAGCTTATCCTTTGGGTCAAAATTGTAAAATAGTAGATAATAACAATAAATATTTGTATAAAGTATCAAAATGTATTAAAATATTACGAGGTCACGCACACGAGGTCTCAGCCAAATTAAAAATATTTACGGTCATCGTAAAAATATATAATTTATGTGTCGACTTAGAAAATATACGGATGTGTTACATGTTAAGACCAGCTCAAAATTATAGTTTTATGATACTATTTCATAAAACAATACAAAAAGGGATAAACACTCCTAAAGAAATAGAAAAGACTTTTGACATGTTCTTTTTTTTAAAGACAACTCCCGCATTAGGAATTACTCCTGTGTCGCGGGGGACTTTACAAACATAGAAACAACGGACACAAAGAACACCTAGAAGACCACGACCTATAAGCATAGTGGTCAGGGTCACTAACAACTAGACCAACAGGCCAGTCGTATGCATTTTGTATTTTGAAGTTCGCGGTAAAATTATAAAATGTGTATATTTGCAAATACTTTTTGATAACACATTAAAAAAATATTTTCTGTGATCTTGCACTCATTTCTAAGGCCGCACTAAAAGATATTGTAGTAGATTGTAGTAAAAATAAACTTGTGATCATGCTATGAGAAAGGTCAACAGCACTTATTTAGGCTCATGGAAATTGACTATCTTCTTTGCGATGCAGCAATGTATTAGCAGCAAAATATTCATTTTCACGTGATTAACTAAATGTTGGTAATGAGAAAATACATGTTGCTTATCTAACTTAGATATTTTTTTTTCCCTAATTTATCAAAAAAGATATCTATACTCGTATTAGAGTAAACAATTACTGGTGCCTTTAACCACTAGTATCACCAGAGTCATTTATGTTCTGAAAACATTATCCATCTCTCCTTACAGGAAGGAGCTCTGGTGCCTCTACTCACCAACAGAAAAAAAGCACTATTCTGTCTAACCGCAGTGTTTTTTAGGCCGAAGTTACTAAACCTGCACCACCAAAACACCTGCGCATCTGTCGAGGTCTTTTACATACTTATTTAGTAAAATAAGCTTACCCTATCCCAAGCATCAGCATCCATGACTGGACCACTCGCAATGAACATGCAAGCATGTCCAGCAATTATAAATATCATGGCCAACGTCTTGATGCCAGTGACGCACTCCAATCCTAAGGTGTTGTGTTGTTTGGTTGATATAATCTTCTTCGTATTATTGATGATGGAGAAAGAGATGATAAGCGACTGGACCACAGACTCCTTATTCTTCCCCCAGTAGATGATGTAGATTTCGAAAATTGTGCTGAATACTAAGATGGTGATGAACAGAAGAATAACGGATCTGAAAATTGGAAATAGACAATAATAAAAAAAATGTGAGCCGTCACGGGACGCCTGGCAGATGTGAAATATCGACATTATTTTGGAAAAGTCGAATCAAAAGAGAGAATCGCACAGTCGATTGCGCTTGGCGACGCGTCGCCACACCGTACACACTACTGCATATAGACTGTATACATATACCATCATATAGCGTGGCGACGCGTCGCCACGCCAGAAATCAGTTTTACGTGCGGCTATAGATGTTTCACATCAAAACTTTCGTGAGTGGTATTTATGTTTATTAAAGACTATACGGTTTTACTCACGTTTGTATTTCGGGGATGCCCGACTAGTTTCGGACCCGACGGGGGCCCTTTTTCAAGGAGTGAAGCGTCTTGCCGCGACCGTGTCAGGCGTCACACACACTCCTTGAAAAAGGGCCCCCGTCGGGTGATGATGATACTGATATCTGATAAAATAATAATAAATAAATCTAATAATGATATCTGATGATACTGTTAAAAATGACAGCCTTGAAAAAACTTTCGTACTACAAAAAACAACATAACAGAGAGGACTGTTCAATATAGATATGATTAATTTAAATATAAAACATTAGCAACAAATTGTTTATTCAATCTATTTCTTAAGAAATCGATACAGAAAATGATTTCACCAACAAGCAATATGATAAAGTATTAATGAAAACGGAAGGCAATAATATTATCTTCCAATATGTAATCAATCTTAATACATCAAAAGTTACTGCCATAGGTATAATACTTTCTCCTCGTATAGGCGGATAGCATATTCGTGTTCCTACCAAGTATATTTACGAGGGAAAAGATCTTTCTTTTTTTTATCTTAATTTTTTTTATTTGTTCGGAATTTAAATAGAAATTTAACCTTATTAATCTTTATTTTTACCGGCCGCAGATAACGACTTTGTTTAACTCTGTTGTTGGGCTATTTTAAATACATTCCATCGCCGATGATAAAGACAATGAATGTCATTCATATCTTCTTTAGGTGATGAAATGCCTATAATCTATTGCATTTTCATTATGGGAGGAATTGCATCATAAACACTTTTAATGGCATCACAATATCTAACGAATGCATTTAAAAATTTTGCTTATTTCACATAAATAGAATATTATTATATTTTATAGAGACAATACTAATATGTATTTTTTTTAATAATAACTTGACTCATCTCACCCACGGCCGTCTAATCCCAAACTAGGCACAGCCTGTACTATGGTAACCAGACTGCTGATAAACATACTCATAAATTTCTAAATACAAACATAATAAACTGAAAAACTACTGACCGGATTTTTATGCGGCCTTCACTAATAGACAGAGTGATTTAAGAGGAAGGTTTAGGTGTATAACTTGTTAAGATTTTGTGGAAATTGGTTGAAATATGTTGATGATTGTTGAAGATGTCTCTGCTACCCGTAGCCGGGGCGTGTTGCTAGTTATAGGTAAATTACACCCACACACAGATCATGCTCATCACACAATTACTGGTCCTGGGTGGGAATCGAACCCACGACCTCTGGCTCAGCAGTCAGGATCACTAACCACTAGACCAAGAGGCCAGTCATAATTAAAATTTATTGCAATTTGTTTTATACTCAAACTAGCAACTTAACGTGATTGCTGAAAGCAGGGCTTTTCGGGGGTTTAAGAAACTATTAGCCCCTTTTCTTCGTTTTAGTTGATTTCATTTAGACATGCCTAATAGCTGCTTAAGAAAATAAAATGAAATTTCCATAAACTCATTCTATTTAACCTAATGTGAGCCACTTATCTAAATTACTCCCATTTATCACTCGGTTAAACCTACTTTTACGTTCACAATGAACATTTTTAACTACGTACGGAAGTTGGATTGGGTGGCTTGGCACTAATTAATGTCAATCATCGTAATCTAGATCTTCAGCTAGTTAATTTTAAGAGCTAGAATGAATTACACGTCACATCACTCAACGTGCTTTACTGTGAAAAAATTAAATTAATTTTCATAAAAAATAATTGCTTCTCGGCTATTATTTATTTTACTTACATTTTTTATCGTACCTGCAAAGCAAATATACAATATTGTACCTATAGCAAGTGAAAATTAGAGCTGTAGCTGAAAAATAAGTGTTCAAACTTCGAACAGAGACAGACATAAGTAAGCTATATGTTTCTAAATCACCAACCAATTTATGGCGCTCTTAAACTCTTGAGCTTAAAGAAATAATTATGCCATCGTCGACAAGTGACCATGTTGAAGTGGAACCAACTGATTCTCCGACACCACAGAAGATCATTGCCGGCAGAGGAGGTTTTGCCGCGGTTACTATTCCTATGCCTTCTTAGAATTACGGTATCCCAGATCTAATCTTTACCAAACCATGGCCAAATAAAAATTCAGATACGTCGAATCCTCCAGACTCCTCTACGTTTCTTCACTGTACCCTCAGTTAATTAAAGGGGCAAGTGGAGAAACTCGAAACACTCTAGAGTGATGTGAGGGAGTGATGGAGTGCCTCAAGAAAGAAACAGCAACGTCTCATCCGAACCAAACAATCTTTGTCGCTTTTGTTGTCACACCGCATGTGGGAGAGTTTTCCAGCTAAGATTCCCAATGATTTATTTTACTGTCATTAAGTAAAAGAAACATTCATTACCTTAATCATGGAAAACATCAATAGATATTGTGTCTGCAACCAAAATTACCGGCCAGGTAATTGGTTCTCATACCAAACCACATACAGTTTACTCGATTATGTCGTGCAATATCATGCAGGGTCGGCTATATATCACAGTAAAATGGAAGAAATATAGAGGTGGGCTGTAACCTGTGTGATTTATAAGCTACCGTAGTGTGACCTCTATATGGGAATGCGAGCTTTAGATAAAAACCTTCTTTAATCTGTTTTGTTGTGCTAACGCGTAAGTTATTGAAAAAGATCTTGGATTACCCGTATCGTATCTGTTGTTAGATTAAAATAAATTTAATTTGTAGGCTGATAGGGTCTCTAATATTATCTATGTAATATTTTTTATTAGGTCAATGAAAATTATCATATGGACCTTGATATCTATCACTCACATCTATGACTCAAAAATCTTGGGCAAATTTTGGAAACCATTTTAGGCAACCAACTAGAAGGGGAGCCACCCTTCTCGCCTTTCTGAAAGCTCGAGTTAGATAATGCGCCGACTTTTCTAACCTGGTGATCGGGTAACAGGTTGGCTTTTTTATGAAATAATTCTCCTTATGCCTATCACATAGTGTTTTATTATTCTTTTATTATTACTCGTTTGTAAGTAACTTATCATCAAGAAATACTAATTAATAAAATGTAAATAATATCATTAACATTTCCGTCTTGGCATTATTCCTATTTCCTTGATTTTATTATAGATATCAATCGATACGATGTCAAGCCACTGGAGGATTCGAAACATGAGCATTTCCGATAAAGTCTAGCGTAGTAAATGACAAAGGTAGCCTTCATCATTTAGGAGTTTTATGTAGTCCATGGTAGAAATGACACAGAGTTCTTAGAAAAATAAGAGAAAAAAGTGTCTCAACCGATAGTTCTCTGCATCGAAAAGCTTTTTTAGACGAATTATTTTTGGTAGAACTTTGATTTTAAATTAATAGTGCAAAACTGATTTGTCAGTGCCATGACTACTTCAGTAAAAAAATATATATATACTCGTATAGTTATAAGTATAGTTAGTTAAAGTACTTTCAAATTGGAAATAACCATATATAAGTCTGAGCCAAGCCACAGGTTCTAAGCTTTTTACGTGGCATGGCCTTACATTAGTTATTATAAATTATTTCTAAATACTTCTTTCGTAAACTGTAGATGGTTTGAAAGCCCTCCTGATGTTTACTATTTTAAATATAGAACCCTACTAATATTATAAGCGTGAAAGTTTGTGAGGATGTATGGATGAATGGATGTTTGTTGCTCTTTCACTCAAAAACTACTGAACCGATTACGTTGAAACTTGGTATGTAGATACCTGGAGACCTGGATTAACACATAGGCGATATCTTTTTATCCCGATATTCCGGTGAAACCGCGGGATGCAGCGAGTAATAAAATAAAATCTACCTGATAAATATGAAATCTATTGACAATTTACAACAAGTATCTCTCGAAAGCAACCTGTTTAAGGTGACATACAAGTCACGGAGTACCAGGAAATATACCGTAATTTGTCGTTTTAGTAGTAGGAAGTTGTTGTATACTAACAAATAGTAGAAATATGTATTTTATACTAATAGTAGTCGGTAGTAGGAAGTCATGATTTACTTAAAATTTAGAAAAATGTTTTTATAGTTACGGTTAAACAGAGATATTTGATAGTAACGATTACAATCACTAGAAACTTATAGTAAATGTACGATTAGTATGCTGTTATTGTGTTTCTTGCGTATAGTAGGCATTTATTCAATAGGTACTCACAAATAAGCAACATCCAAAGAAGTAATTGTTATAGGTCGTCGTGTATAACAGTCGTTGTCTGAAACTACTACACCAGTAGTGTTGCCAACTGTATGTGCGAGAACACTGCTCACAAAAGATTCCACAGAATTCGCATGGCACGTACTGGGTACACATACTGCCCAGCGTAAGGTCTCGCCGCGACCGGTCCGGGTCTGAAAGTAAAAAGTTTCATGTTTATGTAAAAAAAACGTTGTCATGGCTTTAATGGCATCAAACTGTTCGTTGAGAGCATGGATGGGCCGGCTCGACCGAAGTGATCCCACAGCCTCACAGAAAACCGGCAGTGATGCAAATCGGTGCGGTGGTGACGGGGCATAAGGATTCTTTTCTTACCTTTTGAGGTACGGAACCCTAAAAACAGACTAAATATAGTCAGATGCACAGGCATCGGACTATATATGTATAAATTAATCTCAGAACACCCCACTAAAAAAAAAAACAATATTCACTGTCATGGTTTTTAATGACCATGACCGGAATAAAAACATTTAACGTTGCTAAGTTTTATGTAAAGAGTGAGTATTAAATATTATTTCTAACATATACTTATTACAACATTTATAATTGAGTTAGATACACTTACCATTTACTAAATGGCTATTTAAACTAGTCGGTATAAATATTTGGGACTTAATATTTATTCTTAAGATGATTCTTGGCCATAATTATACAGATGTAGGTATAAATTTATGAAGTAAAATAACTATTATTTGAACTGGCTTAAAAAAACATGGGTTATGTGTGAAAATTAGCGGTGAGTCGGTGTCATTATTTGCTTATCTATCATCACGGTCAGAACAAAGGTAGTGTTTATGGAAAACGTTTATCATCGGTTATCATCTTCAACTCATTTCTTCATTCTCCTATAGGTATCAAGTGGGCAACCTCAAAGAAAGGTTGTTAGTTCTTGGTCGTTGGGCTTTCGTAATTATTATAAAATTAATTAAAGTCATTAGCTGTAAAGCTTATCAAGAATATTAATAATGTACTGATTGATTTGATTGGTTCTCTGTTTTGACTCCTTCTCTGAACTGTGGGAGAGCCATGCTTAGGCACGTATGGGCCTGCTCGAAAACCGGCAGTTAAGCAATGGCTGCGTTGTATTTCGACGAGTGAGTGAGGTTATCGGAGGCCCTAACCCTTCCCTGTCCCTCTCCCCCTCTTCCTCCCCCTTCCAGTACTCCCACCTTAAAGGCCGACGACGCACTTGTGACTCTCAAGTTGCAGGTGCCCATGGGCGGCGGTAGTCACATAAAAAATGCTTTGATAAAAATCCAAGATTGTAGAATCCATGCTTCTATTTCTCAAGAATAGATAAATATATGCAACATCTACATGCAGCCAAAATAAACCGAACTAACTTCGTAAAACTTAAAACTTCTTAACTACTAATCCGGCATCATCTAATTAAAGTTCTTACGCTGTTTACTATGCACACAACTTGATCACACACGAGATCAACCGTTGCCGTCTTCCACTTCGTCTAACCAAATGTGACAAATTTCAATTACTAACATTTGTGTTTTATAGATACATATGGATTTAAAAAGAACGAGTAAGGACAAGTGCAAGGCAGCAATGGTTGATCTCCTGAAGTTGCCATGCATCTGCTTATTATAAAGACATCAAAACTGAAAACTTACAATTTGACCAGGAAACCGTAACTTGAATATTAACACCGCGGGTATCGCCGCATTCCACTAGTCGTCAGATTTAATCAAATATAGCCTTCTTTGCTAATGCGAAATGTTTGTGAGTTTTGTATAAAAATTCGACACTTACTGGGGAAACTTTTAACATTTTTGTTATCTGTTTTAGATTTGATTGATTTTTTATTTACGAATGTTACATCATATTTAAAAACATTTAAGAGAGTACCTATTTATTCTACTTTGTTTACGTCCAGTTATCATAAAAATCAGACATTAGATAGCTGTACACTAAGTTTTGTGTATTACTCGTCATCGTCGTCGCATTAATCAGCTATTTGTCCACTTCAGGAATTCCACTACTCAAAATAGGCTGTCTTTAGACTGCAACTTCCAACGGCTTTCTGGTAGTTTTACCGGCGTCAGTCAAAAATCTTTTTCCCAAAGTTTTAACGGTTCTCCAGACCATATGACCTGTTCTTTACCACTTAATTTGACCAATAACAAGAGTTTGTCACTTTGGTTCTCCTACGGATTCATACTGAATCTTGAACAGAAACAATTCTCATGCCCTCTCTAAAGCTCGTTGTTAAACTTTGAATCTTTTTATGCAGAACAACCACTAGTGCCTCTGGCAACAGACAGTTGTTTAAAACTTAACTCTTTATGAGGTAATAGGGCCTCTGATCTCTAAAACGATGTTTTCTCACTTTTTAAATAAAAAGACGACCACGTTTCTGCTCCCCGATTCTATCGTTGTATTCTTAAACGATGACAGATTTAATAGCGTCTAAAGGACCGTAACTACGGACGTTGCGCCCGTTTTAGAAACTCTATCGTACCCGCTTCTCAGTTATTTTTAAGCTAAAATTTATATTTGAGAGCCGTTCTAATCTCGTAAAGGCTGAAATTCGGCTCATTTTCGGTGTAGCATCGAGTTAATTTGGCTCTCAAACCTTCGACCAAAATTGTATCTGCAGCTTGTATTGTGTATAAATGTCTATAGAACGCTTATGTTTACGATAACACAATAATGTGTTAAATCTGGAATCCAACTATTCTTAATTCTGCAGAGATAATGCTCTAGGTGAGCAGTGAGGAAGGAATATTCTAGTTTAAATTGTTATCACGGATAAATAAAAGGTTTTATAATGCAATTCAGGGCACCGTTCCCATAAGTTAACATTCTCTTTGTAATATTGTACGTTAAAAATTTGTTTTGACCGCTAAGAAATTAAATGTGTATTAATTAAAGTATGTAATAATATTACCTTCTCACAATGCCAACGTCCATGTCGATAGAATAATCTTAGGTAATGGTGTCGCATACGAATAGGAGTTTATGCCCACCCATAGCGCTGTCGTGTTGGTATGCCATTTAATACGTTTGGATGAAGTATAATTCAAATACAATGCGCTTCATCCCATTATTCATTTTTAAGGATTCTTAAAAAATATATGAGGAGAAGATTATTGTATCGTGTAATTTTAAATCCTTAAGAATATTCATTCACATGATAAACGACGACATACTCTTAGTTAATAAATCTTTCTAATGAAATATAGACAAGTAGTAGCACTACGTTTCTTTTATTATGTATATTTCAAGATGGCATTCGACTAATTCGAAGAGATGTCTCATTCGAAATATTACATATTTCGTCCTCTATCTAAAACCCAGTGTTTTCTAAAACCCATTCTAAGACGTGTATGGCATGGTATGGCTCAAAGTCACAGATCAAATCTTTGATCTGAGCTCAAAGTCAAACTCAACCATACTGTCTTAATAAGTGTGGCAAGGACCACAATAAGTAGTCTCGGTTATAACCTACCCAAGTAAGTAAAACCACATAAGATAAAGTCGCTTAATTCCAATAGCTAGCCTAGTGGGAGACACTGCGTTGCCAAACGATTAGGTCTAGGTGAATTGTATGGTATGTTAAATTTTAAGTTCGTTAGGTAATCAATGCAATCAATTTGTATATCAAAATTACCCATAAGATTAATTGGAAAGCCATTTCATCGAAGAACAAATAACACAACACCAATGTACGTGAATACTGCATTTAAAAAAATAAAAAAAAATCCTACTTTGTTCTTCTTTTGTTTTGGACTCCACTTAATAGTGGCGAGGCAGTACTGTCCCTCAATGGTCACGCCGTTGTCTCCCGGGTCTTGAATGGCCACACACTCATCAAAGTTCCCCAGATGATAGGATGAACCGAAGAGAAGACCTTGAGGGGACTTCGCCGATGCATCGAACACTAGAAAGAAGGGTTACAACAGTTAGATTAAAATTGAAATATTACTATGATGATGAATTTGTGATTGTTATAATAGGTACACAAACAAGAACACAGTCAGTCAACTTACTGCCAAGTCAAGCTATATGCTACTTTGTTAACCAACTTCAAAAAAGGCTTAGGTTCTCAATTCGGGTATTAATATATTTTTAACCGATTTCAAAATAGGAGGAGGTTCTATGTTCCACTGTGTATATTTTTTTATGTATATTCACCGATTACTCAAAGACGCCTGGACCGATTTGGAAATTTTTTCTTTTGTTTGAAAGTGTATACCAACCAGGTGGTCCCATGGTCATTAGGTCAGGATCTGACCATGGGATTCTGGAGAAATCGAGGGAACTCTTCAAATTTTCTTGAGGCGCTTTGAAGTCGGTGATACTTTTTTTAAAAGATATTTGTTTATGTATGTTTGGGCATAACTCTGTCATATAGCCGTAACCGTCGTATAGAGGAATTTGCAAAATTCTTTTTTGTTCGAAAGACGTTTATCCGAAATGGTCCGTCCCATTTCAATTTCGTGAAGATCTGATGACGAGTTTATTTTTTATCATGATTAAAGCGCATTGAATTCGGTTATATACTTTTTTTTTATTTAAATTAATTGTTCTTAGAAGTAGTAAACCTGAAAACGTGTCAGATAGGGTTCGCTACCGAACAAGTTTACATACATACATAGAAATTTTAAGTTAACACAGCTACCAACAACTCAGCGGCGGGACTCAGTTCCCTCCTAGCAACCGAGTGCAGGTACTTTCCGAAACAGCCGTGCCCGGAAAGGACCTGCGTCTGTCGGAAGGAAAGGGTCCCGTGCTGCCGCCCTGCCCACTCGACGATGACTGGCTGGAGCGCCTCCACGGCGGCAAAGCCAGCACGTGGAGCCTCCAGTCGGGATGACCAACGAGCCATGGTGGCTCGGCGAGTGGCCTCACGCCATTCACGTACCACTTCGGGCGGGGTTCGACTGCCGCTTCCCGCCCGGAACTCAGCCGTTCGCCGATATACTTCGGCGAGCACTTCCGCCTCCAAATCCCACGGGGGTGTCCCGGCCAACGCGCACACCGCCTCCGTCGACACGGTGCGGTATCCGCGTATGGCTCTAACCGACATAACCCTCTGAGGGCGCCAGAGGCGCGCTCTATTCTGGGCCGTCAGAGCTTCCGCCCACACCGGTACACCGTACAGTGCCATTGACCGGACAACCCCCGTGTACAGCCGTCTTGTAGCGACGTGTTGTTTCCGCCCAAGTTGGGCAAGAGTCGCCCAAGGGCGGACGCAGCGCCGATCAGCTTCGGAGAATCTAATTTATACTGTGATAACCACCAAAACTACTGAGTACAGCAGTTTTTATGTGAGGTGGTTACAAACATACAGATACTCAAACTGAATTTTAATTTGTACCGAAAACGTAAAACCATGTAATCTACTACTGATTTTAATAGTCCTTATTTATTGAAATTTTAGATTTTTTATTTGAAAGGTGTCTTAATCGAGAGTGTTGTTAGGTATATAATTCAAGATAATCTGTTTAGCCGTTCGAAGATCATCAGCTCTTTTCTTATCGTTGAAGGGATGTTCGAGGCGGGGGTGTTTTGAATTTAAAATCTATGATTATTCCTGGAGTAAAAAAACATTATTTACTAAGGATGTTTTACTGTTTAAATACGTTTAGCTTAACTAGAAGAGTTAACAAGAATAGTAGTAATGTAGGCCACACATTACTAATATTCTTGTTAACTCTTCTAGTATTATTTAAAAGAACTTGAAAAGTAAAGCATTTTCGACTATCCAGTTACCGTCATATCATTTATCTATGTGTGGGTGTATTAGAAACAATGTGCATGCATTCTGAAAGTTATATTTGTATTTATTTGTACTAGAGATCGCGTGGTGGTCGAATTTCGACCATGGTTTATTCTGAATCTCGGAAACGGCTTCAACGATTTTAATGTAATTTTGTATACAGATACAATTTAGTTCAACTGCATAGTTGTATTTCCTGTGTGTGAAATTTTACAAAAAAAAAAAATCAATTTTACAAAAAGCTACCCAGCAAAGCTCGGTTCCCAAGTACTAATATTTAAAACGTGTATCTGAATTACACCTTAAACAATTATAATAATATAGTATTACGTTAGTGGTAGGACTCAAGTAAGTTGTCCATAATTACTAAATACATTCCGTTGTACAGCCACTGGTACCTGAACACAAAGGTAGATTTTAAGCGAGTATTCAAGTAAGCATATACAGAAACTTGATAAGTAGCTCCTGCACTGCTCCTGCTGTTCCCTGCTGTTTATACATTTTGTGCGGAACCCTAATTCTTTTCCCAAAATAAAAGTAGTCTTAGTTACTTCTCATAACACTAGCTATCTGCCAGTGAAAGCCCCGTGGAAATCGGTCCACCCGTTCCGGAGATTAGTCGGAACAAACAGACAGACAAAAAATTTTAAAACTGTTTTATAGGCATAGGTATCGTCAAATGACAGTATGAGCTTAAAAAAACTATTATTTTGACATTACAAACATTCACTTAAATTTTATTTATTAGTTTGTATTGATGACAACTGTGTATAATTAAATTATACTCAAAGACGCATACATCTACACACACACACACACACACCCATACATTCATCACACATACACCAATTATTTTTTTTTGATTATACTTTGATCCATGCTTTGTTGAATGCTTTAGACAGCTTTTAGTAATACTTATATAGAAATTTTAGACTTAGCCTAAAACCTGAGACAGACCTATGATTTCTCCAAAGAACATATTATATAACAACTGTGTATAATTAAATTAAACTCAAAAACGCATACATTTACACACATATTCATACCCACACACCCATACATACAATTCTACATAAAGATACAAAGTCGGTTGCTTGCTCTGTTGAATGCTTAAGACAGCTTTTAGTAATACTGTTTTGCACATACCATTGTATGTACAACATGTTTAGGTTTTAATAGAGATTTGTTTTGCACAACGACAATTTACAATGCAATTTTGGTAAAATATTTCACCAAAAAATGCATTAAAATAATCCTGAAACCGCTCTATAGTCTGTGCTATTAATCTTTCTCTTTGTTATAAGACAATGGAACACAGTCAAGTTGCGGAAAACCAACGGTCCTTGTGATTGTCCTCACGAACCACTAATGGTTTCCCGGTAGCATTGACGATGACATGTATAGTAATTATAACGAGGTTCCATTGGAATGTTCAAGTTTTGGCAACACGACATACTAATCCTCATTGGAAGCATATGGGAAAATGTATATTTGGAAAAATTAGACATTGTTTCATAAAAACAGAGGACCAACGCAGGAGACAAAATACATGTAAGTGTACTCAACGGACGCAAAATACGCTTTTGCGTCACTAGTTAATAAGATGTCTTTAAAACTCATCACACACTATACCGTCACGGTAACGGCACGGCTCCACCTCAGCAATTAAGTTGTCATTCAAATCTGAGCTTTAAAACGTGGTCGTATAATACATTTCATAATGTCAAAATGAAAAAGCCAACGGCGGGCAGTAAGCGCACTTGCTGCAACCATACAACTCGACTCGCAGTCGATTACCCATATCTAGAGATTTAAAACCCGGGTTAAAACCCACGATTGGGTAAAACCCGGGTTAAAAGCCTTAGCTTTACTAAGACTATTTTGTCATTTCTAACATGTACGAGGTAATCGCTTGATTCCTTTATGAAAATGTGATTATCATAAGACTTGGAACATTTCTTTAGGTTTCACACGTTGCACCCGACTTGAAAGTATATAAAAATCACCATGAAAACTATCATCATATTTATTTTAACAAGTCCAGTTTGTAAAAAGTGTGAAATAAACAAGAAGAAAATATCCAAACACTACTGTGGTTATTATTAAACTGAACATCGTAATTGCCTAAATTAATATGCTTGCTGCTCAATTTCATCATGACTTTGGGTCAATTACAGATGCAAATGGCTGTAATTATTATTATGGCATCTATTCTAAAGACATTGCTCACTTATAGCCGACCTTGCACTATTTAATTTCAAAACAAAATAAAAATGCATTACTATGCTAATTAAACACATAGAAGATTGTAAATTTACATGAAATTACATAACAAGAATTGTTCTTAACTATATTTTACTAGCCACCCGCCCCTGCTTCGCATGGGTAGTAGAGACATCTTCAACAATCATCGTCATATTTCAACCAATTTATACAAAGCCTTAACAAATTATACACCTAAACCTTCCTCATGAATCGCTATATCTATTGGTGAAAACCGCATGAAAATCCGTTCAGTAGTTTTTGAGTTTATCGCGAACAGACACACAGACTGACGCGGCGGGGGACTTTGTTTCATAATATGTAGTGATTAATAGAATGAATTTGAATTCGCATAGTTTATTAGTTAGTTGCTGATGTAAAAAGAGCAATCCATACTAATATAATAAACAAAAGCTTTTTATTTGACTGTTTGTTAAAATGCAGCGCGTTTAGCTAATCTCTGGAACTAGAAGTAGGATTGGTAACATTATTGAGACGTCATATAAAATAAAATAAATTAACACATTTGACAGAAATGCTATTTCGCTTCAATAATCTGATATGTGTGAATTGATTTCATAAATATAAATCGTCATTACCACATGAGCACTACCATTACAGAGTATTGATACTAACAATTTTTATATAATTGTACGTATGAGACGTGCTAATTTTTACTATTTCGGGTTACAAAACGCTGTTATCCGAGAATACTTAAAAACATTAAAAACAGAATATTATTAAAATCAAGGCCGGTAGAGGTTGTAGATCATACTCTGATCAAATTTGTAATGTTCTAAAGAAAGGGCCCATGACATAACATGACAAAAAAAAGTAGTAGCTCCTAAACGAATAGACCGATTTTGATTTTGTTTTTTTTTTGTTTGAACGTGATCGAAGGTGTTCTTGTTCTATTCAAAAAATCTGTAAATCCGTTCGACTTGACTAATTTTGAAGGGGTTTTTGAGGTTGGCATGGTTCTTTCGTGGCACCACCGCGACCCAGACAGGATGTAACAATGGTATGAAATAAAGAACGTAATCAAGGGTGTGTATAGCCAGATATCGTATATAAGATTTATTTGCCCGATTTCTTCTCAAGGCTCAACCGTTTGGAAATGAGCGTTTATAGATCGACACAGGCAGATATGGTCTTATCTGTTATCCATTTTTTTTAATTTTACATTTGACAAAGCAACCTATTGTTGCGGTGACTCTGTGTGTTGATCTATTTTTTATTTTTTTTGTAATTTCTTTTTTTAATTTGACGATTTCGAACAAAAAGCAGAATAAAAAATAATGACCAATTTTATAAAATAAAGATATTGCATTTGAAAAAAAAAAACATTTGAATTTGAGACAGACCCCACCCACAAAAAAACACCCAACCCAGACACCCAAAAAAAATCATTAGTGAACCTAACCCAATATATCTTATTAGTTATTTTCTTTAAAACGGGAACCAGTTTCTAGATTCTTTAAAATATTGATTTTTGAAAGTGGAACGTAATAACTGTATTACAGCTACCGTCTAGTCCTACATAAAGAAACTTAAAAGAAAAATTAACATGAACAAATAACAGCTTCGGTGTCTCGTCCAACACCCTCCGCCTAGACTCTGCGTAACGCCGATAGATGGCGCTTGTGTTCCTTTCCGGTGAATTTATTATAGAGGGCGCTCTAAGCATCCGTACTAATGACCGAAGATGCGACATATATGTATGTAGATATACAACAATTTGGAATGATCGTAAGTCGATTTTTCAGTCCGACTTCGAAGGTTTCGAATTCGTCGTATTTAAAGCATAGTAACGTCAGCAACTCTCACTTCAACCGTACTTTCTTGTATCCTACTCCAGGTCCTGAGAAAATTATTTAGGTACCTATGTAATTACATTAAAATTGAGTCATTAAGATGATATTATCCATGTTTTTTATAGTTTACGTTTAGAGTATAAGACCGTCATAGTAAACATTATAAAAAGGCATGTGGGGGGTATTAATATTTGATAACATTACACGAACGTAACTAGTAAGTGTACACTGACAATTGACGTTTGGACGTGGCCATTTCTGACGTCAGCAAACACTAAAGATTCTTTATTAGCAGTAATACAACCTGTTGCTTCTGATTGCTTTTGTGTTGTAATAAATATTTTTGAAGTGAAAACTTCTTCAGGCACGTTTGTGCACTTTTGCTATGGGGAAAAGCACTGAACTCGCATGACAGTCACGCTCAGATACATATATAGATCCATTAGAGGGCGCTAATCTAAACATTGAGTTCTGTCAGCTCCTTATTAATTAATGTCACCAACCTGCTACTTTGACGTTTTAAGTTCATCGTTTCGTTTTAAGTTTTCACTTCTGTCGGCAGTCCCATGACTGCCTATTTTTTTTATCGATTGTGTTGTACTAGATTTGAAATAGAAAGAAAGAAAATGTTTCTGAAAATGAGAAATACAAATCACTGTTTATATTTATAGGTTATGTGCTTTCCCTAAAACTATTTAATTATTTATTTTACCAGCAATAAAAGCTTACAGTTCATACCAAGATACTTATATTCTGCGAGGCTACAATACATTATCATATAATTTATTATTTCAATGTAAGTGATTAATAAGAGACGTCATTTCGCTTGATCGAAATTCATGTTAAGAGTATTATTTGTATCATTAGCATACCTATTTTAAATCTAGGCTTATTTGGAAGTTTCTTACCTTCGATCCTCATCCTTTACAGAGGCTGATGCATTCGCAAAGCCTCCGACTCTTCGAAATAATTGAACCCTCACCATTCCTTTATCGGACTACTAGACGCAGACAGAGGTTTCATCCTTTCGTTGTCGAAACACCAAAAAGTCGAACTAAACGCTTTGACAGCTCCTTTTTGGTTCGAGTCGCCAGTGTGGAATGAACTGCCTATATTTGCGTATATTTTTCCAGTCAATCATAATCCCGGAACATTCAAGTGTAGAGTAAATAGGTTTCTTATTGATAAGCGTGTACCAACTTCGTCTTCATTGTCACTTTCCATCAGGTGAGATGGAAGACAAAAGCCTATTCCATTTCATATTAAAAAAGACTAATGGAAGACCATTAGTCTAGTAGTAGAGATAACATATTAGTTAAGTAAAATTCTACCTATGTGTACGTGTATGAACATATCCATTTCACATTTCATTTCAAACTAGAGTAGCATATTAAGTAAACATTTATACTCATATACAAAGAACAATCGTATACAAAGCCTAAACATTTATACTCGTAATATTAGGAATCATTCTGTTATTTCTGTTATACATATTGACGCTTGTCTTGTAGTTATGTAAAAAAGAAAGATAGTATTATTTGATTGAACTTATTTAACTCATTTATTAATTGATCTTTAGTGATATTTGTTAAACAAAATACAAACCACGCATACATAGCTGCAAAGTTAATACATATTTAGAAAATTGAACGAAAAATGGTATTCAACATAAAATATCACGTGAAGAGTAAAATTTGGAAACAATATGTACAGGTAGTACTAATTTAAAAAACATTGTGGAATCGGCTACATCAAGCTTCACGTATCCAGTATATACGTTCACCTGCCATAGTACGGAGTCTTTACAATTTATGTTACAAAAAGTGAATGATTTTTTTAATTTAAAAAACATTCCACATTTAATGAACTATGGTCTCAAAACTTCGGCTACAACGCGATCTACAGTAAACTTTATTTGATAATATAAAATTATCTATACAATATACTCAGACTTGCAATCAAGAGGTTACTAGTTCAAGTCCCACTCAGTGTTCAATGAGTCTACCGTTTAATATTTAGTTCAGATGGAGAAATTACGGCGAATACCAGTAATGCACACATACACACGTGAAATACCTAGTTAAAAAATAAATTTACATTATATTCGTACAGTAGTTCCTCTTCAATTGTCTATTTACTTGTGGAAAAATTGTAACCTATACCTACATAACCGGTATAGAATCGAACGATTCTAATCAACATCAGTATGCAGACCGACTCACAATTTTGTAATTACTACGACTTTACTCAACAACAAAGTGCGTATCGTAACAGTCATGCTTCTTTGTTTATATTACGGTTCTTCCGTAACATAATTATAACAGGTTTGTAAAAATAATAAAGCGTTGTATGTAAAAGGTGTGATGTTTGTTCAGCTTACTGGGAAAATTAGTAATTATCTGAGAATCGATCAGTGATAAATTTTTTGTCGTAAGCTGAATATCGCACTATAGATACTTCAATTTTAAAATAATTTTGTCAAAGACTAGAAACGATTTATTTAATAAAATATGGAAGGGGTTGCCTTGAGCAAGGGTGTCGAGTTACTATAATAGACTTTTGTTTCTGTAGTAAGTAGTAATCATAAACCTTTAAAACAGTATCCTATTACTTTAAACAAGCAATTATTGATGTACGTATGTATTTGTGATAAATTCTTCTTATTTCAAGGACCACGATTATATAATCTAGCAAACAAATTACATAACATATACCCGGACAAGAAAATTGAGTGTAAGTATAAGGTTTTGAAATGGCTAGTTACACTTAAATATGAAGAAACAGAAAAAAATATAAATAGACACAGGGATATATAACACACATATGAACACCCGCATACACACACACACACACACGCACATACACACACACGCACGCACACACACACACACACACACACACGCACGCACACACACACACACACACACACACACACACACGCACACACACACACAACACACACACATACACACATCATCTCTATTTTTTTCATTTATTATATTCCCACATTGTTTGTGATGTACTATGTAAATGATACAAAAAGGTTTATCTGGGGTAAGGAGGCCAGGAGACCTATAACACAAGTCTACTTAGTATGGGCTCCTGTCTCCCATCCAATATATTCTAGTTTTATTGTTGTGAATCGATGTATATTGTGGGAGGGAAATAAATAAAATTTATTATTATTATTATTTATATTTCGGGTATCTCGGAAACGCCTCAAACGATTTTGATGAAATTTTGTGTACAGATACAGTTTTGCATTTTAAGTTCAAATGCATAGTTGTATTTCCTGTGAAAACGCAATGTTACAAAAAAAAAAATAACGATTTTACAAAAATCTACTCAGACCCTGGTCTTCCAGGTACTCTTAATCTATAAGTATTTAGGGACCATTATTTAGTAGCTAAAAACTTTTTGAATGTTCGTTAATTTTCAGATAATAATTAATGTAATTCCTTTACTTTGATGATCAATTTAGTATAGTATGATAAAACCTCTTGTCCGTTAAGGAAAGTTCAATATTGTCTTACAGTAAATAAAAAAAATAAGTTTTCAAATCAATTCAGCGCTTTAGCTAGTCACATCTTGCTTTTTTCCTTTCTGTTTAAGTTTAGATCAGTGTTTTTAGAAACCTTTTCTCTCAGCAAAAAGCGTCTCTTAATATTTACATAAAGAATGGTTTTCTGCTGCCATAATCCTGCAATGCAGGCCTTGTCCTTTCTTTGTAAATAAAATACCAAATTGCCAAAAAACATTCAGCTCGCCCAATCAGTACCGTAGTGTATTTTGGGTATTAATGACACGGACGACGACATACTGTGGCCCTCCTTTGTGTGCTCATGCCCGCGAGGCTTTATCGAGAGGACTATGGACAGAATTGTTATGTATCTTTATTAGATAGAGAGATAGAGATATTTATACAATGTTAGAAACACTTTATATATTACAACGAGCTACTAATCAACCAACGGTGGATGTCAAATCTTCCAGTCATCCGATAGTCTTCTATTTTCGTTCAGTTCTTATATTTTTGTACGAACAAAAATCCAAAAACGAATTCAGTAGACTTCTTACATACCAGTATGTATAATACTCATATCACAAAGGTTGATATTCCACAATACCGTTGTCAGCCCTATTAAACCTAACAAGGTACATCAAGAGCAGATAGCGCATTTAACATTACCTTAAGATTACCATTTCTTGAGCATAAGTGCACAAGCACAGGGAATAAAGATTCATACAATTTTACTTTGGAGACTCACAGCAGGGACGTTAAACAGATATCGTTGTCTCCCTGACATACAAACCACCTCCCAAATCCCAAACGGTTTAGGTTCAGATCATGCATAGCAGACTCCAGGATCTTCAGAAGGTGTAGCACAAGTTTGCACTTATGTTTTTGAGATCATAACATCCCCGGTGCGAAAATATATAAGATCGACAAATTGCTATTGGTTTTTCCTCCAGCAAATTCTTAATAACAAAAGCCATAATCTGTAAAACAAAGAATTACCACCGTAAATTTTAAACAACGCAACTCGTCCTGTACATGAAGGAATTTAGTAAGACAACAGCATTATTATTAAAGTTGGGACGTTATTGTGTGGCGGAAAACGATTGTAAAACCTCCGCATTAGGCTTTATTGTTTTTATAATAAGACATTTGTATTCAATTTAGGTAGCCGGTCAAGCATTGATATGTTTCAGACGATTGGTCTATTTATTTTCAAACATTTAATTTTAGATTTTGTTATGTAATTCATATCCAACATTGCTACTCCATCACCGAACCGTCATAATTTTCAAATAACTTACTACGAGGTTTTATTTTAGGTCATTTGAGTTTCATCTTGTGTTTTATTTCTTTTAACACATATTTTCAGCGATAACCGTGGTCTCATTTTAACTTTTTTTGGACTCATTAAAGTTATCAAGACCAGATGTTGGGATCAATGGGAAAATCATCAAACTCTTAAATTCATTATTAATCTACTGGAAATTTGATTATGAGTTCTAGAAAGTGTGTTCCCGAAGATTTTAACTGCTGTAACACCAGCTAGTAAAACTAATATTTCTTCCCTGCTAGATGCCTCTCGCATTTTAGAACAGACCTCTCCAATTTAATGGCACAATCTATTAATTCAATTTTGCTAGTAAAATTCGACAGTATATCCCACTAATATTATAAATGTGAAAGTTTGGTTGGATGGATGGATGTTTGTTACTCTTTCACGCAAAAACCACTGAACCGTATGGTATGGTATTTAGATAGCTGGAGACCTGGATTAACGCATAGGCTACTTTTTATCCCGATATTCCCACGGGGTCGGGACTTACGCGGGTGAAGACGTGGGGCGCTGCTAGTAAATATTATTTACTTGTTGTTTTTTTCTTTGTAAAATGATTGATACTCTTCTACTGTTAATAATTTTTAGAATGTTAAAAAATTTACAAAAAGTATGCTATAAAATCACTTGGACTATCGGGACTCTAAATGCTGCTTTATATTGTATGATGTACTTTTAAATACAATATAGGTGTTGACTGTTATAAGCAAACACATGAAAAAAGTGCAATGCTTTATATACCTAAGTATTTATGGTTTTATTTTAAATATAACCTTCAGTTGGTGACGAGGTAACAAACATCCTATTACCTTAAATGAAACAAATTAGAGTGTTTGCCAACAATAACAATTGTGATAATAATACAAAAACTAAAGCAGCTTTACCAACTGCGACATATAAACAACCTTCACAAAAAACTTAGAGAATTGTACTGTAAATTATTCATATTTTAATATCGTTTATGAATTATTATAAATAAATACACACAGAACAAAAGCGTGTATTTATTTATAATAACGTGATGGTTGAAATGTAATTTTGATGGTTGGTGGTAGTTAACCACAAAAAAAAGTTCTAAAGATGTATCTTTACCTGAGTCTTGCGTTATTCTTCGACTAGAGATCAAAGAATAAGCTGAAAACATTCCAGGTTTAAAAAAAGAGTCGACTCCAATTTGACTTTTTTATATTCACATTATATGCGTATAATGTAATTCTTTGAGATATTTATAACTTTTCTTCTTTGTTGTAGGAAAACATTTGTAGGAAACATCTTAGAGCTACGAGTATTTGAATATTAACTACATTACAATAGTAATGTTTTTGTTGACTAAGTATCGCATTATTTTAAGGGTCTCGGACTTCCCGACAACAGCCTGTTCAAGGTACACTTCCCAATCCATCCGTATAATCAATATCGCTATCCTTCCATTGCCTTCCCTTCTTACCCACCCACCTGTCCCTTTCATCATCCTCTGCGCCAACTAAGTTAGGGTCAGCTTTCATTCTAACTACGATACGGCCGAACTTCGATATTTTACGAGAAACGACTGCCGTCAGACCTCCACAACCCAAGTACTGGGCGATATCAAACTTCTGTAGTTAAATCAGGTTGTTGGACTTTTTAGGGCTCCAACTACCCGTAAACGAATGCCACAGATGTTCGTATGGCACCCGGGACCGACGGAGGGGTCTCAATGTGTTAAGAATGGTCACCCATCCTAGGCTGACTTGGCTAGTGTTACTTAACTTTGTAAAGTGCTAACCTACTCGGTTACCACTTAGCCACGAGCCCCTCAACTTTCCCTTTCAATATTCTCAACACTTTCTCATGTTTGATTCCCAAAGATGCCGATTGACAGCAACAGTCTTCTCTATTATGAGAGTGGCACCAAATTATAGTTGTGGTCTTTAAACGCCTCTGCCACCTCCTTCAGTGACATAGGCGTGAGTTTCTGTGAGTCCTATGAGTCTATCGTGGCTCTAGTCGAAGAACTAGCTAATAGATTCCCAGGATTTTTTTTTTGATATAGGGGACAAACGAGCAGACGGGTCACCTGATGTTAAATGACTACCTCTGCCCATCGACATCTGCAACTCAAGAGTTGCAAGAGCCTTGCCGGCCTTTAAGGTGAGAGTAGAAGGGGGGAGGGATCGGCTAGGGCCTCGGGTAACATCACTCGCTCGACGAAAAGCAATTTAATCATTGCTTCACTGCCGGTTTTCTGTGAGGCCGTGGTATTATTTAGGTCGAGCCGGCCTAGGTAAATACAAAAGACAAAAAAGACCGCCAGTGTAATTTTGAGAATTGCAGAAATCGTCCTAGTACTCTGAGGATGTTTATCAAACCACAACAACTTCAAATGCAAACAATTCCTAAAGCAACCGACACATGGGCCTATTAGCAGTCAATCCTCACGCGACCTTGGAAGCTGTCGCGAATGCCTAAGCAGATGTTCGGGAGCCACTGAGTCACACGCTCGCCGCCTGCTAACGAACACTCGCAGTACTGTGATATTGACCTAAATTGTGTAATTTTACGAGGAACGACCAACTTCTGTTAAATGTGTTACAGAATTGATGATAGAATTCTTTGTTTAATTGGTACTAGGCCTTGTGGAGACTTAAATGGAGGTAATGTTACGCATTCGAATTTGGACCTGGAAATTCATTAGATCGTTATTAAGGATTTTCTACTTCTTTTATACAACAATAAGAATACTAGAAATGCAATAATAATTATTATGACGACTTATTTATCGAGGCGGCGGTGCTTTGGACTGCAACTTCAGAGGTAACGGGTTCAATTACTACTCCGTTAAAATACTATTTATATGTTTGTATTGGTCAGAGTGTTTATAGAAACACCCTGACCAATACAAATATATGCATAAATAACATTTTATACATAGGTATAACATAATAATATAATACACCTCACACACGGCCGCCTTATCCCAAACTAGGCAAAGCCTATGGTAACCAGACTACTGTTAACATACTTATATATAACTAAATACATACATATTATAGATAAGACAGCAAATGATCATGCTCATTGTGCAATTATTTGTCCTGGGTGGTAATCGAACCAAAGACCTCTAGCTCAGCAGTCAGGATTACTAACTAATACCAATATCGGCTAAATATAAATGCGTATGTTTTTAGAAGAAAAAGACCTAAGTATATTTATGTGTTCTAGAATCCACAGTGCAAGCTATGGCTTCGTTAGGGTCTAGATAGCGTTGTCTCAGAATAATTGACCGATATTTCAGTGATTTCTAAACTCTAAGAATTTAGAACGCGAAGTTATTTGGGCATTATCTGTAAAATAAGGTAATGTAAAACAGTTGCTCATGCGACCTGAGACAGATTTTGGTACACAACCACAACAATGACAATTTGAATCCTTTTAATGTGTCAACGTTGCAAACTTTGCAATATTAGCAAGGAACTCCGTGGGAATGATTGACTGTTTAATTTCACTAAAATCGGACGTACTGTATCACAGGACAACCTAACTGGTTGTGGACCAACAAGGCAACTTTATGAAGATGTAGTGGTTTGTATATAAGACGCCCGACCCGTGGTACAACTGCGATGTTCAACGGTTGTACTACAGAGAAGTAAAGTTACCCATGGTTCAACTGGTTGTTCTATGGGGAAATATCTTTACTAATGGTTCAACTCGAGTGAGTTGTTCTATCCTTGGTCCAACTAGTTGTACTACTGGGAATTGAATGTAATAGGTAGGAACTAAGCTGTGTGGTATCGTATTATTCATATCCAACGACAGACGAATTAAGAAGATCATCTCTCAGTACGTATATTTAATATGGTCAGTCGGTATGAAGCTTCTGATTTACCAGATGCACTAGATTTTAGATAGGCTTTAGATGCAGCATTTGCAACAATATAAAACCAATTGTTATGTTAGTCCCTACATCTTTTTTATTTATTTATTAAGGAGCATCAACAATATACATATACAACATTGTTCTTCACATTTATCACCACATAATATCTCTTATATGTGCATCAACTATAGACCCCCAAAGCATTCATTATACGTAATGTTTACATTGAGCACTAACAATTAATAAAACTATTACTAAAACTAAAACAAAAGTTACAAAATTTTTAGATAAGAATGGATCGAAATACAGATCAACTATTATGATACGTCCAACTCCGACACTATCAACTTACATCTAAGCCTGTGAAGGGATCATGAAAAATGTCGAAGACGTAGTCGCCTGAGTTACCACAAAGAGCGTTGTACTCTGAACAGATACGCACCAGGTGAGAATTTTTGCCGACATTGGTTCTGCAAAGTGGTATGCTAAAATGTCTGGTAATGGGATATCGTGGCATTCTGTTGGGTACCGAAAGTTTTACGCTATTAAGAATTTGGTTACATTCCATGCCGCCATTAAGAAGCTTGTGCAAGAAAATGATGTCGTGAATTTTACGTCGATGATAATTTTGGAATCCGTTGACAATCCACTTAAATCCTCAACACAAAGTTTGTTCAAATTATACCATAATTTGTGTCTAGTGTAAAAGCTACCTTTTTATCTGACTAAGTTTGCAACTAGTACAAAAATAACAATTCTACTGATATTTTGCAGCGCCGATTGGCTCCAATTTCACCTAGTCTCGTTTTTAAAACTACGAACGACTGAATTGCAATACATATTCCGAATTTCAGTAAAGTTAAATCAAGTTACCAATTGACGTTTCATCATCAGTTTTCATAGCGGGATTTACAACAATTATGTTTGTACCAGTAACCGCTTGATATTTCGTAAGCCAAGTAAAGTTAGTTCCAAATTTATTTTACCTCCGTTTTTAGGTGGAACGTCGATATTTTCATCATTCGCTTTCAGTGATTTTTTTTTAATTGCTTGCGGTTGAACTAGAGACGTAAATATTGTTCCGGATGTCGTAATAAAGCTGTTCCCGGATCCCTCCTACTTAAGGCGCAGTACGGCACACCGTGTGGTTTTAGTCGGTTCGATTCCGACACACCGCCCCACCGAAAACCCCGGTGGGGTGACGGCCCGAGGGGGTTTCCACACAAAAAAAAAAGAGACGTAAATATTAAATACAGTTTAAATTTTTGTTTTTTTTATAATACCGTTGTTAAAATATGAGTAAAATATTCTAATTAAGTAAATAATTAGCAAACATAACTATATTTTTATTCTGTGGTTTCAAATGTATCGTCTCACCTTCACACCTTATTACAATGATTTTGACGTAACCCTTCAACCTTTGCGATATGCATCGTATTCGGCCGCATATATTTTTGGGATGTGCACGTGTTAGTATTCAGAACCCATACTTCGTCGTCATTGTTTCACGTATTACCTATTCTAGACTGTGACGTGCATTGAACGAATGTTAATGTAATCAGTACTATATTTACATGTAGTACTTATATGTACTGGGTGTCAGAAGCATAAAAGCGCCAGATTTTTTAATATAAAATAGATGAACATTAAAGTATATTTCAAAATTACACTCTTATGATATAAATATCGATTTGGAGTTCAACCTAACCTGAAACATCTTACTACTTAAAATAGATCTTAACAAAGCAGATGGTCGACGGGTTAAGTTTCTAGTAGCCCAGAACCCAAGAATGTAATTGACTTGATCTCTATTCGTACTCTACTAATAAATCAAAGACAATTAAAATGTCAACAATAAAAAAATATCTTTATCTGTTATCGTGTATCTACTTACTTTTATCGTGGGAGAGCCATGCTTTGGCAAGTATGAGCCGGCTCGACCGGTGTGATACCACGACCTCACAGAAAAACGACAGTGAAGCAATTTGCTTTTCGCCGAGTGAGTGAGGTTGCCATAATTTAAAATGCCATAATTTCATATGCCATACTGGTATTTGCCATAATTTCATTAGAAATAACGCTTCAGTTGCCATAATCGTGAAATGACATAAAATGACTTTCACTAATTTCATTGGTCATAATCGATCAAGTGTCATAATAATTTAAATCCATAAATGTATTTGCTATAATTTTCGTTTTCAATAATGCCATTTTCCATAACTTTTATTCACCATAATATAAATAAAGATAACTTAAATAACATAATATAAATAAAACTAAACCTCATATGGCGTCTACTAACTAAGCTCGACGGAGCCCCGCTTTGCGGGGCTCCTACTTCTGGGTGGTTAAAAAAAAAAAACCACGAAGACTAAGGCGGGAGCTCCGCTTCGCTTCGCTCCCGCCTTAGTCTTCTAACCTAACCTATCCGAGTCGGATTGCACTGAATCCGGGTGTTAACGATAATTAATTTCGACCTAACAATATTATGTATTATTTTCATAGTTATATCAAATTTTGATTATGGCAAGAGTCGATTATGAGATGTGTTACTTATAGAAACTAATTATTATGATATATGTTGTTACAGAAAGTCATTTTATGGCAAATAAAAGTTATCACTGTTGAGTTGTTAAGGTAAACGTTATTAGTATAAATGAAAATAGTGCAAGTAAATATTATGATCGGGGATGATTATGGCAAACAATATTAGTGCAAATGAATTTATGGAAGACGAGAGAATACCTTTTCGTTGGGCGCATTTTCACAAACTTTATAATTGCGTTGAATTCTCCCTCGTGTTTTTTTTTTTCGATGTATTAACAAGCTTGGAATAAAACTTACAGTAAATTGGAAAAAAACTTCACTCTTAATTATATTACTCATTCAATTGTAATTTGCAAAAATTTCTGCACAATAACAAATCATAATCTTGACGAAAATTTCGTCAAGATTAATTTCAGAAAATCCGCTTAATTTACTTTAAAAGACCAGAGAGGTCAATACATAAACATATCAGAACTAAAAGCCGTAATGAAATGAAGACCGTAGCTAAAAGTCAGCCCTATGTGGAAAAGTTCCTACATCTAGTTGGATATTTTCTACATAGATTTTTTTTTTAAATAATTATAACGCTTGTGTCTAGAACGTATGTATGTATCTAGAAACTATTTACTTCTAATTACTATATTATTATATCACAACGGACAGAGTATTATTATCAATAAATGGTTGTAATTTATTCATAGTTAATAGCTTCCATAATAAACTTTGCATTTAAAAAAAAAATAATATGCACTATAAAGACTAGGTATTTCAATGCATAAATGATTCTAGTGTAAATGCCAGATAGAAGACATTCAGAACTATTTGTCTGCCCTGAAAACAAGTTTCTCCTAATTAATAATATTACGTACAAAAAAAACTCCTTCGAGCTACGAGTATTCAACTGATAGAATTGGGGTATATTAAAACTGCAACAAACTTTCCGCCTTCTGCTGCAATTTGCAGCGAATCTTGCTTAGACTTGATTTCCTATTCTTATTACCAAACATGGTCAAAATAACACCACAGCAATCTTTACTCCTTTTTGAAGGGACTAGCTCTTTAATCAAAAATCACCTACAACTAAAAAAAAAAAAATTTAACCCAATCCAAATACTAATAATCATAAGATTTGTGATTTGCCCTTGCTTCTATTATTCTTTGGTCTAAATTATGGAGCTAATATGAACCAAACCCCTCAGTGGCCTGAATTTCGTCTGTTTCATTGTTCATCATTTCAAGTGTAGTATTTTTCAAGTGTCTGTCTACACTATTTCTAAATACGAAAATCTGTAAATGCCTCCCGGCAAAAAAAGTATCATATCACATGTTACGTTTTGACATTTTTATAGCATTGAATAGTAAATGTTGCATTTGGTCAGCTGTAAAAACATCGTCATTAGCTCAGTGAAAAAGGGAACATTGTTGATCATTGTACTTACACTTGAGGCTTACACTATTCAATATTTATCTGAGTACTACCAACACTTAATTGGCAGAAAATTTGGAATCATCTGCTGTATAATTTATGTGCAGGAATAAAAAAAAACAATTTCATTTCATCAATGTCAGTTCAACAAAATATTGAGCGCATACTACGCTACATTCTGATGTGCAATACTACAATATAAAATATATTTCAAAATCTATATTTCTACTATAACTGGTTTGAAGAAGCATGAGTCTAGGTAAACATGCGCACGCGCGATTGCATAACAAGTTCATGTTTGACAGGACTGGTACAGGAAATAATTATGATAAATGTATTCATCAGTCTCATGTACTGTTTTAACTGGGCTAATACCGGAATTTAATTTAGATCAGGCCTCAACGGTTCTCAGGGTATCCCGGGACCATATGTATATATTTGAAGAATTGAATAAATTGTATCAAAATACAGTAAATATTGTAAAAGAATCGAAAGTGAAAGTTGCTCTAACTAATATACGGACATTAGTATACAAGATATTACAGTAGCATCACGCAGAATCTACAGATGGCGTAATAATTTAATAAATCAACTCGCAGCCAGCATTTTTCGTTGCACTTACACTTTTTCCGGGTAGGCTTTCGCTTTAATCCTTTCCAGTTTATAAAAGAATTTAAAAAATATATATATATATATATAAAAAAAAAAGCGAAACTAATCAAAACTATTATTAACTGGTATTGCAGACATAGGAAAAGATGCAAAGGATACATGGACAAAAGAAGGCATTGAAAGTGAGAAGTTGAAGAAATTTTGAGAAACGGCTTTTACCTAATTGGACAAAACAGTTCAAGATTGTTTTATTGTAATATTCTGGAACTCGCGATATTATCTAAATAAATGCTGGTATTAATATTATGAAACTATACAGTTGTTGAGATAACATGAAGATGTTCTTGAAAATAATTACGTATAATTGGGTAGTGACCTGAGTTGCCTATATTTAAAATAAATTATTTCATAGTCTTCATGAAATTAATTTCAAGATGAATAGACTTACTTTTAATTCATACAGTTATTTAAAACAAATAAGGATATTCAAAGACAAAGAATATTTACGGACTATTTACATGCATGCGTCATAAAATTCGTCGCATCGTCGCCTACTGATACCGTTCTGAAAAGGTGGCAGCATTGTCACGTTGAATGGCAAAGCTAATTCTCTGTGCAAAAAAATGTCCTTGAAATTAAATCTTATATGAAAAAAGAAGACAATTTGAAAAAAGATGATTCGTTTTAATTTTTACATATGTCATTTTTTTTAAATGTAAACCCAGATATTAAAAGTAAATGATTTAACAATAGTTAAGTATGAGATCAAAATTGTTATTGAATATAAATGACTATAGAACGTCCCATTTTGGCATTTAATAAAGAGTAACTCATTTGACTTGGCATTTAACTACCGTGTGGCCAGTTATTAGTAGACATAGAACCTGATTCGATGACAAGGAATAATGTTCAACAGGTTTCAAAATAGAACCAACATACCCATTGTTTTAGTTTGAAGAACAACACAATAGAGCAAGTACTTACCAGAATATAATGAAGATATCAAAGATGTACTAGCGATTGAACACGAAGCTACATAAGATGTTTTGGGTTTGTCACTTATATTTAAGATTTTTTAACAGTTGTCTCCATTAATTTCTGGATAACAAATATCTGAATTTCTGCGAACTATAAGAATAGATCTTTTGGAATAATATTCCTTAATGTAGCCACAGAATACATATGTACACCGGCAACATCTAAGCTCATAATAATATATAAGCTCAGAACTGAACGTGATATGTAGGTAAGGCGTCAATTATGAGCAGGCCTAAAAATATTGTACTTTTTGCAATTAGAATACAGCAAATTTAAGGTGGGGTTCTTAAGTAAAATTTGAGACTACGATATATCACCTACACCTACGCTAGCAATATCTAAAGATACTATAGGTCAATTTTCCACAGCTATAGCAGAAACGCACCTTTAACGTGATAAAATATCAAAGACATTAGCAGCATGAATTGTAAAATATAGCTGGGTAATCGAATTACCCGTAAAGTGAATACGATTTATTCTGTGGTATTTTTAAGATTCTGTGGCATTCAAACATAATAGGAAAATTGATGTGGTTTTAGAAGATCAAATAAAAAAAAAAAAAAAAGCTCTGATAATTAAAAAATTGAGTTTAAAGTGGTAGTTTAACATTATTTCCTAAACATGTACAAGATTTATATGGTTAATAAAAGAACATGTATGTATATTTTTTACTCTAACATATCCCACTAACCTTACTAACACAAAGAGACGAAATATATTATCTGTACCACACTTTCGAAATCGAGGTTTGTATTCACAAATATTTTTTTTTGCATTTTTACTTCCTTTTCTTTACAACAGGATAAATAAAAAGACCTCACTATATACGACTTCAAATATTTTAAAGCAAATAATCTTCAAAGCAGTGCAGTATCCGCAAAGTTTAGACTACAAGCAGACTAAAGATTTAATTACTGTTGTTAAATAAATAATAGTCTCATAATTTTAATGTTCCTATATTGTTATATACTACATAGATAGACATGTATGTTTTATAAATATTGTTTCGATTAATTAATTACATAATATAGTAAAAGTATGTAAGTGCACTTACCGCTTGTGGCACAGATTTACTAATTCAATCATTCAAATATATATATTTATCGACCCGGGATACCCTGAGAACCGCTGAGGCCTGATCTAAAGGAAATTCCGGTATTAACCCGGTTAAAACAGTACATGAGACTATTAACTGAAGAATACATTTATCATAATTATTTCCTGTACCAGTCCTGTACAGGCACCCATATAATTTAAGATAATTAATGTTATATAAGATCTGTAATAATATGTAGGAAAATTATAAAAAAAAACATGGGGAGCGAGAATCGCTATTGCATTTTTCCGCAATCGATAGGCATTGACCCGTCGTATACCTCACTCAAGTGACTTTAACGCACATGTGACGCTTAATTTAAAAGTATTTTGCAACTTAGCAGGTTTAAGGGCAAACTGTATTGTTAGTAGGAAGTTTGATTTTTTTAGTCATCGTTCTTCGATGTCAATTGGTGTACGTTTGTTATGAAGTTGAAAGATTAGGTCAATTTATAGATATACCTATAGATATAATAAACATAGAAGTTCCAAGTAACACAGTTAGGTATAACAAACACTTTATATTTCTGCTCGCCACGCAGCAGAGGTATTGAAAGCACTTTACGTTTGTCTAGAGCGATACAGCAAGATACATTGATATTTATAGCCAGAAAAATACCATTGAAGATACAAGTGAAAATTAACTTTTATTACAACAATTTTTTTTTTTTAAATATTAATAAAAAGTCCTATATTTTTTATCGATATTTTATTTATCAATAAAAATACGATTAACCTGTTGGTCTAGTGGTTAGTGATACTGACTGCTGAGCCAGCGGTCGTGGGTTCGATTCCCACCCAGGACAAATATTTGTGTGATGAGCACGATCATTTATTCTGTGTATAGGTGTAATTTATTTATAATATGTATGTATTCAGAATTATATAAGTTTGTTTATCAGCTGCCTTGTTACCATAGTACAGGTTGTGTCTAGTTTGGCATCAGACGGCCGTTTGTGATATGCGTCAAGTAATTTTTCTATTATTAATTACAATATAGTGCTTTATGCGGTTCTCACAAGTCAATGCTGGTAAAATGCAAGTACTAAAATACTACTATTTATTCTAGTAGCTTTAACAAGCGGGAGCATAAATAATAAACGAAATATTTATAATTTAAATTTGATTCCTAGCAGCAGCAAGGAACAGAAACAAAAACTTACAAAAAGAGGATTACATTTTAAAAGGAAACTCGGCCAATGTTTCACAGCAAATAAAATAAAAGTCACAAACAAGCATTAGTTGGAATTTAAAATTACGCAATCGCGACCAACATTTCATGAAATGAAATTTAAATATTCGAAATGAATAAAAAATATATCACATATATAGTAACTTAATAATATAAATATGATTAAATATCTATAATAATTGTAATATCTTTTTAATAGGTGAAATTAAAATCCAATTATTTGTAATTGAAAATTAATTTATGAAAAATCATATAGTTACCAAAACTTTTTTTAATTTTACCAAGATTTTTAATTTTACCAAGATTTTTATTTTTTATCCATAAATATTATACAATTTTAATGATCAGATTAGATCACCTTTACCATAAATAAACAGCCCTCTGTATGGGACATTCATGCGCGTATGTATTCATAAATGGATTATCTAATTAAAGGTCTTGGAACTATGTGGTTATGAATATAATAACAGAATTCTTACGTAGTGAGACCAATGTCATTATATATTGATGATTTCATGAGCATAGTACAGGCATAGTTAAAGAGGTCGCCACACAAAAGATTCACATTTATGATGTTGAAACTATTTTATAGTTTGTAGAATCCGTTAACCACTTACCATAAGACGGGAGACGCGCATACGAACTTGTGAGTTTGTGTTTAATTTATTCACAAGTAAATATTAGGTTTCTGAATATTTCTCCTAAAATACTATGTGAAGTTGACCGTGAACTCACAGGTTTTTAACCTTCCTAATTATTCGTACAGTGGGTTTAATCATAACATAAATTAAAAAGTTACCCATGAAATTTTAAGTAAGTAACTGAATGCAAATAATCTGGCTACCTCGCTTAATGTCTGTGCACAGAATATTGTAGGTTTATTGTGATAGATTAATATATAATTGGCAAAGTTGGCGTGATCTTCAACTTTGTATAGGTATGCTTATTATGTCCTCGCAAAATATAGATTGGAGGATTGTACTAAGCTTTGGAAGTTAAATGGATAGTAAATGTGAATGGCAAAAATGACAGTTATATTTGCAAACCAAATGTCTGCCAAAAGTGAGGTAGGTAATTATAAAAGTGAGTTACTGGTGGTTTTTTAACCGTTAATAATAAAGTGCACTCTCTGATAAAAGTGTCGAGTTTACTAACCTTCAAGGTTTGTAGACGGGAACGACTGACAGCAAATACCAAATATAATTAAAACGTACTGTGTAAATACTTCCGAACACATAGAATATATTTTTGCCTTCAAACTACTTGGTCAGCAAACATAATGAATAAATGTTTAAATATTATAGTCATTTACTGTGTAAATTTATCCATGCACAAGTCAGCAAATCACACTTTATTCCGTAGGTACTTCCTTTGTCTTTGATAGAAAATATACAGATACTTTTACACGTAAATTTGTTCTGGTAAAACTAAACGGTCAATGTCGACATTTTTCATGACTAGCCTTGAGAAGAAACGCTGTAACAAAAAGGGTCCAAGTCTACATGAAATCGAAACTTGCACCACATAAACGTAGGATAGTAAAATGAAGGAAAATGTACAGTTTTGAGCTTACTAGTAATCAACCTACGACTCCACTGGTCTATTCTGGTCCGTTGGGCAAAAAAAAACACTCAGAGCTATAGAAACTTATCAACGTACAAGTAAACTTCACTTAATTCCGAAGGTAAGTACTTCCTCCGCCCTTCATAGAAAAGAACCGTCACCGATTTTTGCTTAGATTCATTAATGATTATTTTCCTTAATTAATCATTGTATCTTAGCTATTACGATTGTCTTTGAACAATAGATAGACTTCAACGATAACCTAGGAATTACTAAGACAACCTTGAGCGCTTGGTTCGTATATCGAGTATGACTCCAACCGTTACTTATTCTATTAATTTATAAACGAAATTCAAAGTATAATTGGAAAAAGAACCATTTACTAGTTCCTTATGTTCACGGCCAATGAACTCGGTAATTTAGTAGGTTCATTGATTGAACTAGAATACGGTCGATATAGATTAGTCACTGGCCTTGAAGAATAAAATATGCAATAACTGATACCTTAACCTTGTTCTATATATTAATGCAGATTAATGTTAATAATTTCAACGCGTTTTTTTTTTAGTGACGTGTCATTTCACTTACTAGGTTTTATTTCTTTTCGGTACGGAAAAATAACGCTTACTAATCCCAATTAATGATTCCTTTAATGATATTCAATTCGTCATTACTCATTAATAAGATGTGCCACCCTTGTCACCACCTATTCTCACAAAATCAATCCTGAAATACTTCACAGAAACATACTACTGACCAATTGGAACAGTTCTGTGTCTGCATACGGAGGTTTTCACCTACATATTATTATGAACTCATTTACATAATTAAATTGATTACTCTTGTCACTTTATTTGACTACTTGTTTTCACAATATCAATGTACATACATCAACTATTTAAAGGAGATCAAGGTAATTTCTGGTAATGTATTACTAGGAAGTAATGCACGTATGTAAACACCAATACTGGTTCAATGTCGTATCTATTTGACCACGTGAATCAACCTCATTAATGTCCTAACTACGCTAAGGACAGATAAAGATTAGTTTAATATTTAGGCTAAATATAGTGGCCACACTAGACGCTCGTTGTCACTTCACGGTGTATGTCTACTGTCTACTAAGACAAATAGTTTTTGCTCCACGTATTACCAAGTCATGCAATTTGTGCACGATACAAATTTCCTTTTTGGTAAATAACTAAAAAGTAAATGTAAGCAGTTAAATAAATTAGACTTAATGGGTTATTCTGAATTCCAGAACTGAAATTAAGGTTTCTTCTTTTTCCAAAGAACACAAGAACCATTGCCATTTGTTGCGGGAATCGAAGCTAGGACATCTGTACAGTCGTTTGCATATTCAACACCGCGTAACCAAAGAAATTTGCTAAGTCAGAGTAACTGGGAAAATAAATAGTAGAATGTAATACAATTTTCTTTCTGATACCTGAGTCCTAAATGATTCTATTCGTTGTGCACTAAGTGCGTCGGCACGCGAGCGAAACGGCACTGATTGTCTTTGTGAATCTTTCTTGAACGATATTCCCCTGCTACTCATTGATATGTACCTAACTATAACTATATTGTAAATTATATGCATGTACTATACAGTAGTCTCTATCTAAGTAGCATCCACAGTAAACGTAACTTACCTACTGCGTACATAAAGTGATACAGACCTACTTACTGTTACGCAACACAAGCCTGTTTTATTCAATCTGGTCCAAGTCAACGCACTGTCATGCTGCTAAGAATGTGTTTATGCAACAACGCGTCAATTAGTAACGTATAACATGTCAATATATTAATACGTGAAGAGAATTCTTTGTACCCGTGAATTTTTGGAATATTTACAGTTTATATACAGATTAAAATAATAGGTAACATTAAAAAGGGACCAGGTGTTCTCATTGAAGTCGGTGCCAAGCTCTTAGTGCTTTTTGAAGACGGTGTAACTTTTTTAAGTGTTTTTTTATTTAAAAACACAGTTCATGCACTAAATGATATTTCTTTAGTGCATGAGCTAAATGTCACTTTAATGTCACGTTAATTTAATGTGTTTATGTTAGTTTAATGTCACTATTACTACTATTACGATATTTCGCTAAGTCGTGAGCGACATTAAAATTTACAACTTACAAATAAATAAAAAAGTGTGTGTGTACTTAAATAAAGTTTATTTAAATATCACAATATATAATACATACACAAACTCAACTAACCTCAAATTCTACAAACGTACTCAAAGTAATATGTAAAAACCATGTTTATCTTTATCGTGAAGTTGGTAACTTTTTTTGAAAAACTAAAATGTTGACTAGCTAACTTCAGGGTGTTGGTTTTTCATGATGGTGTGCGTATAGCGCATCGTAAAAAATTACTCTCATCGTTTTTCCCTACCGCGCCAAAAGAAGTATAATTTCAAAAAAAACAGCAAATTGATAACAATAAAGAATGTGCTACCTATCCACTGCTTTATCTGCTTAAAATAGGATGTAAGCACATTACTTATTCAGAACTTATTAAGATTCGAAGGGGTAGGGAAAAGTACCCCCACATTTCCAGCTACATGTAGCCTCCCGAAATTAACAGAAGTTGCTCAGAGATGTATTATGTTTAATGTTACTATGTAAAATTTCATGTTTAATTTTAGCTTATAATATCGTTTATAAATGACTTGTAAATATATTGTAAATGAGTATTAGTCCAACGTAAGTGACAACTCCAAACTCTAGACATAGCAGTACAGAATCTGGATACATGTCTTTCTACCTGTAAAACTTCTTACTGAAAGACTCAATGAAAATTTTCCCGATTCAAGAATCGCACTGATAATACTCGTGTCACGATCGCACGCAAACATAACCTTAAACTTACGACATACAAACAATGAGGTATTCATTGTTATATTCATTCATAAGATCTTTAAACTTACTATGATAATTCTTAATATGCTATATTTTCCTCATATCTAATATGTAAATACATAATATATATTTTGAATCCAATTAGCATTCATTCAAGCTGATTTGGGAATAGACCCCTACGCTCATTCAAAATAAGTATTTGACTTATGTTGAATTAATTTTTCTGCTAAAAAGACTGATCTGTATTAATTTAAGACTTAAAAGGTCGTAAAGCCTGTAAAGATATTTTCTCAAAATACTTTTTTTTTTAAAAGAGTATCACAATATAACTTTTTTTTTTAAATTAGTTAAGCCTTGGTTTCATAGAATAAATTTATGCTATCAAATATTGCGAAATAAAATTAAATCAGAAGGTGCTTTCTGAAGGACCCGATTTTCGCTTATCAAATCAAATCAAAATCGTTTATTTTATTCAAATCAATAATTTTTAGTATTTTTGAATTTTCAGTTAGAATCATGCAGTCGTGAAATTAGTTGGCTGTTACAATACGTAGACTTTTAGGTGAACATGACGTAATGCGTGTCATATAAATAACTTTTATTATTTATTAATGATATGACTATATTTTATAAAATTTGCTCTATAACCAAATTTTAAATATGGAAAAAAAATTGTACAGTACAGTCGGGAACAGTACATTTTTTTTTATGAAAGCTACCATATGTCCTTTCTGTAAACCTGGCAATGTGCATGCAAAACTTCACGGTCATCGGATGAACGGTATGCATAAAACACGAACAAATGATCAAACATTGATTTTTAAATATTAGATTTACTATGGCAATAAATAAATAATTACTTATTACAAAAAATATATATTAAGCTTCATCTGCGCTGATTATTATTATACACTAGCAGCGCCACGCGGGTTCACCGGCGTAAGTCCCGATCCCGTGGGAATATCGGGATAAAAAGTAGCCTATGCGTTAATCCAGATCTCCAGCTATCTACATACCAAGTTTCATTGCAATCGGTTCAGCGGTTTTTGCGTGAAAGAGTAACAAACATCTATTCATCGCATCTATCCATCCATCCATCCATCCAAACTTTCACATTTATAATATTATAACTGGGATTTTAGTAGTGGTAATAATAATACTATTAACTTGAGACATCTCACACACGGCCGTCTGATCCCAAACTAGGCAGAGCCTATACTATGGTAACTAGACTGTTGATAAACATACTTATATATTTATAAATACATACATATTATAGATAAATTACACCCAGACACAGAATAAATTGATCATGCTCATCACACAATTCTTGTCCTGGATCAGCATCAAACCCACCCAG
Source organism: Euplagia quadripunctaria (assembly GCA_963859945.1). Lineage (NCBI taxonomy): Eukaryota > Metazoa > Arthropoda > Insecta > Lepidoptera > Erebidae > Euplagia > Euplagia quadripunctaria. The sequence goes on from OY982565.1 coordinate 21,217,472, forward strand.
CTCAGCAGTCAAAATCACTAGACCACTAGACCAACAGGCCAGGCAAACTAAAGTCTACCTTAAAAATAAATTATAAATAAATACACAAGTACATATTATTACGTTTGTTTGTATTTATAACGATTTAATCATCACTACATATTATAAAACAAAGTCCCCCGCCGCGTCTGTCTGTCTGTCTGTTCGCGATAAACTGAAAAAAACTACTGAACGGATTTTCATGCGGTTTTCACTAATAGACAGAGTGATTCATGAGGAAGGTTTAGTTAGGTGTATAATTTGTACCCGTGCGAATACGGGGCCGGTTGCTAGTTGAACATATAAGCATCGCAGTTCTATCATTATATTCTTTGTCAAGGTGTTGACGGCCTGATGTTAAATAAATGAGATTGTTGACTGTAGTTGATATCTATTGTGTATAGTGTTTTCTAGTAGTGTTCGCGTATAGCTAGAAATTCAACGGTAATTCATTAAATTGTTGATAATAATAATGCTCCTAATTTTTTTTATTTCAATACTGAAGCTCATCATAAACTATTAAAAAAGCGGTTGACCAAAAGAGTTGAAAAAGGTATTATATCATTATATTAATACGTGAAGAAAATTCTTTGTACCACTTTTTAAGAAAATTTCGCGTACGTAGTAACGTGAATTTTAGAATAATTATAGTTTGTGTATTGAAGAAGTGCTAAAAGCTAAAAGCTAAAAATTTTAAACAATATGTCTTACAACTTTAAAAGTTAGGTGATAACGACTTAATGAAATTACACGCGTCCAGTATATGCGATTACCTGTCATGGTAACTAAGTCTATACAATGACAGCTCAAGTTATACTGACCAATCGAAAAACTATGGTCGAATTTCTAAAACCAGGCGATTTCTAGTTACATTTAAATAGTTTAAAAAACTGCTCGTTTGCCCCCTACGCCATGAAAAAAAAATGTTAAAAAAAATGCGACTTTCGTGGCTGACACAAATGTATTTAAAGAAGTAAACTATCTATGCTTAACTCATATGTGATTTGACTATAAAAATATTTTTTATTTAACTGTGCCTCGTTGGCTGCAGGAGATAAATTTTCGCCTGTTTTTTTTTGTTTTAAGTTTGATATCCGAGTCGAACAAATTGTTAGTCGATAAGGGTTACAGAGTTTTTAGATCTATGATATCTTATCGAGATCTATGAAAATCCGCAACATTGATTACAATGAATACCTTAAATAAGTCTCACTTAAATACAATAAAATTTTAATTATGAATGTCCTTAAATCAATCAATTTTAAATTACGAATGTCCTTAAACGACAGTTTACTTTAAAAAGTTATCGCATAATAGTCATGATATAGGACAGAACCAAAATAACCGTCATAGCTCTTTCCGACCTAAGCGATCTGATCCCGAGCGATCTAAAATGGTGGACAGTTTTGTCAGCAATTGTAATGGTAATGACCATTACAATTTTGCTGGCGAATATAAGATCCTACCAACGAAAAAAAAAAAAGTTCTAGAGTATTGAACAAGGACTAGAAAACCCAGCGTGGGACGTTTCTCATTAATGAAAAAACTATAGATTGAGACGTAGAATACTGCTAATTGTGGACGTCGTTGGTAGAGGCCTATCATCATATACATCTTACGACTAAGGGAGAAAGCGAAGCAGAACTTTTAGTCAGATTTTTATGTCTGATTTAGTAAATTTAAAGCGGTTCTTTAATATCTTGAACCAAAGATCTCTTTGTATTATGTAGCGAACGAAGACGAATAATGTCTCTAGGGTCGGACTTATTTAAATGGCGTAAAATACTTTATGGAGTTAAGAAGGATTTCCAATTCACCAATAAATTTTAATTTATTAAGATAATTGAGATTATTTTATGATTTATTTCGATATCGTAAACGTTTATTAAGACGAAACTTCATTCAGTTTACAAAAAAAAAACAAAAACAAAATAAACACTTTTAATATCATTATTACCCGACTTCAAAACAAGAACGGCTTCTCAATTTTCGTCTACATTTTCTGGGTTTATATTACGCCATATCTTCACTTTACTTTTTTTTTCACTGGATACGCTATATTTTAATGGTGATCTTATTAATCTTTAAAAAAAAAATCTAATGCCATAGGGGTAAACGGGCAATAACATTGATATATTATATTGAATTATTATTAGATAATTGACATTTTTTAGACATTAAAAGAAATTGTATTTTTTTTAATTACTTGAGTATAAAAACACAATTACCTATAAACTTTTAATAATTTGCAGTGATATGAACTCATTTATAATACAGAATATTAAGATCGTGTCAGTGTTGCAGTACCAAACAGGTAAACATTATAACATTATATTTAACTAGTTCTAGTTGTTGCTCGCGGATCCGTTCGCATTAATATAGAGTTATTTTTCTATCCCTATATAAAACATTACTTTTTCTTTATGACGTGTACCTATGCAAAATGTTATGATATCGGATAAGGCTGAGTAGTTAAGACTTTAAGCGTAACAAACCAACAAACAAATTTTGCATTTAAAATATTAGTTTAGAGAACACCCCGGTTTCACTTGAAACATAAAATTTTTAGGTTTAATCTTTAACATCGCGCCACAACTATAGCCTTACCTGTCAAACCTGTCAATTCTGTCAAACACTTAACCAAACCAATCAACTGTTCAGATTTATAATATTTGTATATAGAAATAACCAAGTCATTGTTGTGTCTGCCAGTAATTAACAAGAGGTACTTGAGCACTCTTCAGATATAAGTACCTACTCGTAGATATTATTATTTTGTATAAAACTTATTTTTAAACATTGTAAATAGATCTTAAAGTTTTATTAATTTTTAACTGTTTCGAATATGGTTGTAACTGTGACACTATAGGCAGTAGCGGATTTACCCTAAGGCCCAGTAGGCCCGGGCCTAGGGCGGCCAATCGTGAAAAAAAAATCACTGATGATAAATAACCTAGTACCTAAATATCATATCATTATGGCGGGCCGCACTGCACCGCATCGTATAAATCTTCCTAAATCATTTTCGTACATTTTATGTTTAAAATATAGATATTACATTATGTATAATGTAATGTATAATAAAATATAATGTAAGGTAATTATCTCGTACATTTTAAATGTACGTATAAGTTATTTCGTACATATGTGTTTAGGAAGAATATTGTTATACGCCTTAAAAACACTCGCTTGTGCGTTGGTTGGCTATACGGACGTCCGCGACGGGTCTCGCGCTTATGCTAGGACGTTTCGTGAACGGTACCACGCCGCCGCGCCGCCGAGACCCTGCGACCCGCTCTTCGTATATGTGTGTGTACTCCTGCCAGTAACTGTTCTGGAGAGCGATCGTTTTCTTGTTTGCGACGAGTCAAAAATTATTTACGCTCAACAATGACGGAGCAAACATTAAACGATCTTGCTTTGCTTAACATAGAAGCTGATTTTTTAAGGAAATTGGATTACGAAGATTTAATTAATGATTTTACTGCGCTTAAGTGCAGACGAGTTTTGTTAAACATTGTAAAACACTTATTATATCTATCTTGAATGAGAATAAACCTGTAGTTAAATAAATAAAACTGTTTTAAATGTTTTATTTAAATGTGCCAAATCTCTGAAACCTTGAAAAATATTAAAAACTAGAAGCTATTATGGTTAACTTAATTTCTGAATTGATTTCTATAAAAGTAAATTCATTATGTGGTCTGTATGATGAGTTCTGATAAAGAGGCGGCTGGTACTTGGAGGCGGCTGGTAATTTAGTACATTGCCTGGGGCCTAGGGCGGCCAAGACTGCAAATCCACCACTGACTAAAGGGATAGACTATCTCTGATAATATTTTTTTACTCTACGGCTCTTTGATGTACATCATAAACTGATGTACATTTCTTCACTTAATCAAAATATAGTCACTGGTTGACGTAAATTTGAGTACTTCTATTTTTCGCAAAATTCAACACATAGGTAGTCTTGCAGTTAGTCTTGTAAACTACGAAATGACTTTTGAAAAATGCTTGTAATTTATTTTTAACCCCCGACGCAAAAAGGACGAGGATGGTTTTTTTTTTAATTTTAATTTATAGTTATTAAGTTATTGGCTATAGGTAACTTCAGTGCATATTCATCCCGACGTGTTTATAAATATATTATTCTTTGTTTTAGATCACAAATGTAGTTTGGTATTTCAGAAATTTTCGTAGTGAAAATTCAAGTCAAATTTTATTTTATTCAGCTTTAGAACTTTAGGATTTATCGCGGGGCAGATTTCAACTCCTACTGAGGAATAACCGCCACTGCGCATAGCTTAATGGTCCATTAGGCCACCCGTGATCACGACCGCTGTAATTCGATAGAATCGTCAGGTAATTAAAAGGTGTCGCTCCTCAGACACATAAAATCGATTAACTCCCAATTTACACAAAAATACTTAACTACAAGTCTAGAAAGTTGAAAAACTTTTACTAGCATGATTTTGAATTTTGTGTCCCGGGACTCACAAGTCCCCGCAATTTTATGGGGAGGGAAAAGAGTTGGTAATCTGTGAGTAATGACTCTCATGGTAAGGCTTTCTTTTATTTTTTTTTCGTTTTAATTAAGTAAACTCTTACTAGTGCTTAAAACAATTAGTGCAATTAGCAAACAAAAACAGAGACATTTGCAAATTCAAATACAAAGCATACATTTCACTCATTGCGCATTATTGTAATTGAAAACCAATAGTTGCAATGCTAATAATGCATACAACTGTTTATTGACACAGCATTGGTTATTTACACATTCGTCACGTAATGCAGTCGACACACATCGTTGTCGTCATTATTTTACTCCTAATAATGCACTATAAACTGTCACAGTATTATTGTTATGTTTACGTTCCGGAGGACAGCCCAAATTTTTTTAACTAGGTTTTTATTCGAAGGCCTGACTGAGAAACCCGTTGACAGGTAAATAGCACTATCAGTATGGTCTCGTAGGTATTGGTGGCGAATAAAGTCGTAATGACTCTAAAAGAAGGCGGACATACCTACGAGTGTTAATAAAAAGAAGTTTTTTTTTACCAAAGCTAAATTAACGAGAAGTATTTCTCCAAAAAGTTTTCCTTTCTGTATTTCTTTTAGTTTCTAAATGTAAAAAAAATATATTAGACTTTATTTTCAAAGCATAAGCAATAATATAGATTTGTTTTTTGTGACGGAAGCGTTTCTTCATTATTTACAAAGGGTACAGACCAAGTAGTGCTTAAAATTACTTTTATATGATAACATTTTTAAATCTGCACTCCAATTACTACTGTACATAGCTTCCAGGATTTATACGGCTTTAGAGATGTAAGTATGTAAGTGATGTTGAAAGGAACCATCCCAACAACACTTTAAATTAATCGTTTTTTTATGCAGTTTGCTCCTTAACTTTTTGTTACTTAGACTACAGCAAGAATACATTTTTTATAAAAAAAGAACAAATACACATGTCACTGTGAAATTATACCCGATAAATAATTTTAAATTTTAATAGTAAATCTTAGGATTTATCAACATGAGCAAGTAAATCATAAGTACGGATGTTATAAAAAAGAGATGATATTTCATGATGTCACAGGTTAACAACTTCTAATAACGCGGCTACTTTGAACATAACAGGCAATGTATTAAAGTAATTCCTTTATTTATGAAGTTTAAAACATACCCAAAAGAATAACTTTAATGTAATGCACACAGAACTCAAACAGAACTCCGAAAGTCTCAAGTCCGAAGTCTATTATTGAATTACACTTGATAGATATCAAGTGTCGATCAAAGATATTAACATTGTATGTATTATTATAATATCAGTGGATTGTCGAAGTCGAGTTTATGCTTGAAAGCGATGCGTGATGCATAACAAATTTACTAACGCCTTGCCGTGGCATCTTTAAGTACATACTGTATAATTGGCCTTTATTACTTTAACAGGATATTGGCAAGTCATACTAATACTTAATTACTTTAGATTGAAAGTATTTCAATATGGCATCAATGATTTTAGCCGCGTTGGCCTCGCGGGATATATTTTAAAATTATTAACTAAACTTAAAAAAAAAAAATACTTACTCTTTAACGCCCATCTCCTATTCATGATCAATCCATCCAGAAACTTGTACCCTTGCTCCCTGCATGCGGTCTCCTGAACGCTAGCTACTGCACTCGTCAACGATAGTAAGTCACTGGCCAACACTACTGAAGAAGCGTAATCAGGGGACTCTTCAACGTGTCTTACATTACCTTCATTATTCCCAATTTCATCCCCGTAAGCGTTATAAGCAATGCCTTCTACACTGCCTTTAGCTTTATTATTTTCAGTACTTATAATCATATCATTATATTTCGCAATTAAATCTAGATCCACTCCTAAATTTTGTATCGTTTTATTAAGTTTTGCAAAATCATTTTTATCTATGGTTCTGTTTAATCTAAAAGTTTCTGATAGTTTTTGAAGCACTTCTTTATTTACTAGTACTGTCGTGTTAAGTTTTTGAGGATCGATATCGGCGGCTGCCGCGCACGCAAATATTAAGAGCGCCGCCTTAATCATAGCGACGTGCGCACGCGTTGCTTCTCACGAGAGACTGAGCCTTCGCACATCGAAGCCTTTTAAGTTAGGGTGTTGGTTCCTTTTGATATCGTAATACTTCTATTGTTTTATTAAGTGCTAGAGGTATTTGTTTGTACAAACAAGACGTCACGCATGTAGTAAAAAAAATAATTAGATTTTTATAATAATTTTGAAATCATTGGTGCAATTTTTTTAGCTAATTAGGTACTTGCTTTTTTAATCTGGATACTTCTTTGAACATGGACGAAGCTAAAATATTTTTATGGTTTCGTAACATGTCAGAAATATGTTTGATTTAAAACTATTAAGTAAAGCAGGTTGGTGTGGAAAGATTGTGAAGTCCCTTCCCCGGAGCTATTTGTTTTGAATTTAAAGTGGGAAGGGAAAGGGGTCGGTCGTGGGAATCTCTGGAATATTCTTATTTACATTTTATAATTGAGAAAATTACATTTGTAATTCTTCTATATTGGTGAACCTACCATTATATTCACGTTTTAGTTTCAAAAGAAACTACAATGTACTAACTACTTTGTATATTCCTAGTATACAATACTAAATAGTAACAGTTACATTACAAACTTTAAAACTTTCACGTTCCATGATATTTAATTATGTACACGGGAATTAACACGTCCAATAGATGTTACATACCTTCGAATTACCTGACGTTTCGACCAGGTTGCACTGCCAACTCATCCTGTGACCACAGCCACCACGGCCACAAGGTTGGTAAGGTTCTCCTAATGGAGTGCTGTTATTCTGCTTGCGACTACAAACTCATAAAAACAGCCGGCCATTAGTACCGGTTTAGCCCAGGGTTCTGTAAAGTGAAGGTACTTCTTCAGTTACTTGGTTGGTCTAATTTGAGCTGACTGTTTTCTAAATAAGACGAGACAGGATCAATCGTACAAGAGCTTGTAATAAATAGAAACGGAAGTGTGACTTGGTTTTATAAAAAAAAAAAATTGTTTGCATATTTTAAGACTTTGATCTTAATGAAACACCTGTAATTTTTAAAGTGAAAGCAATTTTAATGTCCACACAAAGTAAATATTCATATACTGTTGGATAAAATAATTAAACGTTATCGTGTGTATTTAAAAAAAATTATATACTTCCATACTTGCACTCACGTCTGTATCCCCGAATGTAAAGACGCATTAAACACCGACAATTTGCCAACTATAATTTCGTTGCAGTCGTAGAAAAACGGTGGATTTGATTTTTTGACGATTTTTGTTTTTGACATAAGCCTACTGAACACATTATACTTTTATCATAAAACAAAACATTTTTCAAAGCAACACACAGTAATATTTTCAGATTTCATTAACAGAAATGACTGTTTTTAAAATATAACGTAAAACATCATTTGAAAACTTTAAAGTGCTCTCCTGTAAAGTTATTAAAAATCAAATCCGTCGTTTTTCTATAACGACGACGATTTGATCCCACTCACGTAGTAGAGGGGAAGCCTACTGCCATCAACCGTGTACTTATGGAATTAAGATGGGAAATACGAAGGATATTAAAAGGGAAAAGGAAGAAAGCAGGGAAAGCAATGGTAGAAGTATAGCTTAAGCCTTATACGGATAGATTGGGAAGTCTAAGCCATCGCTCGACTAGGTCAGGTTGTATACCTGTAGCTTACACTGGTTGTTCAAGAGAAGTCCGAGCCAAAGGTTTTCTAAAAATAGCATGCCCAGCATCCTATGCTACGTTAAAAACCAAAACGTCACACAGTGTGGCCATTAGTCACAATATGACATATGACACTGCGTACTTGTATATGTATGCCTAATCTTTTAACACCCGCGTGCTAACAGATTAGCTATACAGAAGTACCAAAAAACTCTTGAATCAGAAATATACCAAGAATAGTAAACCAAGTAGAATGCGTAATTTCTGTACTATCAATTCGATTACTGAATTAAAATTCAGTGAAACAAAGTATTTTTTTAATTCTATCCGAATCGATTTCAGTGCAGTTAAATCGATTTTCTTGTTAAAATTGTCAAACCGGACGTCCCTATTATCAGTTCAGGTAAAAGTACCAATTATTCTCTTATGACAGTTCAAAATTTTGTTACTACTTAATTATCAAAGGACTATGGTGAATATTACAAATCGCTCCGTGTCAACGAACCTAACCTTAAATCGATCCAGTAAATCATGCGGGTTTTTCAAATCGATTTATAAAATTGATTTCTTTACTCCGCCCACAATCAAGTTTTGATTTTATAGAGTCATTTCTGTGATGACACAAAACAAATAATGTATCATCGTTAATATCATTTGGGCATCTTAGATTCTCAAAAATGTTAATTTCCTGCTTGGAAATTTTGGATGATTCAACACTTGTAATACAATTTCTAGCAACGGATAGTGTTAAGGTGTGAAATGGATTCTCCGGAAAATTCTATACATGTATAATCCTTAAGTACAGTATAATACAGTGGCAGACATAATGCCGGAAGTATTTTCTACCAGTCATCCTTTGAATGATGCAGAGACCGAATGAAGTAGGTGCATTCCAATGAAGTTGGCAATGTTATATTATTAAAAACAATCTATACTAATGGAATAAAACTCAAGAGATTTTTTTATTCAATTATTCGTTTAAAACTACAAGACAGATTAAAAAAATTGTTACATCACACTACGGCCCTTATTAGCGGAGCAGTGACCATAAACGCCGGTGTAACTGCGGAAAACAGCTAGTACAGAGTAAATACTCTTCAAAGCAAACGTGATGTACAGAAACGCCGATTTAATCAAAAGATAATATCCTAAATATATTGTGGTGATGAGAGCTCCCCCCGCGCCGCTGGCAACCTACTTCTATTGGAATGAAAACTCCTTGATAAGGCACGGAGGTCTTGGCTGGTGGCACCAAACTCGAATTAAGAATAATCTTTTTCTTTTTTAAAGATTCAAACTTAGGGAAAAGAAGGCTCTCATGAAAGACGCCGTGGAAGTTACACGGTCCGCTCAACAAATATTGATTTGTTCAAGATATTTAAGGAATTGTTTGATAATTGTCAAATGTGTTAAAAGCTTAATTTTTATTATAACGCCATACGTGCTTGTTTAATCTTTTAGATGACCTCCTCTCATCAGCGACCCCCGAACCCGGGTACTACCTCCCCCCCTATATACGAGTAATGTAAAAATCTTAATTTTTTTTTTGGTTTAGGGCGCAAACGAGCAAACGGTTCACCTGATGGTAAGTGACTACCGCCGCTAATGGGTCAACTCAAAAGTCACAAGTGCGTTGCCAGACTTTAAGGTGGGAGTAGAGTAGGGGGAGGAAGAGGGAGAGAGGTGGACAGGGAAGGGTTTGGGCCTCCGGTAACCTCACTCACTCGACGAAATACAATGCAAGCATTGTTTAACTTTTTTTTTTTTTGGTATAGGGGGCAAACGAGCAGACGGGTCACCTGATGGTAAATGACTACCGCCGCCCATGGGCACCTGCAACTCGAGAGTCACAAGTGCGTTGCCGCCCTTTAAGGTTTGAGTAGGAGAAGAGGGAGGGGGGGAAGAGTGGGAATAGGGGGGAGAGGGGAAGGACGGGAATAGAGGAGAGGGAAGGGTTAGGGCCTCCGGTAACCTCACTCATGCGGCGAAATGCAATGCAAGCATTGCTTCACGGCCGGTTTTCTGTGGGGCCGTGGTAACGAGCGGAGTCGAGCCGGCCCATACGTGCCGAAGCATGGCTCTCCCACATAAAAACAAAAATTTCGTGTCACGTTGTGACATGAACTCCTAAACTAATGAACGGATTTTATGAAATTTTGGACACTGTGTGCAGTTTGGTCAAACTTGAGAGATTGAATAGTTTTATCTCAATTTATGGTCACAATATTTTTGAAGTGAATACTTCTTTAGCGGCGTTGTGCACTTTTTGGGATGGGTAAAAATGTTAAACTCGCGTCAGGCACGTGACCTGATCGAAAATTCGTAAGACGGAGCCGAGTTTCTTATATTAAAAAAAATATAACATTCAAAATTCAAACATTTATGAGCGGCCAGAAGTGCAGAACTTCCAGTGTACCCTATGTATACATTTAGATATGTTATTACCTACTTTTTATTTTTAACCTAATTATATATATACAGATGTGTGTGTGTGTATGTATATGCAAATACATTGTGAAGTTATGTTTTCACATCTGCAGTCCTGCGACTGACTATTTTTTTTTATTATTACCCGAGCTAGTTTAATGTAAAAATTACCTATAATTAGGAATTACGGAAATTAAGACAATGATATTCTAGGTATGAATATACTTTTGGATTGCCTGACAAGTATACCAAAACACTGGCCGTGGTCTCAAATACACTGGTCACTAACTCACACTCGCCGAGTAGCGCAGCAGTGTACGATCTTCGTTCTGGAATTCACGGAAAAAAAAATCTTTATTCATTGGTTAATTCTCGTTTTTATTATGTTTCGCTATGTACCGTAAGACAATACTACTAGGTTTTCCTATTCTGTAGGGAAAAACTGAGGCGAAAATCTTTGATGTGAATTCCCTGGAACCATAGTACGGAGGGCTATCTAGACCCAAAAATAAACATAGCTTGTACTTTGTACTATAAGTACTATATATTCTAGAACACGAATAGTTATATTTTTTTTTTGTAAATTCTCATATTTCAGACATATAAACACCCAGCCCAATGTAAATAGACATTTTAAAGCATTCAAATACTTATCCTCACAGAAATCTAACACGCGCCGTTTAGGTCATCTATATAGTAGTTAGATTTGAGTCAGGGTTTGTGGGACCGTCAGACTTGATAGTACTAGTACTAATTTTTCTACTTCTTACTACATGTATATACTATTATAAATGTGAAAGTTTGGATTAATGGGTGTTTCTTATTCAATCACGCCAGAACGAGCTGAAATGCTGAAATTTGGCAAAGATATAGATTATAGTCTGGAATAGCACATACATTTATATTTTGGTAAAATGTATGGTTCCCATGGGATAGATTTGAATTTCCATGCAAACAAAGTCACAAGGAACAGCTAGTTTATAACAACATTGACCCAAATAACGACTTGGCACAAAAACCTTGAGAAAGAACATGAGATCAAATACCACCAAACTGACCGCACCAAAGAATAACCTTGTCAATCAAATTTTAATTAACTATTAGAGATTTTACCAAGTAAGAAACAAAGTAATAAAAGCAATTATTTAATAATAATGAAATGTATGAATAACTGACTAAAAATACCTTAGTTATTAGTTGGCAAAATATCATATTCGTGGCATTATGCAGAAACAATTATTAGATATTATCACTTCAGATCCAGATTTAATCGTAAAACATTACAACTTCCCCGCAAAAAATAAGAGATTAACTAGCTAAAGAGGTACTAGTATACAAAAGCAATTACTTAAAAATAGTCATATCTTAAAATATAGTGCAAAGCTAATTTTGAACATTTCTTAAAATACACAGGACGTGCTGTCTTACTGAAATAATACTGTACTTAATAGTTATTTTCTTTTGCGTACTTGTTTTCCTTTCCAAACGAAGACTTTATCGAAAAAAAATAACTATTCAATTAATACAACAACAATGAATAGGGCGATTGTCTCTATGATAAGAAATACCAAAGTATTTTTGGTGGTTATACATACAACCACAACGGTTATATGTCCGTGTCCGTCCGAATCCTGTAAGGAAATTGCAAAGCAACTTATCGACAAACAAACTCGAAAGCTGGTTGTTACTTTTATAATTCGTACTATGGACAGTCATCAGATATTTGAGTCTGTCTCGTTCCGTATTATAGAATATTCTAGAAAGAGGTTTTTGTTACTTTAGATAAATTTGATCGCAGGGTCTTTCTTATACGTACATGCATAATTAAACAATAACCTTTTCCTTGTTTGGCAACTGGTTAAGAAGCACTTGCAAGGAACTGCTAGTGAACTTTCTTCACTGGTCAAGGCTATTTAAATTATTTTTAGCATTTCATTTTTTAACCAATTAATCGACTAAATTTCTTAACTTCATCGGCCTTTTTTCACAATACTGTAGATGACTGTCAAGTCAAATCAGTATCTTTTTAGTAAACGTCAAAACGGTAGCGTCCGTACATTTTTGTATGAAATACTAAGGCGTGACGTCACACCTTAGTATTGTCAAATCATTTACTTTTAATGTTAATTTAACAATTAAAAACTAAATTAAAAACGTTAAAATAAAACTGGACGACAATTTTCACAGTATTTTAAGTTATTTTATTGCGACCCTTGGCGACATAATTTATTTTGAGCATAGGCATCTACAAAATTGTTTTTAAATTAGATAATCGGGGATCGTTTTATCAACAGAAATCATAGTTTTAGAAAAATAAAGTATTTAAAATACTTAAAAAATAACTTTCTTTTTTACTATAGTGTGTGTAAATCCATATACAGCAAAAATATACTACAGCGTCGTGGATCTTGTAAAAACAAGTCGATATATGTCGTTCTCGCTCAGATCAGTGTGAATACATCTGTCACAGTATGAACTGCTAAATATCAACCCTACTGCGTGGCTCGCCAGGCATGATCTAGACTGCTCGGACGATCTTCTCTTTGTGTTGGAAGGACATTGTACTGCAATCCTCATCAATAGTATATGTATTTCCTTTTGCCCAATAAAGTAAATGTTTTTTAAAGACAACTCCTGCGCTATGATAAATACTCCCGGGGGGGCTGTATAATCTTAGAACTAACTAAACTAAAATGTAGTATTATATCGATAATGGTAAGGGATAAAATACAGTTTCGATGTTTGATAAAAAGCACAGCCTCCAACTGATTAGGTATATAGCACGGTTAATTAATAACGGTTTCCTAAAATAAAACAAATAATAAACTCAAAAAGATAATTTAATTTAACACATATAAATCGCTACCTTGAGTATCGATAATATTGAGCTCCATTACGACTTCCGTTTGCCGTCCATTCCCATTCGTCAACATCTTCTTCATTTTCATTCGAGTCTGATCTCCTCGGTGTATATTGTCGTCTATTTAACCAGGATTCATCTTCTTCGTCTTCTCCACCCTGTTCTTCTTCAATGATTTCCAAGTCATCCTCTATTTCTATATTTCCAATAGATTCTTCACCCATGTCATCTTCTTCTTCCTCTAAGATTTCTCCCAGCCCTTCATTGTCTCTCTGGGATTCATACTCTACTTCTATCTCCGGTATTTCTTCGAGGACTTCTCTATGAGCTATTAGGTGCAGTCGACTTTTTAACAGTGGAGTGTCTACTACATTATTCTCTTCTTTTTGTGTTTGATTATTTTTGTTTACTTCTACGGATTTGTTTTCACTCGATTCTTTAGATTCTTCTGAACTATCAGACTTTGACGAGAATACGAAAACCTTGTGTAAAGATTGCATGGGTATAACAAATGTAACTGTTAAAATAATCGCTGATAGTAGTATTACTGACATTTCTTGTACATCGATCTGAAATAAAGTATTTTTATTAGCTTCACTTGTAACTGACTAACTATGTAACTGTGTAAAGCATCTTAGCAGTCCATTTTGACCTACTTCTAATTGTCGTATCGAAATGAAACTTTGGATGAACACAACAACACTAGAATTTGGTATCTTAGAACTGATCTGATGTCGGAGCTAGGAGGTGGAGAGTAGAACTCTTCAATGGCTACTAGTAAACCCGTCGAGTTTAGGCCCACATGATTGATTTCAGATCAGCTTGACCCTTTGGCGTTGCGTAGAGATGTAGCTTCACTCTGCATTCTCTATCGCATGTATCATGGGGAGTGCTTCGAGGAATTGTTCGGACTTATACCGGCCGCAACGTTTCGTCATCGTTCAACGCGACAAAACTTTCATCCCCATCACCTGGATAATTTGCAATCCACCACTGTGCGGTTCTCCAGAATTTTTTTGCCTCGCACAACCAATCTCTGGAACAAATTGTCGCCTGCGGTATTTCCAGACCGATACGATCTTCAAACCTTCAAGAAAAGAGCGTACTCCTATCTCAAAGGCCGGCAACGCACTTGTGACTTTTGAGTTGCAGGTGTCCATGGGCGACCGTAGTCACTTACCATCAGGTGACTCGTCTGCTCGTTTGCCCCCTATAAAATAAAAAAGTAAAAAATAATAAAAAAGATTCGTTTTGTCAAGTCTGTTACTGTACTATAATTATTTAAACTATTTTTGTGTGAATTTAATTAACCAGCGGTTTTTAATATTCATTATTTCTACGAGAATTTATAAAAGTTAGGTCCTTAGAAATGAGGAAGCTTACCAACGACATCAAGGTGAATTCTTTGGAGGTCTTCACGGTAGCAACGTCTGTGATGTACACAATAAACTGGGTAAGGTAGAGAGCATAAGACAGTCGGCTAATTAATGCCAGGGGTCGGCAGCACAGGAAACGTGTCAGGAAACCTATTAAAGAACACAATTAATTTTAGCCTTAATAAATTTTAAAAATTATATTATTTAAAAAAAGGTGTTAGAGTGGATTTCTGTTGGTATGGTACCGTCCGATTAAGTCATCGGGCTGTTTTTTATTTGTTTTGTAATTGGAATGGTATTTTTGTACCGGTAAGTAGTGTTTTGATCGATTGAAAAAAAATCTATTGATGTAAGTTATGGTTACAGTATATTATATAGTAGATATACATAATAGCACTAAGACGTAATTACGCGATCTATCCGATACTAGTATAAAGACAGTCACCCATAAACTTAAAGTGTCTTTAAGAAATTACTAAATACCATTGCATTACTTTAAAGCATTAATAATATTTCTTAGCATTCTGGCAACTGTTACATTTGATAAAATTCGTTAACTTCAATAAATTTAAACATTAAATGTATTTGTCAGCTATTAATTTAACATCACACCTAATACTTCCAAGAAGGTAGTAGACTTTAATGAGTTCTGGTATGTTATGTTCTTATTACTCACCAGAACCACCGCTGTGAACAGCATAAACCACCCAAGCGATGGCTAGTGCAGATGCAATGGGTGCAAGCGAAGCATATTGGGCAGCAAACGTGGAACTGTAGCGGTACTGCATAGAGCCGGTGTCAGCACCGACCCACCAGACGAGACACCAAAGAGCGGTGCTAGATATCCAACCGATGCCTAAGAGAAACTATGAATAAGAAATTGAAATTAATGTGGTTTCTTTAAAAATTAACTTTCTTGTTAAAACTAATACTAAGTCTAACCAGTCAGTTCAATGAAGCTGAGCAAATCTGAAAGTGCGTGGATAAATTTTTGTTGTCAAATCGTCACCTTGTTACTGTAGCGTGGAAACTTCTGAGCACATTTTGGAGAGTTTGGATGTACTTTGTTTAATTTGTATAATCCCCGCGGTAAAAGATATATTTCCCACGATTTTCCATAGTTCGGAAACAACCTTAAATTAAAATTTAAACAAGAGGACACTGTGCCAACAAAATGCTTATTAAATTATGAAGCACAGAAAGAAACTTGTTTAATTTTTAATACAAAATCTACAAATATATTATTCATTTTAAACAATGTAATTCAATCTCCTCCCTACCCTCACGAGGATACAGGCGTGAACGAATGTATGTATCTATCTGAATCTAAAAATAATCTGAAAAGCTGTTACCGATTCTCTGCAACTCTGTTTTGCAATCACAGTCTCACAATGTTTTTGCAATAATGTGTCTTAGACGAGAAACTGTTAATCTATTATAAATGAACATAAACTTGTTAGTTATACCGTAATTAATGAAGTCTTACAAAAATCTTTAAAAATTTTTTAATCAGTTTGAAACATCAACCATCGTTAGCCGTTTGTTAACGGTTGATGTTAAATTTTGGACTTACCCATTTATAGCCAAAACTTTCTAGGGTCACAAAATCTTCGATGAGATAGTTTTATTTGTGATGATAGCCTAAGTTCTTAATACAAAATCCTTTAAGTTTACTTACCGTGCCATGTTCCGCAGGACTCTTTAAGGCCAAACCCAAGCTTAGCCCAACTAAATAAGGCGTAGAACGATGCAACACCGACGTGTAACTCAAACGCGCTGTCCTATAAAGCTGGCTTACGCTGCAAACATGACAAAATTAAAATTCCAAACTGACAACTAAGTTGTTCAAACTTGTTAAGTGTTCATGTTAAAGTATCAGGGTTTTGTAAACAAGTTCATGGAAAGAGTTGGGGGAGTTTAAGAGTCTTAAGTTTTCAGACAGACGAAAGTTGCACCACTCTTAATTTTACAAGTGCATAACATTTTTGGTGTAAAACCATTACTTTATAGTGACTGAAACATGTTATAATATTTCAACGAATTTATTAAAATACCTAAACAGGATCCGAGAATTGGTCGAAATAGCGATATACACATATACATATAACATACGTTTAGAAAAGCACCAATACTGCTAATAAACTGCACCAAAACCCAGGCTTTATAACCTTTCAGTAAAAAGGAGATATACCATAGTCTCCTTTTTTGTGTACGATTTGGATAATTTCATGAATTAAAAAGGAATATTTTTTACTCGAATAAAAACTTTCGTGAGTGGTGTATGTATGTGTGGAATATTCTTTTCAAATAAACTTCGTAAAGTCAGAGGTGCTTAACAAGAAATCAAACTCCAGCTAGACGTGAGACACCATTCATTAGAAAATTCAAAACGCTGTCGCTGTTCCGATTCAGTATACAAAATAATAAATCAAAGATAAAATTGTAAATGACAGAAAATAATTGATGAAGTCAGTTCTATAATTGGTTTACTTGTCCTAGGAAGTAACATTAAAATTATAATGTGCAAAGACGATGTACAACAAGAACAATGCTTCCGATCTGAGAAAAGTATTTAAAGAATTTTTATATACGTGGAGAAGAAGTCATGAAATGTTTGACAACTATTCTAATGCCGTAAGTAATGTCACTATTTAAGTATTTACGTACGTCAACACCGACTTTTCAAACAAAATAAATAAGTTTTTACAATTTTACTTGATTATGTATTTATACGAAATTATCGCGATAACGAAATAGGTATTTTTCTGGAAACGTAACAATGACGTCATTTAAACAAATCAAACCAATGAGAATAATTAATAGCTTTAAAAATACATTAAAGTTTTGAAACAATTCATCAGAAGATGTAGACTCATGGTATTCCCATCATTACAATTTTAATAATATACGTTCCTCCGTTCGTTTTTTGCGTCCATAAGTATGCAAAAGTGGACAGCATATAGCAGCAAATAAGCTATGAATCTGGTAACTCCGACTACAGGTACACAATTTGACTGTAGTTATTATGTACCTACGTCATCACGTTTTTGTATCTTTATTCACTTTTAAATATTTTTTGTGGATGACTTCTTGTTTTCTTTAATTAACTATCAGGTTGTAAAAATTTTATGTGGCCCTTATTTCTCTTAGTTATTTTCTTTGCTGTTTTGTTTAGTCTAAGAAACATTCTTTTATGTTTTAACGTCAACACACGCTACAGTCATGTTGGTATGCTTCCACGATATAAGGAATCTCATATAAATAATCCATCCACCCATAATCAGGCATTATTGTTTAAAATTCAAAAAATAATCCGGTCTTCCAATTTTTCATCAACTCATACGATGTTTCGTAAAAAAAAATATAGATCTTTCGCTGCTATCTTAATATGCGTTACAGCATTGGTAGGGACCTTAACCTGCTAATAGCAAAATTAATAGTTAAGTGTTGTACCACAGAATACTTAATAGTAGTTGTACTCAAAAGATAGCGTTGTTCTTCTTCTTCTTACAAGCTAATTTGTATCGTAAGATAGAGTCAAAGTTTCGTTAGTGTAATGATGGAATTTTAGTTCACCTGAATCCTGCAAATTTCATGATAGAGAATTTTAGCACCTTACACGTCACGAACGTCTTACTGCTTTCAAGTAAAAATATTTCTTAGAAAAGGAAATTAAATCGTCCGGAATATATTGATGTAGCGGTAGCGGACGGTCCCATTTTTTACCTTTTGTTACTCACTATCTTCCCAATATCAACAGATGATCAAGAGGAACGAAAGACTCTCATATATTCAAATTCACCTTGTATACATTGAGTAAGTGCTCTGTATGCATTTTATAGTTGGCGAAGACAGTTATTGTAATTAAAAAAAAATTAATAAAGCCTTTTATTTACTTTTTGTAATAGTTCTCCCTCTATTGTATGTTTGAATACATTTAATTTCCGAATTTTATAATTAATTCAAAGTTCGTTGGCAAAAAGTTTTTAATTGTGATATAACAAACATGTTACAAATAAAAGCGGTGGTAGCGTAATGGCTTAGGCGTCGGACTTGCGATTAAGTGATTGCGGGTTCGAATCCCACATATGTTAAAATAACAGCACTAGCCAAGTGGTCTAACCTTTAGCGGTCAGAGTTCAATGGTTAGTCGCTTTCTCGAATTTCATTTATTTTAGCTTTAAAAAAACATCGCGAGACTTACGTTTGAGTTCTTTTTTTTTTACACTTTTACACAATTTACACTTTAAATTAAATCTAAACCTACCTTACTCCATGGTAAGCCAGCATAGTAAGTCGGTGATCCCTCACAGTTGTGTATCTTGAGTAAGCCGCAAGTATATGCAATGCTGGCATTACCAACTTGTACAGTCCCTGCTTTACTTGCATCACCCATATTAATATACTTCCAAGGATAGTGAGCTGCATGTCCAGGGCTAACTGGTGTGTTTGCGGTGCACACTGAAAATAGCAAGCGTATATCTCTGAAATTAAGAAAGTGTAAATTGGATTAGGAGTTTATAGGAATTTCTACTCGAAGCCAATCCCACTATTATGGGAGATCACCATTAACTCAGCACTTCTAGGGGATTTTTGTTATATATTAAGGTCGAAATAGTTCCATGGATACGTGTGGACGGCAGGTTAGGTGTAGGTTGGTAACGCATGAGTGAGATAACTGGTTTGGAGATGAGATGGAGAGATCGTTTATGTTTTTGTTTAACTTTTGTATAATGTATATTTTCAAGCTCTTGTGTGTACATATAGCTACATATATGACTGACTTTTGAAGTTTATCTAGTCATAAACAGGTTACAACTACAGTGAATACTTTTAGTTGTAATCTTACGCAAATACAGAAAACGTTAATGGTGCCAGCAATAATATAACTACACATTGTCTAAAAACTAAGTAAGTAACATACGATATTTCTAAAATACCTATGAAATAATATTATGTATGCTCCATAGATTTATTTATGTGTAACAAATTTAAAAATGTTCAAATTTCCTTAGAATTCATATGAAACTTTTGGTGCAACAATAATTTATTACTATAATAATTTGAATCTACGCACGTGTCCAAATTGGACATACTTGATGTTGATGAGCTTTTACACATACACAATACTTATGTAACAAACACATTTATGGAAATTGTGCTGGGACAACGTCTCAGGGGTCAGCTGTTAATAAATAAAGTGAAAACGAGACAAATGGTAAGTACAGTTACAGTATCCAAATATATGTGTTACAAGCATAAATTAATCATTTCAAATATCCCCGGCTCAAAAATCCCTGCAACGATCAGCACAGAGCTGATTTTCTTCGAACGTCTGGATAGTTTTTTTTTATATATAGCTAAGAACACTCTTGATCAAGTCACCTTACAAATAAAAAAACTAAATCAAATTCGGCTCGTTTAGGAGCTACAATGCTAGACAAACACACAGATACACGTTACACTTAAACACACCTCCATTTTGCGGGGGTTAAAAAGAAACATTAAGTACGACGACATCAATCTTTGTAAACAATAAAAATGTGGATTCCTGTCCCAAATTGCATTACATTATATTAATGCAAGTCTCCATTAAAAAGCGTTAAAAGCTGTTGATTGCGATTTAAGTATCTTTTTATACGGTGACCAGGCCGTACCGGAAACAGTCGTATTTCTGAAACTTGTAAAAAAAAACTTTTGTGGAAGTAATGGAAAGTTACAGTTGGGATTAATTGCAGAAGAATAACGTACTTATTGACACCAAGTTCAAGCTTTTCTTGCTCTTTACATGTAGTGTTAGATGGACCAATGACGTTCCTCCAATGCGATACCGAAAGATGACGGTTCATTTTTTTTAGGTACATGAATACCACTTTGTTTTGGACGACTGATGTCGTCGTATGTAGATGAGGTAGACTTTCGGCTAGTTTTTATTTTATTCTGAATAATAAGTTTTTCTATAATCTTTATTGTATCAAAATAACAAACTCCTAATGCTAATAAAGCCAGAAAAAAATATCCTAAAATCCATGCATCAAAATTATATTAGTATAAGCATTTATCCTTCTTTTTTGAATGTAGAAAAACTTCCAAAGAATTTTTATTTCATACCATTTCTTCAAAACCAAAATAGTTCTGGATATATAGCAAGTTCCACCACCATCCTTCTTGACAGACTTCAGCGTTCTTCGTGACAAATGTGCCCCACATCGGGCCGCTTGATAAGTTGTCCCAAATGTACGCGTAGAATAGAACCACGGCTAGCAAAGCCGGTGTTAACCTGATAGCAAAGAAAATATTGGTTAAAAAAAGACAAAACCACTACACTGACTCGAAAGATTATGAACATTTTAATAGAATTTCTTTTAAAATACTTATAGTAGTAGTAGGAGGCAATAAGTAGTTAGAATCGGTATAGATATTCCGATTGGGTGTCACATTTGACCGTAAACTAACATTTCGCGACCACATAATTGGACTGGCAAAGGAATCTTTTGGACGATTGGGTTTCATCCTACGAAATTCTCGCGACTTTGGTAACCACCATGTTATAAGATTAATTTATGGGCCATTGGTTCGCTGCAAGCTCGAAAGTGCTGTGTGTGGAATCCAGACGAAAGCACATATGCTCTTCTGCTCCAAAAAGTGCAAAAGACCTTCCTTAGGTATCTGTACAAGTGTGTCTACGGATACTATCCATATATCCATATATACATATAATTTCCCAAATCCCACAAATTTTCTTCTTGGTTGTATCAGCTATAATTCATTGGAAGTCAGGCGGGAGATGCACCAACTTACAATTATGTGTAAAATTTTCAGAGGGAAAATTGATGCACCAGACCTTCAAGTTGAGTTGTGTCGATTTTTTGTTCCTAATAACTATCGTCGCAACCGGGGGCATATGTTGTTTGCCGTACCATCATGTCGTACCGTGCCACGCGCTATGTCACCCATACCGCGTAATCTTTCTGCACTAAATGCTCTCAAGCGTGCCCATCCTGACCTTGATTTGTTTGCGGATGGATGGCCGAATATAATGTTAGTATGCTTGCGATTCTGTGAGTAGGGTGGATGATTTTTATTTTGTTTTTGTACATGTTTATATATAAGTATTTGTTTTGATTTATATTTATTTACCTATCTTTGTATTTATTTGTTTTTTGTTTGTATTTATGTATACATGTCTTTCATTATTATAATTGGTAAAACCGTTATAATTAAAGCAAATAAAAAAAAATGGACTTGTCAACAAATGCATTGAATTTTTTATGTATAATATAGTTTTAGGGCAGTGATGATTCTTTTAATTCGTTTAATAGATGCTCACTAACGAATAGTTGGCATCGTAATTTTAAGGGACAGGATTTCGGAGAAGGAATAACATACAATCTAAGAAGTGTGTAAATGGCATAATGTAGTAGTGTTGACCCTTATCTTGTCCTTGGATAGCATGTACTTTGCACTGTCCATGTCTATGTTATTTATACAAATGTATTTTGATTCACGCAAATCGTAGGACGTAAACTATATCTAAAACACTTTAAATATGCGTTCCATAAATACCTTCGCACTTTAATGATTATATTATTAATACTAAAATGTGAAAATATTTATAGTGATAATATTTGCGTGAATAAATCAACAAGGACAGCTTTATAAATGACACTGCAAAACCTTGTCAATAAAAGACACTAAAGTAAACAGATAATATTTTCCATACATACTTCAGCCTATTTTTAAAGTGACGGAAAATTGTTTGTTTTTGATTGTTTGATATGATCCCTCTTAGCAAACAATTTAAAGCAACCGTTATTTCATACAAATCATTCAAACATGAATAATACGTCTACGTGTCCGTCGGATATTTAAGTTGTTTGTTGTTGGGACTGGAAATATAAGTCGTTTAAGTAAACATGGCAAGAAGCATAAATAAAAAAAATACTTGGTTTTGATTGGTTCATAAAGCAAGTTTTGTTTTGCACTTCACCTCATGCCAAAAACATCTTCACTTTCACAGTTTTGACACTCAAAGACTGTTTTGAAAAACTTTTTTTATCAGAAGTTTATGCATGTATGTGTGTATAACTTTAACGAAACGACGAACTTAAAACGATAAATTAGTAGGTTGGTGACATTAATTAATAAGGAGCTGACAAAACTCAATGTTTAAATTAGCGCCCTCTAGTGGATTTATATAATTATGCATTATTAGCGTGACGGTCACGAGTTCAGTGCTTTTTCCCCATAGCAAAAGTGCACAAACGTGCCTAAAGAAGTTTTCACTTCAATAAATTTGAATTTATTACTACAGATTAAAGGTGTTTTTAATTATACAAAGAAAACACATATTATTGCATAGGTACCTTCACAGTACGAAACGTTACGGATCTTCCAAATTCATTTTATTCTTTAGCGTTAACAATGAATGTCAATCCAAAAGATTTGTAAAAGTAGCTGCTAAAAGTAAGGTTGAGAAGTGGATATTAAAATGCTTATCGTAGGTGAAATGAAAATCACAATCTGGGGAAAAAATGAGTCATACCAATGAAATTACTATACGATACGGCAGTAGTCGCATTGCTGAGCCAGAGGTCGTGGGTTCAATTCCCATCCAGGACAAATAATTGTGTGATGAGCACGATCATTTTTTCTTGTGTCTGGGTGTCATTTATCTAAAGTATGTAGGTATGTATTTAGTAGTATATAAGTATGCTTATCAGCAATCTGGTTACCGTAGTAGAGATTTTGCTTAGTTATTCTTAATATTTTTATAATCACCCGATTACAAAAATATAAAGAATTGATATGTTTATTTGTGTAGTTAGTATTTTTTACACACTCGGGGTTTTTGTTTTTTTTTTTTATATATATATTATAGGGGGCAAACGAGCAGACGGGTCACCTGATGGTGAGTGACTACCGTCAAATGTCTTTGCTTTCAATGCTTTCTTGCGTGTTTGTATGTTTTTTTATTACCTTAAGTTACAAATAACAAAGTAGAGATTATAGTTAGAATCAAATTCACAAAACAAAACTCGTCGACTTTTAACGGATTCATCAGAAAAGATAGGTACCAGAATATGAAAAACTACCTTGTGTAGGTACAGTAAATCTTTGAAAATGAGTTAAAAATGAAGCTTGACTACCCTGAAGTCTATCCCTTCAGCCTAAAATAAATGTATTCATACTTAAAAACTAATTAAACTTTATTCTCAAAACGAAAATTTTATAAGTATATTTTTAAAGTCAAATCAACAAAATTCGGCAAGAGAGTTCGTCATTAATTTTATGTTCGGATATATACGATTTGGTTATAATTTATTCATGTTTAAAAAAAAATAGTTTTGGTTCATTACGTAAAGAGGAAAAGAACCCTTAAAATATCCGTCCCTACGACCCAATTTTATACTCAAACGATTGGCATTCTATTCGCAAAAGTTGGCATGCAAAGTTACAAAAACTACAGGGAAGGCACTTGCATAACTGTTCATGTATGTATGTCCATGTAACTAAGAGATAAAAAAACATGTGTAAACTTGAGTTGACTTCCAAAATGTGTTAGTCTATGAACGAAACATTGTATAAATTAATTAATTTTGTAAAATTTGCCTTGTCACAAAACCTTTGAACTTTAGAAAGACTGTTTATGCTTTGAGCATATGAATGAGATATAATGTAAAATAGTATGTAATATAAATTTTATAGTAAAATATATGTACTGTACATAATAATATACTAAACGTGAATATGATGCTGAACGAAGCGTGAGTAGGAAGCAAAGAGATATATTATTGACTTTACTTTTTTTATGGACACATATGGGGCATGGCATTAACAAACACAACCTGTCTTTTCTCAACACGGCTATGTACTTTTATTTTGCACTGAATCCTTATCACTACATATTATAAAACAAACTTCCCCGCCGCGTCTGTCTGTCTGTTCGCGATAAACTGAAAAACTACTGAACGAATTTTCATGCGGTTTTCACTAATAGGCAGAGTGATTCATGAAGAAGGTAGTAGTACGTAGTAGTTGCTAGTAAGTTATAAAGACAAGCTTGTCTTTTGATACTAAGGTTAAGAACATTTGTTTTTATTTAGGACTATATTATAGAATGTTTAATAATTATAAGTTACTAGCAGAGCCCTGCGATTTCACCCACGTAAGTCCCGATCGCATGGGAATATCGGGATAAAAAGTAGCCTATGGGTTAATCCAAGTCTCCAGCTATCTATATACCAAGTTTCATCGCAATCGGTTCAGTGATTTTTACGTGAAAGTGTAACAAACATCCATCCATCCAAACTTTCACATTTATAAAATTAGTGGGATACAGAGTGTATATGACAGTGGAACACTTACTTAAATCACTGTAAGGGCATGGCTCTAGCATGCAGTTACAATAGGAATTTTTGTTAAAAGCTGTGACCGTTTGAATTTCCAGGTATCCCAGGTACCTCCGTTTCTCATAAAAACAGGTGGAATATTTGAAGTTAAAGATTTTAAGTAGTACATATTTTTTGTACATAGTTATACATGATTTGTACATAGACATCTATCATATTAATAAAACTTTGCTATAATTGTTTAAGCTAAAAATACTAGTTTAAGTGGAAACTATAGTTTCTTTTTTTTTATGGTATAGGGGGCAAACGAGCAGGCGGGTCACCTGATGGTAAATGACTACCGCCGCCCATGGGCACTTGCAACTAGAGAGTCACAAGTGCGTTGCCGCCCTTTAAGGTGGGAGTAGGAGAAGAGGGGGGGGGAAGAGGGGAGAAGAGGGGAGAGGGGAGGGATGGGAATAAGGGAGAAGGAAGGGTGGAGGGCCTCCGGTAACCTCACTCACGGTGGCAAAATGCAATGGAATCATTGCTTCACTGCCGGTTTTCTGTGAGGCCGTGGTATCGAGCGGAGTCGAGCCGGCCCGTACGTGCCGAAGCATGGCTCTCCCACAAAAAATTGTGAATTCTTCCAGATGGTGATGAACAGAATTTTTAAAAACTCGGACAGACGATGATGTAAATTGACACTTATATTACTTAAGTATTATTACAGGTTATTTGTGTATTTAAACAAGAATTAACGAGATCACAAAAAGGTATTACATACCTCTGAATTACCTGACGTTTCGACCAGGTTGCACTGGCCGTGGTCACAGGCTGACTGGTGATCGCGTTAATTCCCGTTTAAATACACAATTATATCATGGAATGCGAAAGTTTAAAAGTTAGTACAGGTTATTTGTAGTTGTGTACACATTTTGCGTAGTAGTAGTAAATAGCTAAATTTAAAAACGCGTCGATTAAAAAGCCGAATTTAATGGTATTTTCCACTTAACTAGCGTTACGATTAATAACATATAATTTAAGCCCATTCTTAATCTATACCGTTTGTTGATGGAAAAATTCGTTTTTTTTGCTTATATCGTCTTGACCATAGAACTGAGTATAAGTTTATCCGTTCGATGGTCTTGAACAAAACAAGTTTTTATGGGAAATTTATTTCAAAAGATTTGGATGTTATTTTAAATAAAGTATATAAATAGATACTTTATTTATAGTAACTGCCGACCCAAATAACATGTTTACTATACGACAATAAATTGAACATTTATGTTTTGGTATAACTTTAGTTCCGGTTGTCACTACATATTATAAAACAAAGTCCCCACCGCGTCTATCTGTCTGTCTGTTCGCGATAAACTCAAAAACTACTAAACGGATTTTTATGCGGTTTTCACCAATAGGTAGAGCGATGTATGAGGAAGGTTTAGGTGTATAATTTGTTAAGGTTTTGTGTAAATTGGTTGAAATATGATCACGATTGTTGAAGATGTCTCTGCTACCCGTGCGAAGCCGGGGTGGGGTTGCTAGTCCACTACGATAATTTATTTATAAAATAACTTCTTTAAAATACGAGTTATTTATGGTGAAAATGATAAGAAATAAGGAAATAAAATAGCATCGCTATTGGATACAGTATTATAATGTTATTGCTAGTAAGTCGAGAATTAAACACTCCGACCGTGTTTGCAGGAAGTTGGTTAACAAAATACGTAATGATAAACATCTCCATCGTGATGAAGCTGACGAATAATAAAACTATATACGGCACATTGTAAATTTATAGATATCTATTTGTATCAGGTGTCTGGTTGTATCGCCTATGTGATTAAATCAACTGTAGGCTTATTTTTTTTATTTAAAGGTTTGTATTTGACAGAAATGTGTATTTTTACTTCCACTGGTACGTATGTCAATTGGGTACATTCCTATGTTCAAAATAAATGATTTCGTCTAAGTCAGACAATGCACATTTTAAAATGCTGCGAAAATTGTCCTCCATTTTTATTCAACGTTTTTAATTTATTTTATAATTGTCAAGTCAATTTAATAATTCTTTCAAAAAAAAACCGACTTCAACAAAAAAAAAACTATTCCATAAAAGACTTATATATGGTTTTCTCATGAATGGGGAACCTAATTGGGACCACACGGGAAGCACCAGCTTTCAAATAAAAAAAGAATCATCAAAATCGGTTCACCCAGTCGAAAGTTCTGAGTTAACAAACATTAAAAAAAAACAGTCGAATTGAGAACCTCCTCCTTGTTTTGAAGTTGGTTAAAAATAGCATGATTTGCCAACACTGAGGCGTGATGTTATGTTTTAGTATTTTATACAAGAATGTACAGAACCTTCCGTTTTGACGTTTATTAAAAGATACTGATTTGACTTGACAATCATCAACCCTATTAATTCAGCATCAATTATTTCTAAATGACCTCATAAAAACACTGATGATTTTACAGTAATCGTCACTGATGCCTGATATATTTTAATAGCAATAAGGTGCTTAGTAGTGTTGTTAAAATTTATCGACATTCGTCTATTTCAATATTTCTGTTATTAGTCAACATTAAATAACTCTATTTAACACGTATGTCTACATGTATTCGAATACTAAAGATTATAAGCAATTTCGAAGAGAATAAGTAACGGCTGAGCCGCTGCGGTCTTGTTAAGATCGCAAGTCAAAATCCCACGGAGTACTACAGAGGCGAACTCAACATGTAGTCGTAACCTCCTCCTCTGCGCCTTTTCCCAACAAAGTTGCTTTCAGTCCAACTACGATACGTCCGTACTTTGATATTTTAAGTGAAGCGACTGCCATCAGACCCCCACAACCCAAGTACTAGGCGATATCGAAGTTCTGTAGTTAGACTAGGTTGTCGGACTTTTAGGGCTCCCGTAACGAATGCCACAGATGTTGGTATGGCACCCGGGACCGACGGTCTAACGTGCTCTCCGAGGTACGTATACATATAACGTAACATGTACTCGCAAGGTATCTTACTAATATTATAAAGGCGAAAGTTTGTGAGGAGCTAATGAGAAATAAAAAGTAAAATCAACACAAATAATTTACTAATATTAATAAATTTAATTTTAGATAAAAAAATTTAAAGTTATTGGTCAAATTAACACAGATGTGGTTAATAATTACCATAAATTAATTAACCAACAAATTTTAACACACAAATGCACAAAAATGATAGACGTGAACGATACACCACGTTGACTACGACGTATTTTCTGAAGGCTTCGCAGTACGTAGGTGCAAAGACAAAGATTATAGGAAACACTGTACACTTGTATTCTATCTTATTCTCTCGCAGGCTAAATCCTATTTATGAATACGTTTGTCTCTTTTTAGTGTCGCTTTATCGTTTCATCGAATTTTGAAATCACAACAAACATACAAAAAATAACAAAACAGTACTTTTTTTTCTTTTTCTTTAAAATAATAGATAGGGTACTTGTAACGTGGGTCACACATTACTAGTATTCTTGTTAGCCGCTCCAGCTAAGCCAAGTACTTGTGTTAGGAGTGGGTTCACGTCGGTAGTGCACTGGGTGGGGTTCGAACCCGCAAACGCTTGGTCGCAAGTCCGACGCCTTAGCCATTACGCTACCGACGCGACGATATAAATTGTTGGTACTGTTATATATAAACTTATGTTTCATAACTTATTGCTATAATATTTTGCTTAGGAGTTTCAAACATAATCCCACTAATATTATAAATGTGAAAGTTTGGATGGATGGATGGATGGATGGATGGATGGATAGATGGATGGATGGATGGGTGGATGTTTGTTACTCTTTCACGCAAAAACCACTGAACCCATTGCGATGAAACTTGGTATGTCCTACTTTTTATCCCGATATTCCCACGGAATTGGGACTTACGCGGGTGAAACCGCGGGGCGCTGCTAGTATTTAATAACGTAATAAATGAATGTTTAAAAAGTTATTTTTGGACATTGATCTCCTAACCAGTCACCTTAAAAAATATGTAAGAAAAAGAGTTTACCAATTCTTAAAGACAATTAAGAAGAATCATTCATAAAAATACCAAATACCTCATGTATCTAGAGAATAATCTTCTAGGCGCTCCAGTATCATTTTCGGATGCCTTATGAGCGGTGAGCGCACCACTGAGCAGCAAGAAACAGTCGGTAAATACCCAGCCAGCGCGGCACCAAGACCACAGAGGAGAACTTGCTAGCTGAAAAACAAATTGGTAAAATTAAAACTAAATTTTTTGAAGTGAAACTTCTGTGAAAGAAGTTTTCTTTAGCGGCGTTGGGCACTTTTTTGAGATGGGTAAAAAATGTTAAACTCGCGTCAGGACACGTGACCCTGATCAAAAAAGTATCGAAAATGTGTCCGAGTGCCATATGTTTAAAAAAATATTTTTATGACGAGATCGAAAATTCTTAAGACGGAGGCGAGTTTCTTATATTTACATGTACAGCGTCAGAGAGACATGGAGAGAGAGGGAGGGAAGGAGTGAGTGAGTGAATCACTCTGTCTATTAGTGAAAACTGCATGAAAATCCATTCAGTATTTTTTCAGTTTATCGCGAACAGACAGACAGACCCGGCGGGGGACTTTGTTTTATAATATGTAGTGATTATATTATATATTTATTATATTAAATATTTATAAATATTTATAATCGTGTTTATAAAATACAAAGTAAGCTAAATTACTCGTAGAGAAACAAATGAACCTTAATACATAGAACAGTGACTAGACTCTATAAATTCTGCTGTTAATCCGCATTAATCGTCGTTGAAACGTCCAACACAACAAGGACAAAGACATACTTCTGTTCGGTTATTGTGTCATCTGAATATTTTTGTTACAATTACAACTGGATTGCGTAAAATGCCGGTTTATTTGTGTAAACTCTGCAAAAAGGGATACCTGGGAATAAGATGCACAACATTAAGGTGACAACTTACACCTTAAATGGGAAATAACTATAATATAATATTTATAGAATATAAACTAATATTTATAGATCAAATTGAAATTAAATTACTCGTTATAAACGCGTCGTATAAAACGTCGAGTAGGGAACTCGTCTCACAAAAAAAACGTCCTAAATGTTACCTCCTAAGTAGGTATATACACCTACTTTGTTGGTAGCAAATTAATAGAAAAACTCTTTCAACGTCATTAGTAACATATCTATGTAAGTGGTGAGAAGAATTTGAGATTATTTTCAAGTGAAAAGACAATAGTTTCGGAAACACTGCGATTCTGTACAAATTTGATGTTAACAATCATGTTATTATATATTGAACTCTTTTAATAAATTTATTTTCTCGTTCTTTACATATCGTTTATTACACTAGATATAATTGAGGACGACAAATTGTCCACTGGTTAATACATCTCCCCATAATTTCGCAAGTGAATTGCTAGAAGCAATAAAGAATGAATCAGTTGGACATCGTCCGCGCAAGACGGGCCAACCGCCAAACTTGGCATATTGCCAATAATAACATAATGTATCGTAATAGTGGTGTTACGCGAATATCACCTCTGTGTCTTGCTATTAAGAATTTCGTAAGAGCATAGGGAGGTGATCGTATGGTGAACCTATCGATAAATCCTAATTTTAGTAATAAATTGAATGCTTCATTACCTGTCACAACTACTGTCGGTAGGCAGATACTCAGTAAGTAACCAGTGACAGCAAACTCTCAACACCTACCAGGATCAATTACCGACTGTAAGATTTACCTACGTCCCTAGTAACTTTTATACACTTTGCTGAGTTGCCAATGAAGTTGTAATATTGAAGGTATTGTGGAAATAGCATATTTTAACCAATTTTAACTTTCAATGTTGAGGTTTAATAATATGGAGGCGAGTCATGGGGTACTTTCGGGCAATGAAAAATATTATCTGAACTACCTACCTACATTAATGAAGCGCCAAAAAATCGAAAGTATTATTATTAGTATCGACATTGACATAGCCCGACACTGTCTTGTTTATTTTACAGCATGCTTTATGCGCAGATGTTACCAAAATAATCCACGGCTAAGGTTAACTACCTTTGCAGTCAAGCCAACATAGGAAAATATAGAACCACTTTATGACTGAACTTTAATTTACTCGACTATATATATGACCTAGGAGCTTTGGACACCTGTCAAATAGTGTAAAAATAGGAGTATGTGTATACCTACCTTAATAATATCTGTTAACTAGCTCGTTCTTTATTTTGAACCTGTATTGGATGGTCAACTATTATGATTTAACTACTTTATACATCAGTGACTAAGATATATATCAATGATAGAGTGACTGAAGCGGTAAAAGTGTCTACATTTTAGGTAAAGCCGATTTGACTTTCGTATATATGTCGATCTGTCTGTAAGCTTTTTTTTTATAATCTTTATTTATTTAGTAGGTTTTTTCTATAAGGATAACATATTACCCCTATTGTGTGTACTGTACTGCTACAAACTGCTCTACTGGTCGTATTCTTGCTTGTGTCCGATTTTTGATTGGTTGATGAATATCATTTCGTAATTTTGAAGCCTTAGTTGCTTCTTCTACGGAAAATAACCTATTGTACAACATTATATTATGTTCTAAGAAAGTCTTCCTTTTGATTAGCTGTTTCTTTAATTATGTTTTCAGTAAATTTTTACAAACCTGTGTGTAATGTGCATGTATCATTAGTAGATTTACTATTGATCAAGAGTATTATCGCACACCGACTGTGTGTTTGTTTGCCAAACAACAAACTTGTTTAACAAAAAACATACAGCATAAGTTACAGCCTGTGTACGATACTTGATTTTAGAATGTCAACCAAATACCCGGGCAGCAATTCATATTTACAAACTTTATATCACATAAAAAAAACAGGCTATTGTGTATTGTACAAACGTACGTACTGCAGTAGATATTGCATCTCCCTTACCTCAGTAATCTTCAGCCTATTCGTGTACGGCATTACACCGACTGGTAGAAACTTATGTGCAATGAGAAGAGCAATAGTGGCTATTGCTCTGACACCATGGATACAGGCAATTTCGTCTGTGGTCCCAGGAGCCACCAGCTTGTCGATCGTATAATAGAGTGAGAAGGAGCTTACGAAGTTGTCTGAGGGAAAGAAGAGAGAGCTATATAAATATTCGTTTCTGGGTTATAGGTATACACATCAACATTACCCAGTACACCGAGTTCGTCAAACACACTATCGACTTAAACCCCCTCGTAATAAAAGCATTTCGCTTAACAGAAGGAGTTAAGAAGACCCATGTTAGTCACTAATACTGCTACTGAAGACCACGGTTTGGTTAACCTAAGTGGTGTTTCTTTTCCGGATGTCTTAATAAAGCTGTTCCCGGATTCCTCCTATTTTAGGCGCAGTACGGTACACCGTGTGGTTTTAGTCGGTTCGATTCCGACACACCGCCCCACCGAAAACCCCGGTGCGGTGACGGCCCGAGGGGGTTTCCACACGCAAAAAAAAAAAAAAGTGGTGTTTCTTTGCTGCTGATTAAGTTTGCCTAAGCCGCTGCAAGCTGGTAGCAAAGTATGTAAGTGACAAGACTGATGTTAGGTTAGGATAGTGTTTAGAGTTACCCTCTACTGATAGTATTGTATAACAGAAATGGTAAATATAAACATAAAAACTGGTAAAACTATTTCGGACAGTCCCGTAGATGTAAATATCTCATGGCATATCTAGGGGGTAACAATAAAAATAATTGGTAACTAGTACCAATTAGGATGCGGAAAGCGGAAGACCGAGTACTATGGCGCACATTGGGAGAGGCCTATGTCCACCAGTGGACTAGAATAGGCTAATTGATTGATTGATTGACCAATTAGGTTATGATATTTCGCTTATATCAAGTAATTGCTAATATGAAACCGGAAAAGCTAGCAAAATTATTACTACAACATTAGAAGTGAATTATCAAACAACCACTTATAAAACAGGGGCTTATTATTATAATTTTATTGAAAAGCTAAGTCTTCCAGAGACCTTATACAAATAAATTTGTGTTCCACAAATATAACGTTCCAAATCCGCAATTGTTATACTCCAGTGCATGAATACGTTCATTGTTTACAAAATACGGTTGTGAATAATTGTGGCATCATTCTTGCCTTTACTGCTGCTAAAACCAAACATCTATATTTGAATTAACTGCAATCTCTAAATTTAAAACGAAACAATAAACCACCACTTATAAGTACTTATAAAATATGTTTTGCAAGTGGCATTATTTCTTTTAAAATGATCAAGTACCGCGACAAAAAAAAATATAAAAGAAAAAAATATTTGTGCCTGATTAAATTTTCGTGTTACCCGATTTTTTCCTATTGCTAACTTCTTTTTCTTCATCTTTTTTTTCTTCTTCATTAGAGGCTGTCTTTTCATCCATTTCTTTACTCTCGCCCTCGTTTCCTCTAGCAAAAAAGTCTTGAAGCGTCGCCACAAGTACAAGCAAAACAATGACGCCATAGAACGATCTGGAAAGTTAAGAATGCCGTATATAAATACCAGATTTCGATATATCACTTAAACTGAGAATGGTATTTGATGTGACCCTTGTGCAGATCAAAACGTTCAATAATCCGGTTTATATTAATGTTCTTTAAAAGCTTTCATAATTTTCTAGTACTAGGTGCGTAAGTGTACGTTGCCATAAACTTACAGTGTCAAGGCAACTGGCAGTTCAATCCAGTTCTTCCACGAGTCAACCTCTTCAACATAACAGTCCTGTTCATCAACTTTAACTCGTACGATGACTCCACTAGTTTTCTGGTAGTGTTTGATAGCGTCTTTGATGATGATTTCAACATCTTCGGGGTTGCAGACAGCTGGCACGCACACCCCCCAACTCAACGTTGAAAATCGCGGCACAAAGTGACCTGGCTAAACAAAGCATGTTAACGCTTAGTGTTTGGCGTTCTTAAACACTTGTTTCTGAATCCAATTTTAGATGCGAAGATTTATTGTTAGACCTACCGCTATACATAAAGAACTTTTAGCATCAACGACTAATAGCTTAGTCGTTTTTAAGAATACCCCACACATTTGATAGTTAATTCTAAAGTTTCAGTTCACTAGAATTACTCTTTATAAAAAAATTTTTTTACTGCTTTTCAACATAAATTGAATTGAAATATAAAACACACGAAAGATTCTGCCAGAACATAATGTACAAGCAATTGATTTATAAAGCTACTGAAACTAATTTAATTGTTCATCAATGAAAAATCTTTACAGAACGTACCATGTAAGAAAGTTCTAACCATAACTGTTGTTATAAATGCGAATGTGAGTTTGTTTGATTTTTATGGTTTCACATCTGAACTGCTCAACCAATTACCATGAAATTTACATACACGTTGCCTGGGGTACAGAAAAGCGCAAAAGGTACCTTTCATTCAGTAAAATAGTACTGCTTTCAGAGCTATAGAAAAATATCTTTAACGCAAGCGAATCAGCGGCTAAGTATTTTAGACACTTTTAAAGACTTCTAAATTTTTAAAGTCTAACATCAAACAATGCTAGTCAATGTCGCAAATGCTTAATAATCAATATTAGTGTAAACTAAAAGAATGCATAGTATGAACTTCATCCTATTTTGATATTTTTATGAAATTATAAGATCGTTGTCATCATTAATACAATAGAATCATTATTGCCTAATCGTTCTTAAAACCCAAACATCAGGAAAATAAAAGGTATCGTATGGGATTAATACTAATATTAATACTACTGGGCTGAAGTTTGTGATTTATAGATCTACTACTATGTGTCTATGTCTATGGTACTCAACAAATATCTGTATTGAACATTGTGATGAAAATTTCAATTTACTACCGATGTCCGTTTATATGTAGCCAATCTTCAACTTCAGTAGTTAGATCCCACGTAAATACTATAAGTATTTATGTATATTATAGTAATGATAGAATGATATTGATGACATGCCAAAATAGTTAAATAAAATCAAAGCATTGTCGACTGAAACTCACATCATCTATCCGACTCCTGATTAAGTTTTTGGCTTGCGCCAAATGCACCGGCGTCTCCAGCTCTGGATGTTCCGCTTTCACGTCGAAACGAGCCAAACAGTATTTTCCCTGAACTTTGACTACACTCCCACTTTCTAACTGGACCCGAGCACGGCTCCCCACACACTGGTCAAAGTCACCTAGCTGGATTCCATTACCTTGCAGTATTCCCGAGGGGATTTTCGCCGTAGCGTCGAGCACTGTAATGAAAAATTCCTGTGTTGTTCAACAATGCACAGCCCCCAGGGAATATACCTGAAGCTAACACAAATGCGTCAAGGCCACAACTTTGTTAAATACTGTTTACAAAGGCCGCTTGAGTATAATTTTATGGTTATAAAGAGTTGAAGTGAATGAAAAATGAAAGTGTGCAGGTGCTTTTTAAATATTTCAACTTGATAAAATGTTCTATACTTAACACTGTAGTGAAAAGCTCCTTTGATTGATTAAGAACGATACAGTTATTTTTTTGCAAAATATCTGTTGCTCAAATCTCTGAAACGGTGCCAATATACTAGTATAGGTACATAATCTTATAATACTCGCAAAACTACAAATAAAACATTTGACAGCTAAACTTTGACTCCGGGTTGCTTTGTAAGCAAAATATATGTAGAAAGTAATACAACTCACTGTTCAAAGCCCATAATTTTGTACCGCGTAATTGTCTCAACACTATTTGTCCGTGACGCCTGCATTCCGAATTATGAATGCGTGAAAAATTCGGGGCGAAAGTTGGGAAAAATGCATAGAAGTCTTCAAATTCACTTTTGAGTAAATTCCGTCTGTGCAAAGCATCCGTAACTTGTTTTAAATGAGCGTCAGTTGACAAAGGCATCTCTGCGCTATCTTTTAGTTTTTCTTTTGATTTATCAGACTTTTTATCCTCCCGGTTTGAGCGAATTTGAGCCTTAATTTCTTTTTTAATGTCATCCATGTTAAGGCCATCTATCGGATCATCGTTTTTTTCATTAGAACCAGTGTGTACAGTTTTTTTTTCTACCGTGTTTGGTTCGCTAGGATGAGAAGATTTAGTTTTCTTTTCTTTGGATTTAATTTCTTTTGCTTGGTCTATTTTATCAATTTCTTTTTTATATTTATCTTCCAAGGATTTACTTTCCTTGTGTTCTTTTTTGTCTTCTTTTTTAGTCAATTGATTAACTGTGGTTTCATTTTTAGGTGCTGGTTTAGTAATTTTAAGGTCTTCCTCTTTAGTTTTGCGTTCTTTATTTTCAGATTTCACCATCTCTTCTGGCTTTTTAGTTTTTTTATCACCTTTTACTATTTCTTTGTTCTTTTTTGTTTTATCTTCTTTGTCATTTTCTGTTGGTGGTATCTTTTCAGGTAAATTTTTGCCTTCAATTGCATTTGAAATTTTATTTAACAATTTATTGCTATAATTGTCATCATCATCGTCATCATCTTCATCGTCGTCGTCGTCATCACCATCACTCTCATCATCAACTTTGGATGTTTTTTTGGTAACTGTCAGTTTTTGATCATCTTTACCAGGTGTTAATTTAGATTTACTGGTCTTTAGTGACTGTTTTTTGATCTTATTTTTACCATCATCATTGCTGTTATCGTTGTCATCGTCATCGTCTTCGTCATCGTCTTCGTCATCGTCGTCGTCGTCATCATCATCATCATCATCACTATCATGAAACAGTTTCACTATTTTCTTTGGAGTTTCGATTTTTTTAATGTTTTCTTTCTGAGTACTTCTGAGTTTATATTTTTCTTCTAATAATTTAAAATCAACGTCGTCGTCATCATCGTCATCATCACTTTTTATATCTACTTTGGTAATTTTCTTTTTAGTAATTCCACTTTCATCAATTCCCTTAATTCTACTCTTGAGTTTATATTTCTTTGATGATATGTTATTTTCTTCATTATCAGCATTATCGTCATCGTCCTTATCGTCATCATCATCTTCATCATCACTAGTTTTAAGATCTGGTAACTTTTTTGGTGAAACTTTCTTCGTGAGCGGCTTTTGTGCAGTTTCTTTTAGGTTTGAAATCACGGGCTTAACATCAACCTTTTTAGTCGTTTCTTTAACTTTAGACAGACCTTCTGTAGGAACGGTAATTGTATATTTTGTATCATTATCCTGTTTTTTAATTTTGATCCCTGGGATCGATTGTTTTTCTTTTTTTTCAGCAGGTTTGAGACTAGGGTCAATATTAAGCCCCCACATACTAAATGTCTCCCAAAGACTTGACAGTGCTCCGTCATCATCATCATCGTCCTCTTCGTCATCGTCATCCTCATCGTCACTATTATTATCCTCTTCTACTTCTTTAGATGTTGATCTAGAATCATTAATTTCCAAAGACTCTTCTTTTAATTTCTGCTTAACCTTTTGATCATCTAACAGTTTTAGATTACCTCCTACATACTTTTTACTACCATCAATATCACT
This sequence comes from Euplagia quadripunctaria, assembly GCA_963859945.1. Taxonomy (NCBI): domain Eukaryota; kingdom Metazoa; phylum Arthropoda; class Insecta; order Lepidoptera; family Erebidae; genus Euplagia; species Euplagia quadripunctaria. The sequence continues at coordinate 21,255,235 of OY982565.1, forward strand.
GCTATCGCTACTACCCTTTTCTTTAGATTTTGTAAGTTTATCATTTGTGTCAGGACGTTTAGATTTCTGATTAACATTTTTTATTTCCAAGAATTTTGGTTTCAATGGAACCGCTTTTTTATCGTCATCAATATCGCCATCTTCTTTATATCGATTGCTACCATATTGTACAGACGTATCCTTGGTTACCGAGCTCTTTATGTCACTACTCTTTATGTCTAGAATTTTAATATTCTTTGATGAGCTAGATTTTTGTACAATATCACTATCGTCAACACCTTTGTGGCTAAAACTTGAAACCTTTTTATTACTTGTTTCTAACTTTATTGGAATAGCACTATGAGGATATTCCTTTTTTAAATCTGTCTTCACTTTTAAAATGGTCAAGTCGTCGTCCGCTTCATCGCTAACATCAAACTTACTGCCAGACTTTTTGTCGATTTCCTGTTGTTTCACTACTTTCTTTAAATTCTCGTTCTTGTATTTGTCACTCTCCGATTTAATGCTATGCAACTTATGACCGAACTTCACATCACAGTCATCACACTTTTGTTTTCTATCGAGTTTTATACTATCTTCGGATTTAGGTAAATCGCGTACACGGAATGCGGTTATCACTGTGGCAAGGATAGGCAGACAGATTAAAATTAGAGCTAGCGTCCATCGGTAGCGCGCCATGGTCGACGCGGTGCGCGCTCACGTCGCCATTCTCACGCACTGAAACTTCACGAACCTTGGCGGTTATTTGTAACACACGGGTTAAAACATATATCATTGAAACGAGTTCTCATTGATGGTTCTCGGTCGAGGTTATAGGTTAGTAAGATATTTTAGAAATTTTGTGGGAGCGGGTACGTATATCAGTCGGGTTAGTAGTGAACTGGCGTAAGCTCAGCTGATGGCGTCCGTCCAAGATCAGTATAAAAATAGTGTTGCAAAGGCAATTGTCGGCTGTTCGCTCGGTCTCACCGATAAGACGAACTGTATTGTGATCGATGTACGTTATCGTTAAGTATTGGATGAAATGCTTATAGATTTTACCGACAATCACGTAAAATTATTTGTAAATATTTATGAAATGAGAAAAGGTAAATAGTGAAACAGCTTCGTACGACATACCAATACGTTCCGAATAATGATTAATGTTCGATTTTATAGTGTTCACTTCATAATGTGCTGTACTTAATACAATATGCTATTACGCTAACTATCTAAGTTAATTCAAATATCATTTTTTTTTAATTAAATGTCACTAATTACGCCTTACGATACAGTTTACATCTTAGACGTAAAAAAATAATAGTTAATACAATTTATAATACTTACGTAAATATTTTGTTAATAATATATATAGTATAAATAGCTGCTGTTTGACCCGCGTAAGTCCCGATGCCGTGGGAATATCGGGATAAAGAGTAGCCCACGTGTTAATCCAGATCTCCAGCTCTCTTTATACCAAGTTTCATTAAAATCCATGCAGTAGTTTTTGCGTGAAAGAGTAACAAACATCCATATTACCATACATCCTCATAAACTTTTACGTTTATAATTTTAGTAGGATATCTGTGCCTACGATCGGTGCAATTCGATCCAAACGTCGGGTAACTAAGAGGTATTGTACCTTTTAAATATTATCGCGATTAAGTCCGGAGTTACACATCTAAGAGATAACTGTATATACTATAAGAAGATACAGATATTTATTATATTAGATAGATATGTATTTTATTGTGATAATTATTTTTGGTATTCGTAGACATATGACTGTTATCTTTAGGTAAGATTCCTATTTATTTTTATCCTACGAATTTGTAAGCAAATGTCTCAGAACCTTATTTCTCTCGCTCTTTTACATTTTATCTAAAGAACAAACTATACTGTAAAACCACTGTTTTATTAAAAAAAAAACACTCGAATTTCTTTCGCTGAGAAATAAATATCCCTTTTGTCTACGGACATTTAACTAAACACTTATAAAGTTATAACTCTGATAATAAAGGCGTTTTAAATAAGTTTAACTAACTGCAATGCGTTTAACACTGACACGTTTAAAATAAACTTGCAGTAATTTATTCCACCCACTTAGTTTTTTTTTTCTATTTTAGGGGACCATCCTAAAGATGTAACGTATCCAATAAAAATAAAGAATACCATCGGTTTACAAGCAACGGATATTTGTGAATGTTACAAATATGTAATACATAACTCACTTGAGACTCATAATTTGATCGAGCGAGTGATGCAAAATAATGTTCTTGTTTGCCCATCTTTGATTCGTTGTTTCTCGTTGTTCAAAGAAGGAAAGTGAATTTCCAACTCAAGACAATTAACTTTTTACTACGATGCGTTACAGCTCCCATGATAGTTTAGTTTCTTAGGACTAGTGTCATACTCTTTATTTTCGTAGGTGTTTATAATGTACGGGAGTTATAGTAGTGATAGTCAGCAGTGGCGTAACTAAACCATCTGAGGCCCGCGGTTAATTCATCGGATGGTGCTTTCTTTCTTTCTTTCTTTGGTTACCACATCAATCTGAGGGCCCCCTCGGTCCTGGGGCCCGTGGCATTTTGCCGCTCTGCCACCCTATTGTTACGCCACTGATATTCAGGGTAGAATTAGTTCCAACAAACAACGAAAAAATATATCACATACAGAAAGATAATATCTAAGATCATTCTATGTTAATATTGGTGGTAATAGTAATTTTAATAATCGTTTTCAGTGCTTATATTATCAAGTGTAATATAAATTGTAGTCGATATTTATCAAATGCAACACGCCTTCACATCAACAGCTGCAAAGGCAATACACGCAATGTTGCCATTATGTTTTTTGCAGGCGTCTTTAGAAATTATAACAATTACAAATATACACCATATTTAAGTGTTTGTGAACATAAAAATAAAATTAAGCATGCTTCATATAATTACGATGGCAAATGATTTTTAAATGTTAGTGCAAATAATGGTTATTTAAAATGCTGACAAAAAGAGGTGTGTATTGAAAATATTATGCTATCAAATAAATGGATACTTACTACAAAAACTCTAAAAAAAGTGTCCTCAATAATGTCATTCATCCAAGATCAATAATAATACTTGTAAATAAAGGTATAGTGTTTTGTGTATTCATTTATACAGCCTATAAATACATCTAGCTTTACAATTCATAAAAAGTAAATATTGAAGATAGATTTAATGGATTTAAATATCATACAATGGTTTCTAAGCTTATCTAAAATGATACGTACATACCACGACCAAAAATATACCTTAAAATCCGCAGCCTGCCATGGTATTCCAGAACCTCCTGCAAAGGCTCTCAGAGGCTCTCTGAAGAAGACCTCCCTGCGACGGAAAACCAAGTGGTTTTAGTCTTATCGTAGGGATTTCCACACGGTACAAATAATAGTAAGCTATAACCTCCAACACTTAACATATGTATTGTTATAAGACACGACGGGTATGAACGAAATGTCAGTGATGATCATTGAGTTTATGTTACACACTCATCTCTCGGAACCTGTTCGGAACTTCGTTTGAGATGTGAAACATCAGTTGCCTTTGCGAAATAACAGATATGTTCAGAAGTTAATATCTCAACTCTAAAAACTTTTCAAGTCTGAAAATTTTGGTAATTTCAGAATGTTGATTATGGAGAAGCTCACAAATAAGTTCCATCGATAGCTCCTACGATAGCATATTAGAAGTAAACTTTGAAAGGTAACTCGTTGCGTTAACCTATCTACTAGGCGTTATCAATATCAATCAATACAAATAAATAAAATTGAAGTGTCTGTTTGTAATGTCAAAATAATAGTTTTTTTAAGCTCATACAGTTATTTGCACGATACCTATGCTTAAAAATCAGTTTATTTTTTATTTTTGTCTGTCTGTCTGTCTGTTTGTTCGGGCTAATCTCCGGAACGGGTGCTCCGATTTCCACGGGACTTTCACTGGCAGATAGCTGGTGTTATAAGGACTAAATTAGGCTACCTTTATTTCCGAAAAAGAATTAGGGTTCCGCGCAAAATATGTATACGCAAGCGAAGCAGCACGGGAACTGCTAGTAATATAATATAATGACAGTAGGTTTGATATGATAGGCTCTTGAAAATTGTGTTTAATTAAATGGGATATGCATGCCTAAGAGTGTTTTTTTTCAAGATGGACGAATAGACGTCCATTATTCGTCCATTTGAAATGCATGCATAAATACATGAAATAAAGCTCATTTAGGCGTAGCAGCGTGTAGGCTTCTGAATCATCTAATCGACTTCGTGCTCGTTGGACCTCCAAGATTAGACCCTATCACAAATGTACCCGTTCGACCTCATTTTTAGGTCCCTTTAGACCCTCTTCAAAATATAATAATTAATGTGGACCTCTTTTTAGTACCCTTTCCTTCCCTTTCCTCCCTTGACCTTCAAAAATATATGTGTTCATTTGGTATTCGTTCGATGTTATTTATTTATAAAAGGTACAGTTATGTTGAAAATTGTTAATCGGAATTCTAAAAAATTGGTGAGTTAGTAGTCCACAGAAGAAGTGTATGGGAGAAAACGCAAGTAATTGTAACGCACAAATTAAACATATATACATAACACTGTGATTCTCTCTTTGAAACTGTAAAATAAGCATATAAAATTAATATAACATGTTTTATATTTACCAACTTAAAGATCAGTAAAATTATAAAAACATGTGATCTGATTGGAATAGGTGATTTTATTTGTAACAAAACGTTTTTGTTTTTTAACCGACGAAAAAATTATGAACCGATTTTGATTATTCTTTTTTTGTTAGATAGGGTATACCTCAAGGGTGGTCCCATGTCATGGAAGTCAGGATCTGATGATGGGATCCTGATAAAATTGAGAGAAACCTTCGAAAATTGTGGGAACCAATAGTGTTTCTGTTTACTTTTCATTACTTTATCAGGTATTTGCGTTCAGAAATCATCACCTCATGTAGCTGAGCTGATGATAAAAAAAAAATTATTACATAAAAATCTGTTTAACAAAAAATTAAACCGACACCGAGACCGACGAAAACGACCGAAATAAATAACTATAAAATTTTTATAATCTAAATTTGAGTCGGCGCCAAATAATAAAATGATTAATTATATCTACGTACAGTTGGTTGTTTGGCGCCGACTCAAAACAAGATTATAAAAATTTTATAGTTATTTATTTTTTGCTTTTAGTTCTTTTCGTCGGTTTAATTTTTTGTTAAAAAGATTTTTTATATTTTTGATTAAAAATATTGTATGGTGTTTTATACAGTGCTTTTGTACACGATTGTATTTTAACTTTTTATACGAAGATGTATAAATGAGTTCTAACGGAACACGTTGTTTAATAGAGGGTCTAATGAGCACTAAAGTATAGGTAAAATTCAAGTTTGAAGGTCCAAACGGTACAAGGAGGCCCAAAGGATCATATTTGTAGATGAGGTCCTACGGGTACGCAGCCATCTAATCCAGTAATTAAAAATTGAATCTAGTTAAGTTTAAATAATCTTCATTAATAAGGGCATTATACAGGTGTCGCCCAATAATGGAACACTTAGTTACCGAAAAAAAATATGACCGTTTGAACATCCAGGTATTATCACCTCTGGTTCTCATAAAAGCATGCAAACATACTTACGCCCATATAGGCGTGATTATATGAAGGGGTAGGCAGGGGTAATTAAACACTCACATTTTACCAACTACAATTTAGTCCATTCACGTAAAGGAGGATTCTGTTTCTGATTCCAACTGACAGAAAATATAATTTTTGACAAGATTTTATCAACCAAAAATATGAAGTTATAAGAAATACATTAACGATTTTTACAGATTAAGAAGTATTACAGAATAACTAAAAAAAACGATATGGCGAGAGTTTCATAAAAATGCGCTTAGTTTTAATCTAATTCTGGACTATTTACGTATTTTCCACGACATGAATTAAATACATTAGATGAAATTTGGCACACAGATTAACACATAGGATAGATACTTTTATCCCGGATAATTACACATTGTGGAATGTGGAAATTTCAAAAATAGACCTACAAGACATATCCACTTTAAATTTGGTATAGATGGAATGGAACATTATTCTACTTATTATAACTTTTATGCCAGTGTAGGCACAGGCTATAAATAGCAGTATAGCTGCTATAAATATAGTCTGAAACATTCATGAATGTAATTTTTTAACCATAATATGAACTCTTTTATTCAGTGCCGTAACTGGGGCGGTGACAGCGGCGCTCAGGCCCAGGGCGCAGACCCTGGATGGATGCAGAAATTACCAAACCAGCGTAATACAGGTGTAGACGAAAATACATCATTCTTCTTCTAAGCTTTCTTTCAAATACAGGACTTTTTTCCAAATTTTTAAATGTTCCAAAATCTGTTTATTCAAGATTATGCAAAGTTAATAATTTTATTTTTAAATACATTGTCCATTTTTGTATCTAGCGCGTACTTGCAGAAGCTTGCACGGGGCGCATAAAACGCTAGTTATGATACTGCTTCTATTAGATCTAGAAAAACACAACAGTGATAAAAATTGTGTATCGGTGCTTTAACACTATTTACATTTAGACTCTAACGTGACATCGCGACGTCGATAGATTGATTGATCGCTTTACGCAACAATAGCCCTGACGCGAAGAGCATTAGCCAAATATAAACACTTGTAGTAATCATTGTATTATAATTCGTACACGTACTGAACGTCTCTTGAATACTAATCCGTGAACCAGACCTTACACCGAAACTATGACATGTAATTAGTAATGTATATGTGTCATGTTTGAACACCGGAAGGTCGTTTCCCACGACAGTGAGTACTTAAAGTATATGGTTCTAGGATATGCTAGTTCTAAATTATTTACGTGACTTCAGTAGATTACTGAAGTAACGTAAAAAAGGTAGTAGGTATAAAGGAATTCCTCCTCAATATTAATGTTTACACTATTATTCATACGCATTTTTTTTCCTACCTTTGTTGATTTACACACAACTGACACAACATATACCTAATATTACACCTATAGGTAGGTACATACATATTTGGCGCTTGCACCTTTGTATTAGGTACTACTAGTGTTCGCCCACTGATTGAAATTCGACCAAAATCATTATTTTGAATAAAAATTCAATCAAATTTATCGTAATTCTAAATAATATCATAAATGCAAATGCGTCACTGTTCACAATGTTCCTATTAATTTATTTCCAATGAATATTATTAACACTAATGAAAGAAAAAATACAGTTAAACTTGCTCATGCATAGTAAACTGACTACACAAACTGTACCTGGCACCTGGTGCGAGTATTGTTTAAGGATAAATGTTAAAAAAATAGCACCAACTAGTATCAATCTAGTGTCACTCCTATTATCATCAACATCTCAGCTCCGATGACTTCCACAACGAATTCTCGTCTGGTAGGTATTAAGCAGCTCCCTGTAACTTTAACCAGGTCATCAGTCCATCTACTGGGAAAACATTGGCGTTTGTGGTCGTCTTTTCTATACTTAATTCAATTCATAGCTAAAAATTGAGCTTGATCTGGTCTTCTCCGGGAAGGCTGATTACCGTCATGCTTTGGTGATCACTATGGAGGAACGGCATGTGATATTCCTACAAGTACAAAACGATATGTTATATTTTGTGACGTATGAAAACCACGATGGGTCGCCACCTTACTGGAGCTAACGATAAGGTTAGTGTCGAACTCCAACGGGTTAAAACACGGTATTTCGTCACGGGTAAAAACAGTAAAAATTTAGAAAAAGCACTGTAAACCTCGTCAGCCTCCTTTTTATTGAGAGCAGATTTCTTTAAATAGACTACGTTTTGACGTTTGTTCTAATACTATTATCAGTATTCGCAGTTAGATTTCAGTTTTTTCCTCCTCTTTTTGGTGGTTACATCCGATTATCGTCGTTCCAGTTCGAACCGCAGCTTCTTCTGAACTGTCATTTATGCGTTTGCCTTTGTTCATGTGGACAATAGGTGTTCAAAAAATTGCACTAACTAAACTGTGCTTAAATGCAGTTGTAAGCACATTTGTGCTATCAGATGCTTGCCATCCGCGCTAGCGGTGCAAACATTGATCTAAACAAATAAACCAATCTTCAGCTTTATAATATTAGTATAGATAATATATTGACTGTGACGTATGTACGTATGTGACCAAGACTTACATTTTTTTAATTCGTTACCTTGACTCTAGGGTTAGTAATTGATGACTTACAATTTACTAGACAGTCATGACTTCATCAAACAGGCATGAAATTGTTTGTATATCACCTGATAAGCGCTGCTATCAATCTTGTACGAAGCATCGTGATAGTTGTACTGGTAAGTCACGAACGGTGCAGCGACCGTGACTTACTTTTACCAAACTAAAGCTTCATTTTTTACATATAGAGTTTAAGAAGTACAATAACAAGGCCTCAAGGAGATTGTCCTCTATCGATAAACTAAAGAGTCCTTAAGGTCCTATGTACATATAGACTAGCTACTCGGCCACGCGTTGCTGTGGCTAAGTTAATTGCAATAAAAATTATACTGTCTCTCAAGTTGGACCAAACTGCACACATCGTGCAAAATTTCAGTAAAATCGGTTCAATAGTTTAGGATTTTATCGCGGACAAACGCGTAACACGTATATATGTTGACCTGTCATACAAAAACCCTAAACAATGACAATTCAAATTATACTGGTCAATAAAATAATACACAACATTCAAAACTTAATGAATTATGGTCGAATGTGGAACAACAAGCGATCTCTTGTTTTTATGATTGTATGTGATGAAAAAAAGTATTTGCATTGGTAGCAAAACTATTGAGGTAGGTTACTATCAAGGCCATTTAACATCACGCCTTAGAAGCGGAACGTTAACCGTAAACACGGTTAATACGGCGGGAACTGCTAGTTAGCATTAAATAACATAATTGTCTTTTAATAAAAATCTTTTTAACAAAAAATTAAACCGACGAAAAGAACTAAAGTTCTTCTTGAGTTCCTTGACATGGGACCACCCTTGAGGTATACCCTATCCAACAAAAAAAGAATAATCAAAATCGGTTCATAAATAACGGAGAGGGGGCTGAACAAACCTAAAAAAAAATATATATATATATACGGTCGAATTGAGAACATCCTTTTTTTTTCGTCGGTTAAAAAAAGTATCACCGACTTCAATGCGCCTCAAAATAATCAAATCGCTTCAAGTGTGTTTATAAAATTTGAAGAGTTCCTTCGATTTCTCCAGGATCCCATTGTGAGATCCTGACCTGATGACCATGGGACCACCTTGTAAGTATACCCTACCACAAAAGAAGAATTTTCCAAATCGGCCTAGGCGTCTTTGAGTAATCAGTGAACATACATAAAAAAATATAAACATACATATACAGTGGAACATACAAATGTTCCACTGTAAATTTTTTTTTTGTTTTTTATGTATGTTGAAGTCGGTTAAAAAGGCTGGGATATAAGTGGTGACTGAAAGTGCGAGATAGCGTATTCACGGTTTATTATAAAAAGAAAAGAACTACCTACAAAAAGCTAATAATACTTAAAATGTGGCTGGTTAAGAAATACTATGACTTAGTAACACTAATTAATTTATGATTGGTCTGGGTGTTTCTATGTATACATAGATATAGTACATGACAGACAAACAGAGGGCAGACATGATACGTCAGACTTTTATCACGGTAATATTATCTATCCAGTATTCTATCTTCATACAAACGGTCGGAAAGTGAGTAATACCTACGCGTCGCCGTCGCCTCGATACACCAGTCGCGATTTCGCGAATGCCCCGCAGTGTGATGTGCGGTGTGATGCTTTTGTAAGAAGTAAGCTAACGATTTGTGTATTTGATTGAAATAAGTACAAGTATTTACTTAATATGGCAATGGATTTTTTGTACTATTAAATTTAACAATAAAGTTTTTTATACGTCTCAGCCTCAGTCGAGACGCAAATATTTTTCAGTCTTAAAATAAGGTGTTTTTTATTAAATCTACTAATCACAAAACACTACTTGTATTTGTATTGATTCAATACTTCGTTTTTCATTCAAAACAAACAAAAAACATTGCTGCAGATTTAGAATTGATATTCATTCTGCAAAAAAGAGCTATCAGAGCCATTTATAATCTACGTAGTCGCGAACCCCTTAAGGATCTTTTAAAGAAATTAATATCCTGACGGTGCCTTGTCAATATATTTATGAAAACATTATGTATGTTAGAAAAAATATGCATCTCTTTACAAAACGGCGTGAAAGACATAATTATGTTACTAGAGATGGACACAAATTAGTTCAACCAAAATTTTAGGATAGCAAAAGTGCAAACATCTTTTATGGGGTACTGCGTTAAATTCTATAATAAAATACCTGATAATATTCTTCAACTAAATGAAAAGAAATTTAAAACTTGTATAAAACGCACACTATGTAAACGAACATATTATAAACTAGATCATTATTTAGATGATAAAAATGCTTGGCAAAATGCTGGTCCTGCTCCGTAGTCACACTGTCAATGAGTTGGTACTCGTCTTGTTTCTTCTCTGACGTATAGATTTAGTGATATTTTGATTATTATTATTGACATTGTTAATTTCTAAATTTATTTATTTATAAATCTGCCTTTGACATTTCCATACTAGCGCAGAATAGTACTATCCTACCTCTTCACTGTACTATCTATATCGACTGAATAAAATGATTATCCCAAGCGAATTATCGTGCTGCATGATATACTCTCAATAGGTCCTTCATGCAGCATGATGATTCAGCATGTCATGCCGCATGATCGTTTAGGGACCGTAAAAGTTTTTTTTTAGTTTTTTGTAATTCAGTACCATGTATACCGAGTATGCTAATGTCGTGCCGCTGCTGCGCCGACAGGTCAGAAAAGGCCCTTAATCTAGTAAACCAGAGGCGTCTGTAAGTCGTAAGAAGTTTTTCTGTTTTAAGTTATTAGTTATTAGTATAGTATATATATGTATTTTTTTATTTATGGTATAGGGGGCAAACGAGCAGACGGGTCACCTGATGGTAAATGACTACCGCACCCATGAGCACCTGCAACTCAAGAGTCACAAGTGCGTTGCTGGTCTTTAAGGTGGGAATAGAAGAAGGGCGGAATAGGGGTCCAGGAGGGGAGAGAGGAAAAGGGATGGGTTAGGACCTCTGGTAACCTCACTTACTCGGCGAAAAGCAATGAAAGCATTGCTTCACTGCCGGTTTTCTGTGAGGCCGTGGTATCACTCCGGTCGAGCCGGCCCATACATGCCGAAGCATGGCTCTCCCACAGCAATTTTAGACAACATTGATATTATTTTATACACTGTTGACATTGTAGTTATGAAACGCTTTTTAGTTCTTGTTAATTAGAAAAAATTGCATATAAGCTATGTAACAAGTAACTTTGTAAAAAAAGACCATGTTGAAAAAGAGTGTCCTTGGAGTTTCTTGCCTGTTCTTATCCATAGGATCTACGTTTCTGAAAAGGCAACTAGCTTCACGACCGACTTATACTGACTGACTCCTCCTGACAATTCAAAACTACCTTTAGATTTTGATTTTGAATTAATTTTTTTTAAATAAAAAATATATTATAATATTTACAATCACAAAACCAGAAAGAAACTCAAGTAGGTTTATGAAATTAAAATACTGTAGGCGGGCAGCCCTTTCGCGTGTTTACTTACCGCGCGCTGTTTCAAGGACAACGCCGAGTCACAATATAGGATAGATAATATTACCGTGCTTCTATTGTTGTATGTACATAACTTGGCAAACAAAGTTACCGATGCTTATAAAAACAATTGCCATAATTTTCGATTTAAACGCCACTTAAGTTTTTTTTATGTGCTCTTCTAAATAGTTTATACTATGGTAAACATACGGAACTATTATAAGATTAAACCATTCAAATCGGTTAACCCGCCATGAAGACGTGGGTGAAAAAAAAAACGACACAGTTCTCAGGTTTTGAAGTGGCTAAAAATAGTATCAAATTATTTTTTTTTGTATTAGTCTAGCCTATTATTTCTGGATAGAGTTGCTATTTTAAGAAACGATTTATTTATGTATATTTGTATTATAAAACTGAAGAGTTTGTTATCTCGTTGTGTATACGCGCTAATCTTAAGAACTACTGCTATGAATTGAAAAAATATTTTACTTTTGGATAGCCCATTTATCGAGGAAGGCTATAGGCAATATAACATCACGCTACGACCAATAGGAGCGGAGCAGTGACCATAAATGGAGGTGAAACTGCTGGGACGGCTAGTATTAAATATACCAAAAAGATTTCAGCTCTTTTGTATGGACACTTTTGTGTTTCGGATATAAGTCTGTAAAGTTCCGGAGATGTTAAATTGTTAGCAGATGAAGTTAGTTAAAACTTTTTTGAATGTATTTGTTGATATTTTGAGTTTGCAAACCTAATAAAAAAAAACCCCGCATGCTTCTCTGATCTGAAGGGGCTAAGACGTAGATTATATACCATACATTGTATAGCTCTGCATAGGTTACCGGAGGCTTCATTCTTAGGATATACCCGGATCTCCTTCGATAGACCTACTTGTTACGGTACACCATGTGGTTTTAGTTGGTTCAATTCATATCACTTGACCGTCAGCACCGGAGGCACACGAAAAAAACTTATTACAAGGTACAAAAAGAAACATGTAGGTGTGTGTAGATAAAACTCCGATAATCTATCTTGAATTTAAGTAATGTATTTTTAATTAAATCTGCTCTCAGTAAACCTAATTCTTTAAACAAAAACTTGATGTAATCCTTAGTAAACAGATATTTTGATGGTCGAGGTAGTTAGCCCACCTGATCCTAAAGCAATTAGGTTATCACTCAATAAGTAAAATCTTGACAAAAAATTCAAGTACTAAAAATATGTTTATAATATTATTATTATTTTTTTTATTGTGAAAGAGTACTAGTAACGTGGGTCACACATTACTAGTAATCTCGTTAATCCCTCCATCTAAGCTTAACGCTTGTGTTAGGAGTGGGTTCACGACAGTAGTGCACTGGGTGGGGTTCGAACCCGCAACCACTTGATGGCAAGTCCGACGCCTTAGCCATTACGCTACCGCCGCTTATTGTTCTGCTAGAATAAGAAAAAAGCAGAGCTTTTGTGATTTAGGCACTTATCACAATCAAGGACATCAAGTTTTTTTGCGATATACGAATGGATTTTATTTCTCAGTGATTAATCGTCTAAATCAAATCGTAATCACGGTTAGTTATTTTTTTTTTACTAACTACTTCCTTACAAACCTCAAGTCTACTCATGAATTGAAAGGGAGAGAGGGAGGGTCACACAGAATTGGCTGCATCACACACTGGAACACTGGCTCATCCTCACGACACTGACAGAAATGGGCCTTAATTTTACTGTGTAACACATATTGTAAACTCTGTAAAGTTAGTTAAAGGATTTATAAACAAACTAGCAGCGCCCCGTTTTCAGCCAGCGGTTTCACCCGCTTAAAAAGTAGCCTATACGTTAATCCAGGTCTCCAGCTATCTACATACTAAGTTTCATCGTAATCGGTGCAGTGGGTTTTGCGTGAAAGAGTAACAAACATCAATCCATCCATCCAAACTTTCACATTTATAATATTAGTAGGATTTTGGCACTAAAAGGATAAAATTACAGTTGAAATTTGTATTCAGTTTCTACAATTCAGTTATACAAAGTTTTGACTCAATTGAATTTTTAGTTAAATCTTTTAGACATCAATATGTTAAAAATAACAAAGGAAACTGTAAAACGCAACGATTTCTGTTCGAATCAGAATTGCTCGACTTGGTTAGTAATTGCAACTAGCAGAGGACCGTGGTTGAGCAGCACTACCAATACGTACTTACGCCTGACGTCACAGCTCTTGAACACAAATATCAACTTATATTGTAGTTTTTCATGAAGTTTATACGAACATACACATACAGATACTCACGCCTTCATCCCCGAAGGGGTAAGCAGAGCTGTATTAAACACCCACAATTTGCCAAATATAATTTAGACCCGCTAACGTAAGGGGCAAGACTACTGCTTTGAACCAGGCACTTTATTAATTAGAGTTAGGAAAAATAATTGTGTATATTGAAAGGAAAAGCTAGTGAATGTATATTGAAAAGAAAGGCAATGGAAGGAAAGAAATATTGCTTATACGAATGGATTGGGGAGTGTTAGCAATAGCTCAAGCAGGTCAGAGCCGCATACCTGCAACTCGAACTGGCTGTTGCCGGGAGTCCAACACTCTAACAATAATTTAGAGGGCTTATAAAATTTGGCTTCATAAACAATTATGACATTTATAAATTTTAAGGTTATTGTGTCAGTCAATTAAAATAATTCGTGTATTGCAAAGCATGGCTCTTCCACGAATATTTAGGAAGAGCCATGCTTTGGCACGTTTGGGCCGGCTCGATCGGAGTGATACCACGGCCTCACAGAAAACCGGCAGTAAAGCGATGCTTGCATTGTTTTTCGCCGAGTGAGTGAGGTTACCAGAGGCCATAATCCTTCCTTCCCCCCCCCCTTCCCCCTCTCCCTCACTCACTCCCTACGTTATATACGTCTGAATATACAAAAATATATAGTGTTTTCAAGCTGTTTATGTATTTCAGTAACCCAGAATTATAAGAAAAAGAGGCAGTCGTGGGACTGCTGACTGAAGTGCACCGATTGACCGATCGACCGACTGACTGACTGACTCTCCCACTCTCCCACTCTCCATGTATCTCTGACGCTGTACATGTAAATATAAGAAACTCGTCGTGCCTCCATTTTACGAATTTTCAATCTAGTCATAAAAAAATATTTTTTTTAAATATAGGACACATTTTCCATACATTTTCGATCAGGGTCACTTGACCCTGACGCGAGATTAACATTTTTTACCCATCTCAAAAAGTGCCTAACGCCGCTAAAGAAGTTTTCACTTCAAAAATGAATGTATCCGACATAAGTTAGTTCAAATACTTCAAATATACACCTGCCTGATGATACAAATATTGACTGCTGCTTATTTATTAATAAATTTTTATATAAGTTATTTACATAAATTTAAAAATGAATTATATGACAAATGAATAAATATTAAAAGTATCGATATTTACGTTAATCTGTTCTCTCACTGAGACTGACTAAAACGGTTGACGCTAAGAATCAGCTAAACACACAATGCATCCGCATTCTTTACCTTAACTTATTTCAATTAAGTCTAAGGGCCATTCACGATTGTGTGCTTGTGTGTGTAATGAATATACATTATAATAGGAGGTATAAAAATATAGAAATCTGAAATCAGTCGTCGGGTTTTTTTTAAATAAAGTTAACAGTGTCGCTGCTAATAGCATTGCCTTTAATACGCGCAAAACTTGGTGACATTAAAAAAATCTAAATATTTTTGTGTTGGAAATTCCATGAATTGGGGAAAGTAACCGTCTATCTTAATTGCATAAACCATAAATTATACTTTAATAAGCTTTCTTCTTTTTGTATTTAAAAAAGAAATCGACACAACGCTCTCTTTTTGAACTGAAAATGAAGACATTTTTTATTGTTATTAAAAAGTAATAAAAAAAAATTACATAAAAAATAACATAAAATTATGAAAAATATACTTGTTTTTTATAGTCATCTATCAAGCGTTTTACCCTACGTAAAGCAACAAAACAAAATAGACTTAACCTTATTTATCACTGCAAGCACTTTCGTTCGAGTTTTCTGCCTGTAACTTATGTACAGATACAGCCCAACTAAGTTTAAGTAATTATGTTTAGTTTCAAATGTCACCGGGATTGGATATATATAAACATATTATTTTTATATAGCTCCAATTCTTATTATTTGGTTACGTCCATTCAGCTTTTCTAACATACGCTCGTTTTGATGATGAGGTGGTTTATCTTTAAAACTACACCTACACCTCGTATCGTCTCACAAAAACTACTGAACTGATTTCGATGCAACTTTACGTAAATTGGAGTTAAGATAGGCAAATAAAAACAGAATGGTCACGATTCGATTTTAAGTTACTGAAAAAAACGGGTACAAATACACATCATTACAAACATACATCTATAATACAGGGTGTAAGAAACACCGTACCGAATATTGAAATAGTGTATTCAGACCATCAGTCTGAGTCGAAAATCATTGGAATTTTCTGCCGGAAAATTCATTTATTTTTTAAAATTAAATTTTTTTTGGTTAAAAGTAATATCACAATGAGTAAACAGAACATTTTACTGAAAAAAAAATAATAAATACCCCATACGGCCAAAAGCTGCAACGTAATCAATTAAATAACATTTATGCTTCGACGGCGCTGAACGTTGAAGGTCATTCACCGTACCACACAAACAGAATACCGCGGACATTGTGTAGCGCCAAATGAAACTAATGACTATAAATCCTTAATCTTGCTTTTTTATGATGAACTAACTTTTGTATTGTGTTAAGTATAAACAGAAAGAGGTTTTTGTAAGTTTTTCGCGTAGCTCCAACTTACACGCTGTATATGTTGTATCTTTATTTGCAAGTCGTTTTGCAGTGCCAATAATATTACTTACATATGTGTTGATTTGATAACCTTTTCTTTAAGTCGGTTAATTTATCTAAACGGTTATTAATTATCCATTTTTCTGAATAATTCAGATTATACCAACAAAACCCCAATTCGAATCCGTTCAGTCGTTCTCAAGATTCGCCGGAATAGGCAAACACAGACGGTCAACGAGACTCTTTTATATCGTGTAAGGAAGGTCTTCGGTTTACTTTGGAAGTTAATCAGTTTTTTTCAAAGTTGCGCTATTGTTTTATATTAAAGTAACTCAGAAATTAAATAAAAACATATGTAATGAAGCCACATAAGTCTGTTCAAATACACATCTACCTTTGGATGCAAATATTGACTCCTGCGATAATATTTTCCATCTTTACCTCAATCGCTAACAATATTTGATTTACTAATAGATATTTACGTCTAACTAAATGATATTATCAGGAAAAATAATCACGCATTTATATGCATGAAAATAAATATATTGGTTTAAATTAAAGTCTGTTGTTTGAGAATTATAAAAGCCGGAATGGATTTTAATGAACCATTTAGTATTCATTAGGTTATGATTAGAATAAGCATAGATACCTGGATCCACTCAAACACAAAATACTTTACGTCAAAGAATTAAATAAGAATCCTAGAACCCGGTTGCAGCGCCACCCCCCGGGTCCAATCGTGAATCTAAACCATCCAAGGACCCACTCAAACACACACAAACATGTGTCAGTAGAACGCACAAACATGTCTCAAGCTGGGCCTCATTTCACGTAATAAAATACAATGACGTTTTAAACATCAAAATGTATCATAAGGATTTTTTCTTATAAAAATATCATCAAAATTGCCAACATTTCCGTTATTTGCATAATTATGTATATGTGCGAGAATTAACGTTATAAAAAACATGTTTATTTGTTAATAAAATCCGCACCCGTAGCAGGCCTGCAGAGGTAGATTTCGTGTTTTTTTTTTTTTTAATCTGCCCCCAGTGTCCCCTTTGGGGGAATATCCCCCATTCACGAACTTTACCTTTATTTTTGCCCTATTGATTTTTCGTCCAAGTTTGAAAGCAATCGGTGCATAATTGCGACCTCTATCGTGCCGGTAAAATTGAGGTACATACATACGTAAATATATACATACATATATATTTAAATATAAACTTTTAACCTGGCGGTTGTTTTGGGGTCTAGGGATCATAACTAGACCTCCTGTGAACTGGCACAAAACCAATAGGTAGACTTTCTTCGAAATCTACCTAAAAAATGACAATTAGTAATTCAATATTTTTACTTATGAACCTCATTTATCAATATTTGCCGCAATAGTTTTACTCTTTTCTGTTCTAAATACATTGCTTAGGAAAAATTCTTTCATTTAATGTTTAGATATAAAATGATAACAGAAATTTTATTTCAAGGGTGTTCGGTCTGTCATCTCTGCCGATTCCAATTCTATAAGAAGATGACGTCCTTCGCTGTTGCCTTTTTTGGGTTGACAAACTGAGGATGGGTTATGGGTTTTTAAAATGGTTCAATAAAAAATGGCAGAAAAAACATTCTCCCATTTCTTCTTTGGATATCTTTGTAAAGGTGTAAAAATACTAGGTCAAACAAAGTGTTTAAAACATCTATAAAATATAGTAACCGTTATATTTTATTTACATATATACTTACATTATAGATACATAAACACTGAATAATTAATTACTCGTCTCATATCCCACTAATATTATACATGTGAAAGTTTGGATGGATGGATGGATGTTTGTTACTCTTTCACGAAAAAAAAACTGAACCGATTGCGATGAATCTTGGTATGTACTTTTTATCCCGATATTCCCACGGGATCACGACTTGCGCGGGTGAAACCGCGATGCACAGCTAGTAAAGGCATATGTAAGGCTGTCCCAGCCCTAAGTTCACTCACGAGCTAATACAATGGTCGTCGACCCGCAGTCCTAGAACTAGTCACTCACTTAGGTCACTTATCCCTACATCGCATTAGCAAACTGGTTTATCTTCAGGAGTCATGGCTGGTCAAGATCATTACCAACGCTATACACCGAGGAGAAGTCCACAGACAGGATAATACGCAGGTTTATTTTTAGAGAGTGTTTACGGTAACATGTTTTAAATGTGCAAATAAATGTGGTTTAGAAAAGCCTTCTTAATACATATAATATTGTCTTTTGCTTCTACTACTATAATTTTATTACTTATTAATTACTATATTTCATGCCTTTCTTATGTACCTACTATTATTAGGATAAGACGTGAACATTAATAATATTAAAGATAAAAAAGTGTGTGTGTTCAATTCACACACGGTAGAAGTGAAACTTCTAAATTAATTAACCAAAGAATTTCAATACGCAAATGCACAAAAATGATACACGTGAATGACGCACCACATTGACTATGACCCATTTTTACACGCTTCGTAGTACGCAGGCGCAAAGACAAAGTTTATAGGAAACACTGTATACTTGTACTCTATCTCATTCTCTCGCAGGCTAAATCCTATTTATGAATGTTTGTTTCTTTTTAGTGTGTTTTTCGTTTCATCGAATTTCAAAAACAACGATTCTAAAGAATTTTCATTTAAAAAAATAAATGAGATTAACAAAATTATAAATGTCTCCCATTGGTATTCATATTTAAGATTAAACTAGCTTGGCCCGCGACTTCGCTCGCGTGGAAATTTTGGTGAAACGGGGACCTTAGGTACATTTTTCCGTGAGACTATAATCTATCTCTGTGACAAATTTCATCCTCATCCGTTTTTGCGTGAAAGAGACAAACATCCATCCATCCATACAAACTTTCGCCTTTATAATCATAGTAAGATAAGATAAGATAATTGAACTTGCGTGTGCTGCCGGCCCGAAACTATTCGAGCATCCCCGAAATACACGCAAGACTATACCTGTATGTATTAAGTAAATAATGGTCATATACACAATATTTGCACCCGGTTTAAGGTTGTTACAAAACCAAAAGGCAACATGTTAGAAGTGGCGGTGACGCATAAGGGTCACCATAGATCAAGATAAACCATGACCTCTATCGGGCGACCTTATGAGTGTACAGATAATGAAGTATATAATAGAACAATATGTATATATTAGTACCGGATTAATTTTTAACATTAAGAAGTGATTAATTTGATAAAGATGATTTTTTTTTTGAGCCGAATTTAAATATTTGATGAATTATTAAAACATACAATGCATTTATTTACTACTAGCAGCACAGATAAGGTAATTAGTTACTTCCTAGCAGTTCTCGCGCGGCTTCGCTCGCGTGTACATATTTACAGATTTTGCGTTGAACCGTAATTCTTTTTCCAAAATAAAATACATACTCCTTATAACACCAGCTATCTGTCAGTGAAAGTCTTGTGAAAATCGGTGCACCCGTTCCGGAGATTAGCCGGCACAAACACACAGACAGACGGACAGACAAAAAAAATTAAAACTGATTTTTAGGCATAGGTATCGTGCAAATAACTGTAGGAGCTTAAAAAAACTATTATTTTGACATTACAGACACTTCAATTTTATTTATTTGTATTGACCCTTCCTAACTATCTATACTAATATCAATAATGAATGCGAAAGTGCCTCTGTGTGTCTGTCTGTTTGATGAGTATATTATTACCTCAGAGAACACAACCTTAGCTAAGTTCCTCTTTTTAACAGCTTCAATTTTTAGAAACAATAGTACTTGTTTACATTGCTAAGTTTTACTTTGGCATGACAAGTGGGCAAAGTTTTTACCGAAGATGAGATGACTAAGAAAGTGCCAGAGTCCCACATAATATTCCCGTATTGACTAGGGTAGGTTCTTGAGTTTTAATTCACTTACACAATTAAAACCACATGATTTTTAGTCAGATGAGTTAACTAACTAAAATCGTTATACATCCACTCACTGGGAACTGAATTGTCCTCTGTCCATTACTAAAAATGTGTCATCATTTTTTTTTTGCTTTCATTTATGTTTTGTAGTCACTCGTGAACCACCATGAGCCATGTGATTTAATCAATGTAAGAAACTCATGAATATTAACATCTGATATAAAAAGAAATTGAAAGCATTGTATTAAGTAATTATACCTTTAACCTTTACGGTAGTATCTCAAGTGTTACAAGCTGCTAATCCCACTAATATTATAAATGTGAAAGTTTGGAATGATGGATGGATGGATTTATGGATGGATGTTTGTTACTCTTTCACGCAAAAACCACTGAACCGATTGCTATGAAACTTGGTATGTAGATAGCTGGAGACCTGGATTAACGCATAGGCTACTTTTTATCCCGATATTCCTACGGGATCGGGGCTTACGCTGGTGAAACCTCGGGGCGCTGCTAGTAAATCATAAATATGTTTTATTCCGCAAGAAACACCACTCTGAAAAAACATCGATCATGCTTTCATAACTGCAGCTGATCGCATGAATTTTAGGAATTACATCAATTCAAATTAACCCTGTAGAAGAAAATATTCAATTTTATTCGCTTGGCATCTTCTCATGATTCAATATTAAACAAAAAAAAATTCTTTGTTAAAAAATATTTAGGATTTTATAATATGGCAATTTAATATGCTACAGGGATCAATAAAGCCTTGATAAGAATGTATTGGAACCTTCAGACATGATTCTAGTCTAAACTACAGCTACAAAAAAATTAAACTAGTAATATAGTAGGTATTTTGCTAAGTAACAGTTCATTATTGTGTCCATGACATAATTCTTTAAAAAAAACCGACTTTAACAAAAAAAACCATAAAACACTTTTATATGGTTTTCTCATGGATGCCATTGTCAGAACTGGACCAATTGAAATGGGACTACACGGGAAGCACCAGCTTTCAAATAAAAAAAGAATCATCAAAATCGGTTCACCCAGTCGAAAGTTCTGAGGTAACAAACATAAAAAAAAAATTCAGTCGAATTGAGAACCTCCTCCTTTTTTGAAGTCGGTTAAAAAGATAATTAACAATTTAAACAAATTCTATTTAGTCACTGACGAAGTAGGTATATAAGTAGACAATACTAAAAATATGGATATGTATATAGTATGGATACAAAATGCACCAGAGTATGTAATACATGTTCCGCGCGAATCTTAAAGTTAAATTGTATCAAGATTACTAATTATTCTTGATGAGCCACCACAAGCTGGTCATGGTCTAGCGAGACTACGCCTTCCAAGGGCAACATAGCAGTCACAGTTACTTCGATAACAATGTGATTGTAGTGTGTTTCTCGTCATTTTAAACCTGACATTATGGTGTCTCTGTGTCCTCGTGGAAGTACAACCCAATTACGCTTGCTTACTAATAATGCACCATCATCATCGTCTTCTGCGCCTTTTCCCAACTAAGTTGGAGACGGCTTTTATTCTAACTACGATACGGCCGAACTTTGATATTTTACGTGAAGCGACTGCCATCAGACCTCCACAACCCAAGTACTAGTCGATATCGAGGTTCTGTAGTTAGACCGAGTTGTCGGACTTAAATTTTTTGAGCTGCTAACTTTATAACGTCAAAATCATCAAGTGCTTATATCTATCTATTTTGAATGGGGCAAGAACGTCATATGCCGATTGTGCCCCATTTCAGATATCGTTAACCTTTTTCATTAATGTCGATTGTGAGTGTTCTGTGTAGTGTAGCGATGGATAAGAATCCATTGCTACAATTGTCATTTAAAGAGTTGCTACTGTCAAAAATAAAACGGAAATACAAGTTTTGAAAGTCAGAGAGGCTAAAATTGGCATCAGGTGAAGTCATCGCCTATGACGATGTCCTATATGTTCAAAAGAAAAGAACGAAGTAATAAATAAAATAAAAGAAAAGAAACAGCCGACGATACATAAAGATGTAAGTCTGTTAAGTGATTTATCAAACAACAACTCTCAGTTGGTTCCTTTGAGCATTTTAATAAAGTTGATTGTTTAATTTTCAAATAAATGTTTACAATAAAAATGAGCATTTTTAATTTTATATCCCACTAATATTATAAATGTGAAAGTTTGGATGGATGGAGGGATGGATAAATGGATGGATGGATGTTTGTTACTCTTTCACAGAAAAACCGCTGAACCGATTGCGATGAAACTTGGCATGTAGATAGCTGGAGACCTGGATTAACGCATAGGCTACTTTTTATCCCGATATCCCCAGGGGATCGGGACTTACGCGGGTGAAACCGCGTGGCACTGCTAGTATTTCATGAAGTAGTCTAATAGAACAAACAAAAATTGAAAATCCACTGGCATAATTAAGATAAATAGTAGGTACCTCAATTCTGCCAGCGATTTTTGAATTTTCAATTCATACTCAATATGGGAAGGACGAATAACGGAAAATAAACAATAAAAATATAATCAAGATATTTTATTACTTAAAAATAACTAGAACACTTAGATTACTTATTAAACTAGTATTTTGCATATAATTTGGTGAGATAAATAAAAAAAATATGAAACCCTCAACAAAACTCCATCGTGACCCAGGGTAGGGGCAGGACGGGGTACTAGGTTACTTTGCCACACAGTATGTGCAGATATGGTATTCTTCCATATTTTCGTCTTCAACACCTGCACAGGTTGTTTGAGCACAACGTCCACATAGCTGGCAGGCTACCCAATGGCCATTGTACAGTTGAGAAGCTTTTCTGTAGCCCGCTGTTTTGCTCAAAACTGCATCAATGGCCTGTTTCATGATCCCCGCAGACCAACTGCCTCTCGTACTTTTTTATGTACGTTGGTACCATTTTATTACCTAAAACAAAATAAATTCTGTTACCAAATAAACAGATCATTCCGTCAGCCTACTTTCAAAACAGTTACGGGGAACAATGTACCCCATCGTGCCCCAGAGCCGTGCCCCCGTTATGTCCCCACATCTAACACATTTTTAAATAATGAAAGAAAAAAATTGTAAGTCGATTAGAGTAATTTTGTTCAAAAAATATCAATAAGTAATATCGCTAGAAAAGCACAATAAAAAACGAAAGTAGTAGCCGAAACATTCACTCAAAATTAGATCAAATAATGATAAAAATCTTTTTTTGGTATAAAAAACGACACGTCACTATCAGACTAAAGACTGACGCAAAATGGCCACTTATTAGCGCCAACACCACAACTCTATTGTGCGTAGTTACTTGTATCTGAGTGTGACCCCGTCGCGTCCCCGTTATGCCCCCCCCCCTTCCCCTACAAAGTTACTTTTACTTGGATATCGTTTATTTATAAGTAAAATGTCCATCATTAACAGAATTAAATTACTTTTAGAATTAGGTTTTGCGAATCACGTTTAGAATTAAATTGCAACATTTAATGACGTGCTTAAAGTATTTCATTAATTTATTAAAGTCTAAACTAATCGAAGTACACTAAATACCCTTCAAAGTTTATTACCCCTGCCTTCTTCAGTATGCCGGAATAACCCTCAAACAAGTTTTTTACGTATAAAACACAACCAAGACTTTATTTTTAATATTTCAAAGCTTATAATTGTCTGTCTTAAGCTGACGGAATTTTCAAACAAAAGAAGCTTTTTATAATGTTAAAAAAATATGTTAAATTAAATATGATGACTGTGTTTAAAATTTGAATACATCCTTATTTGTCTTATACCATTGTCCATAAAACAAAACATTAATCGAATATGGGCCATCAAACATAAGCTTTAAAAAAACTATGGCGCAATTAGCCTCTCGAATTAACACCTCTCCTCACGAATTGTTTAACTACTAAACAATAATAATTATTATTTCTTGCCTATCATTTTTATTTTTACATATTTTATATATGTGTAAGGAGAAAGGTTTTTAATTTATGTTTAAGATACAAGTCCGAGATGGGCTGCAGACTGCAACCGCAGACACTGCGGCCAGCGGTTGCGGTTGACTGCAGTGCTGCCTGCGCTCGCGGTTTCTTATATACCAAGCGCGGCGGCATGCCGTGGCTGCACAATGCATAGAACCATGCCTCAGTCACTCCAGTACCTTCGTACGAGACAGAATATCGAACAACGCTACCGATAGTTTACTAATGTGTCTTTTGTTAGAAGAGAAAAATGATGACGACTTGTTGTTACTCTATGATAAGTACTTACTATTTTTATTTAAACCCTTTCCTATTACTTTCCACATATAACTTTGACCAAATTATTGCGGTAATTTGGATTAGATTTACCGTAAAGGACTGAATGACCAGAAAGAAAGTTAATTAATTTCTCTTCATTATCTTCCGAAAAAGTCGACATTTTTGTACGTGTGAACTATCTGCGGTTCGCGACCACTGGCGCTGCAGTCTGCGGTCGCTGCGCGCCGCGGCGGCAGGCCCCAGTGTTGCCGCGCTCGGAATCAATTTCAAAAAGATTCATAGAAACCAGTGGTGTCACTTGCATTTAGCGGTTGCAGTTTGCGGTTTGCAGCCCATCTCGGACTTGTACCTTAAATGTTACTTTCTGTCGTTGCATTTACTAAATCCGGAGGTAGTTTATTTATCAGTCGAGGGATAATGTAGGTAGTCGTTCTTTGGCCGTTCATATTGTTGGCTCCCTCCGTGCATTAAAAAAAAAACAAAACGTATTTTGCGCTATCGCTCGAGGATGTTCAAGCTATGATATACCGATGCTTTAGGACAAGAGTCTTTAGGGGGTTTGCGTCACCTACTACAATGCAAGTATCGGCTGCAAACTGGAAACACGTACCATGCCCGACGCATTTATGCATGTCGCTGACGTATGATAAGAAACATAATTGTCCTACAACTGAACCTTGGGCTGTACCTTCGGTGACTGAAACAGTTTTACTTTGGGCATTTCCGACTCTAACGTTCTTTAAATACTCACTACACCAGTCTAGTAATGGGCACCTTATGCCACAGTTATTTAACTTCTTCAGATAAAGCAATAAAAATCAATAAATAAGGCTAAAACAAAATTTTTGTATTTAAATTGTTATTTACCCCATCTGTGAATTCTGATAGAAGATTAATAGTCCCTTTCCCTTTTTGAAAACTAATTTGATTTCTGTATAATATATCATGTTTCTGGTAGAACCCATGTGTTTGCTCTGTTACAAATTTGTCAACAACTTTATCTATATTTGAAAGCAATGTAATTGAGCGATAATTTGAATATTCATTTCGTTTCCCTTTTTCAAAGACTGATTTGAAGCAGGTTTCTTTTACCTGATCAGGATAGATTCCGGTATTTAAGGTAGTATTTATAAGATTGGCTATATATAGCTAGTGATATATCCTGTCCTAAGAACTTAATATCAGGCGCTCTGATATTATCAAAACCGGGTCAATTTTTGGATTTTAGAGTTTTTATTAATCTATGTATATTTTTACTTGTAGTTTTTTGTACTAAAATACTGGAATCGGCAGGCTCACTATAATTATTTGTATCCAGTAACTAAACACTACATTTAGGGATAATATCGTTAACCGTCCTGCCGAAACCATCCGCGAAATTCTGTGCAATTTGTTTTACTGTGAGCCCTTGTGAATCAAATGCCTTCAATATGATGTCATCAATGGATAATTTCACACGACCTATCATTTGAATCACTATCTCATGTACTTTTCTAGGGCTAGGGTAAAATTTTCTGTTACATTAATAATGTATTTACTTTATTTCTGATTCTATAATATTTTCATCTTGCATCTTGATCCATCCGATCAGATGAACTTCTTTTCCAAAGTTTTAAATAGATTGTTACGTTTATCGATTCAAGGAATTTTGTAGGACTTGGGTTTTTCCTCTTGGACTTTGGTTATTGTCTTATTTGATGTGGCAATTTCATGGGCTTTACGAAACAAATTTTTAATTAAGGTCAAAATGTCATAGTACCTTTAACTTTTTGTTTGGTTCTTTATAAAATAAGTCGTAATTAATTACCGACCTTTGAACATGCCATATCTTTTCAAGCGGTCCATCGTCAATGCAAGTAAACATAATAATTGATACACTACATTACACAAATAATATTGGTTATAGTTTTGCGAATTAAAATTATGCCAAAACAATTAGCCTAAAAGAAAATTATGTCAACATAAACTGTATTCCAAAAAACAATTATGATAAAGTATTATTATACCAAAAAGAAATTATGCCAAAATAGTTATGCCAAAGTATATTAGGAAAAAAAAAACATTAGGCGAAAAGAAGGGATCTTCCCAGTACAGTGTACTACCCTACTACTGTAGCGGCACGATCTGCCTACAAAATAATTTTTTACCCCTGCAAAATTTATTACAAAATTTTGGAAGCTTATTATGATTTATTGTTCACTTTTCAGGGTTTTTTTCCATCCATTCATTTTTTGTTGATAAGTTTTTATTTGCACCGAAAAAAACAACTGTGTTTTTGTTTATACAGGTAGAATGCAAATATTCCTTTAAATAACACTAAATCCAAATTTGCTTTCGTATTTATTTCTTATAATCCAGATAGGTAATAAATAAAATTACATATAATGTTTATCATGAACAGTTTAAGTTATAGTTAACATCCTGTAATATATAAACAGTCACGTTGTTTGTTGATTTGTTCTCTCATTCTGAAAACAGAATGATCTATAACAATCTATATAAGCACTGATTGAGCACTTGAAATTCGCTTACTTTATAATATGTATAAAGCATTTCATATAGTAACTATAATAACAACATTAAAAAAAAAAAAAAAAAATTTCATTTGTGATTAGGATTTTTGCACTTCATCGAGTCATATTCATGCATTATTCAAAACACTGTAATGATTCACGTAGGTAAACCAATAATACAAACTGATATAATCAAAATTTACGTACACCTAAACTAACAAAAATTACGGAATATTTATGTATTTGAATGCCTCATAAAAATGCCACCACGTAATAGCTGACTGGTAGCAGACGGTGCTTCCCAGACAGCCGGCACGCGGCAGCGAGCAGCGTTGCCTAGACTTCTTTGTCACGTAAAACGTCGATCATGACTCATAAACAAAATGAGCATTCGGCACCTATGACCCTACAATTAGGGAGTTTGCTAGGACTCAAACCCCCTACGGCTTGAACACATAATTACTAGAATATTGTATTTACGTTGTTAGTGTTGATCGGCTACCTCCGCTATTCGCGGAGCCGCAAAGGTTTCCTTCACTACCAGCTGCGAAATATGAAACATTATTTACTTTTTCTGAATGTACTGTGTCGATGTATACTGTCGTCGCCACATCAAAAACTCTTATTTATTTTATTAAAATTAGGGACAAACTATAATAGATGATAACACAGTTCACTATTTAATAAGAATAAGTTAATAGACATTATTTTGACTGGTTATACCGGTAACGCAATGGTATTGGTCGATTGATAAATCTTAATGTATAGTGGTCAAAATGGTTAAAAATGGGTTTTACGAGTTATTACGTAATTCGGACTTTAATTCGAAGTGTTTATCAGAAGTCCTAGTAGTAGGTACCTACTAAGACGAAAATCGAAAATGAAGCATGGTTAAATATATGATTAACGGATATGTAAAAAAAAACATTTAAAGTGATGTTAATAACTGGTTTTTTGTTGGTATATAAGTAGTTGTCACAAAAAGTGTGTTGAACACCCCAATCCTGTTAAAAAGCTTTTAAAGTAGATTTATACTCTCTAGTTTCGCAAAAGTAGTCTGTTAACGCATTAAGCAGAAATACGATTAGTTTCTGTTCTCCGCTCATATTACACAAAAAAGAGAGAAAAGGTTTTTATCAGTTCAATTGCTTAGGTGCTAATGTTTTATTAGACACTTAAGTCAGGGCAGGCCGAGCTTCACAGGAAAGTGAAGGGAAAGGATCCGTTCTAAGTAAAGGAAGTACAAACACGTCAAAAACTTGGTCAGGCATAAAACGAACCAGTGACTATGAAACATTAAAAACAACATGTGCTAAAATATAGATACCTTGGACTAAATTAGCAGAACTGGAAGAAGATCACCTGAAATTGGATGGACCAGGATGTTGTCCGGTATTTATAAATCTGTATTTGTAAAAACTGCCTAGTACATTTTATGACTGTTTCATAATTTTGTTGATAGTTTTATGATTTAAATGAGAACATAAGAAAAATATGTATGATATAGTCTAGTACATTTGCTTCGGACGATACTGAGTAACCTATATGCTTGGCAACGGAATTTACTCGTGTAAAGTCAGATGTTGAGACCCGTTGTAATATGCAACTAGGGTTGGCCAAAGGCATCGCTTTTTTTTTTTTTTGGCCTGTGGAAACCCCCTCGGGCCGTCACCCCACCGGGGTTTTCGGTGGGGCGGTGTGTCGGAATCGAACCGACTAAAACCACACGGTGTGCCGTACTGCGCCTTAAGTAGGAGGGATCCGGGAACAGCTTTATTAAGACATCCGGAACCCTCCTAGCGCCTGCCCGCAAAAGCGCGGGCACCACCTTCGGGTAAAATCCTCTCAATTAGGCGACGTCCAGGCACACGCGGACGCCGCCTCCTCGCGGGGGGCCACTACAGCGGGTGGAAGGGAAAACCCGTCCCGTCCACCCACGGCCACACTCAGGGCGGCATGAGGCGCTGGTATGCGCGCCTCCGCCGCCCGGTTCGCCGGCGACGAATTAGGTCCGAGTGGAGATCGTCCTCCCGGACCCTTTCCGCCGCCTCCTTCTGCGAGATGACGTCCTCACAGAAGGTCGCGACCGCGGTAAAATTTCTGTCGCTACCGGCCATGGAGCGTATGACGGCCGGTAGCGAGAGATCCCCTCCGATGACTGCAGTGAGAGCCCGACGCTGCGTCGCCCAGGCGGAGCAAACTGCCAGCGTGTGCTGAGCCGAGTCCTCACTGCAGTCGCAGTGGTAACAGGCGGGACTCAGTTCCCTCCTAGCGACCGAGTGCAGGTACTTCCCGAAGCAGCCGTGCCCGGAAAGGACCTGCGTCAGTCGGAAGGAAAGGGTCCCGTGCTGCCGCCCTGCCCACTCGACGATGACCGGCTGGAGCGCCTCCACGGCACCAAAGCCAGCACGTGGAGCCTCCAGCCGGGACGACCAACGAACCATGGTGGCTCGGCGAGCGGCCTTCCCTGATGCAGCTGAATGGCAGACTATTGAACGCGTTGGCGATGTCCAACAGCACGCCACCACAGCGGCCAAAGGCATCGCCTAGGGGAAGCTTCGAGTGCTTGACGTTGGCTGTATAACTGGCCGCCGACTGGATAGTTATACACGCACGAGTAAATTCTCACAGCCAGATGTTGAGACTTGTTGTGTTATGCAACTAGGGTTGGCCAAAGGCATCGCCTAGGGTAAACTTCGAGTCTTAACGTTGGCTGCATAACTAACCGCCGATGGAACAGTTATATAATCATTAAGGTTCTAGTAGTGTCTGGGGAGTGTCTAAATGAAGCGGGGAGCTCTTTATCTACTGGCCGTCGATGGAAGAGCCCTCGTAGCTGTTTACTAAAAAAAAAGTGATCGATGCAAAGAAATATATTGAAATAGATACAAGCTAATGATAAATACTTTGTCCTCAGCAACTATACCATACCATGACGCTATCCGGGACGGATGCGTACGCAGGATGGCCGTGTCGTCGGAACATCAAAATCTGTTATTTATTTTATTAAAATTAGGGACAAACTATAATAGATGATAACACGGTTCACTATTTAATAAGAATAAGTTAATAGACATTATTTTGACTGGTTATACCGGTAACGCAATGGTATTGGTCGATTGATAAATATTAATGTATAGTGGCGTTATAAAAAGGGTAGCAATAAGTTGAGAACATTGTCTTGAGTGCGAAGAGCGGTACGAACAACTTGGCAGTTACTGTAGTTAGTGATTTTCATATTTTATATCAGTGGTTGTAAGAATGTTTCTAACAATACGCATTGTTATTTATAACAAATGCAAGTTTACCTCCAGCAAACTACTATATAACTATTCTACAAGCTAACAGCCTTAAGAAAACTACATTACATGTATCCAAACTAACATTTGTAAACTTTTAAATTTATCAGTCTGACTCAGTAATACATTATTAGCTATATAAATTACCTACTAAGTAGCGCGGGAATTCTTCTTTACATTTCTTATTTCATTCGTGGTCATACTGAATAATCCAACAATAACAAAAGAATATCTTGAAAAAGCAATGACATTCACTACTGTTAGCGGCCGCAATATTCCTGGCTTTGTGACGACGAATACAAAGGTTCAGATATTATCCGTCTAATAACAATATATTTTTATATCCAGATCGTTTTTAACGATAATATTATATTAGAAAAATAACGTATAACGTAAATTAATACCTATTTAATGCACTAGTTTCTTTAGTGGCTTAATTAGCATACTACAACACCTATACATTTGGCATACTGACAAATGGAACCACAGATTATAACACTTCCATTAGAGTTAAGTATGAATTTCACATCTCGAACTTTTTGAGTGTTATTGTAGCATTAAGCTGAAAATATCGTGACGGAAGTATGAATCATACTCTTTTGTGTCTATGATCAAATTCACAAAACATAATACATCTATTTATGTGTTGCTGTAAATTCATAAAACACAACATAAGTTTATTTAGATTGTTGTGTAATGTTTTGGGAATTTGAACATAGGCACAAGAAAGTATTATCCTTACTCTACAGAATGTATTAAAGAAAACATTGATTTTGGTAACATTTAAAAAGGTTCAGATTTTGTCAATGAATAATATAATAATAAGACCCTCAGGCATATAATTTCTGGTTCTGGTTGCCAACGGCGAGTACTTGCATAGACATAACCAAGTGACCAGGATAGTCCATCAGCAACTTGCTCTTAAATATAACCTTGTGACTGTCGAGTTACCATATATATGCATAGGTATGCGCCCGACCCAGTTCTCGAAAATGGTCGTGCAACATTGTACTGGGATCGATCTATCATCACTGACAGGACTATTGTTGCACACCTGATATAGTGGTGATAGATCGATTAGAGCGCCGAGCAATGATTATTGACATCACCATTCCCCATGACGACAATCTCTTAAAAGCCGAAAAAGATAAACAAATAAAATACTTGGACTTATCCCACGAGATTGTCGACATGTGGGATGTGGATTCAGCAATAATTGTGCCGATAGTCATTTCGGCCCATGGGTTAATTGGTAAGAGCCTCGACCAACACCTTCAGAGGCTCACGTTAGGCAGCTGGATCAAGAGCCTAATGCAGAAGGCAGTCCTTCTCGACACGGCACGCATAATGAGGAGGTTTCTGTCTCTGGAACCCTAACCACCGGTAGCTTGGTCCCTGTACCCGATACCGGTGGGACACTATTTTTTATATTTTTAAATGTATTTAAATGTTAATAAAGAGAATAATAATAATAATTGCTAGTGTTTTAAAAAGAAAATATATCCCTCGCAGTATTTTTTTTTTCTGGATGAAGGGACCCTCCAATGTTCTTTTGTGTACCCTTGATAACTTGAATGTAAAATTTGGCGTGAAAACGTAACAACTTCACATTCGTATTTTTACCATTAAAATTATTCCAAATGGGGATCGAACGAACTTACGCACAATATCCGACGCAGTAAGTATTCGTCAGTAATGTAGGCGAACTCTGCAGTCGTCATTTGTAATTAATGTATGTATTACTAATAGGTATTCTGTGATGAAGGTTAATTGACCTACTTTTTTACATTATTTCAAAACACACTGGACAGCCTGCTTAGAACTTCCATTTCATTGTTTACTAAAGACTACAATACAAAAATGTTGGAGTTCAAGAAACAATTTTCAATTGTTTTGACATTGACCGCTTCTTAGTGCCTAAGTATAATAAAATATTTAAATGTGTATAAAAAATACA
Source organism: Euplagia quadripunctaria (assembly GCA_963859945.1). Classification (NCBI taxonomy): domain Eukaryota; kingdom Metazoa; phylum Arthropoda; class Insecta; order Lepidoptera; family Erebidae; genus Euplagia; species Euplagia quadripunctaria. The sequence continues at coordinate 21,287,781 of OY982565.1, forward strand.
TTTTGAGATACCTATCACACTATTACTTAATTTAAATATAACTCGATTTCTATAGATTTTCCTTAGTACCTAGTTGAGTTAGTAAATTTTGTTTTCTCTAAGTTTAAATTTTTTTCTTGTATTTAGAAAATTTGGGTTAAAAAAAGCAAAAAAAAAGTTGAAACGCGATAAGGAGAAAACTTAATTTTTTCATTATACGTTATAATTGGACCATTTCCCTCCAGTTGGGGAAAATTCGAAACTCTGAAAATTATCCCAGTCATGGGGTCCCATCTCTAACAAAAGAAAAATGGTTCAAACAAATATCAATAGATGGCGTTACGGGTATCGATTTGTTATTGAAGTTTATGGAAAATCAATATTAGGTCCTGATAAAAGTATTTTCTAATTTCATAAAATACCCTAAACACGTCAAAATTGAATAAAAGCTTCTTAAATGCAGTTTTCTTATTTTGACAAAATTCAATATTGTCCTCTCGGTCCTCTGGCGGCAATTTCTGGTACTACGTTGAAGTAACACTATAACAAAACCGTACCTATCGGTTTTGTTATTGAGTTTGAAGGTATTGACTATTGATAGTTGGCCAAATTTTAATGAAACTGTATTGTTGCGTTATGTTTTTGCATTTTCTATTGTAGGTAAATTATTAATTCGAATTTCAAAGATACTATAAAAAAATTCGGGCGGGGTTTCCAAAAAGTGTTCGGGTAAAACCCGGACACTCTGTGCCAAGGAACAATTACAATTGTTAGATGAATCTTTAACAAGATAAAAATTTAAATGGAATCGGCGGTTTTTTTAAGGTATCCGGAAAAGAATCTCGATTTCACCCATGTGTCCGGATTTTTTTAAGTTTTTGTCCGGCGTCGGCAATTTAAGTAATGACAGGCCTAAGTATGCTGTTTGTTTAGTAGATGCATTGTATAATCGGATACAATGTCATTACTGATGTTATTGTGTAATAAGTAAGAACATACACATAGAGATACCTAAAACAAATCATGTCTGTGATAACCTGTTAAGTAATTATACGTTAAGAGCTATAACACATAATTGCATTTTACAAAATTAGGTATTTACGCACGACATCGACTAGGTTGCACTCGCGAGTTCCTGACACTGTGTTACCGCAGTGACTAAGCAATCATGATCCTTTTTCTACTATTAAATTATTTGTTTTACTTCCTGTCTTAAAATATTATTAATAATGCGTAATGTTCCAGCCACTAGCTATGCACCTGCCGCTTTGCTCGTATAGATTATGATAGTATGAAGTTTTTTATTTTTAAAAGCATTAAGTAGGTATTTTAAATGAAATTATTTCCATATTAAAAATGTGATTTAAATTAATAAAAAACTATTTAAATATTTCAGTTTAAAAATACCTAGTGGTAATTAATCCAATAAGTATTTTTGAATTGTCAACGTTTTGAGTCAGTCAGAATAAGTCAGTCGTGAAGATAGTCTGTTCCAGTACGCAGATCCTATGGAGGAGAACAGGCAAGAAACTCCAAAGACACTCTCTTTCAACATGTTTTTTTACAATTTCCTGTTCATCATCGTCAATCTTTTCGCTAATCCTCACTGTGCGAAGGTTGTGTGTTACCAGGGCCAGTTGTCGTTTAAAGGGTTTGTAGGCGCCACGCTTGGTAGGCGGGCGCAGTGTTCGGGTATGGGGTTTTGTGGTTTCGCGATAGACGCTGCACACCTTATGGTTTTTTGTCCCTAGCCAAATCTTACGGCACCCACAGTAAGAGAAAGAGCGGAGGGGGGGGGGGGTAACATTCTTCGTCAGCACCCCACAGCATTTTAACAGGTATTGAACTATCAAATCTCATTCACATACACTATGAATCTTCATTTCTTAGCCGCGCCTTGCAACTCTTCGGAAGTTATTGCTTGTCAAAAAATTTATTTAAAAAGAAATCAAGAGAGAAAGAGAAAAAAGAGATTCTTTCTTACGAGACTGTTTTCGGGTTCCCCATGTCGTCGTATCGTGAAACATTCCTATAAACTTCTAAGTACGAAAATTAATATGTTGTTTTTTGAAGTGAAAACTTCTTTAGCGGCGTTGTGCACTTTTTGGGATGGTTAAAAATTTTAAACTCACGTCAGGACACGTGACTTGATCGAAAATTCGTAAGACGGAGCCGAGTTTCTTATATTTAATAAAAATAACATTCGAAATTCAAATATTTATGAGCGGCCAGGAGCACAGAACTTCCAGTGTACCCTGTGTATACATTTAGATATGTTATTACCTACTTTTTATTTTTAACCTAATTATATATATACAGATGTGTATGTATAAGCAAATACATTGTGAAGTTGTTTTCACTTCTGACATACAGTCCTACTACTGACTGTTTTTTTTTATAATCATATTTCGTTTCCTTTATTATACTCGTATATCGATTGCTACAAAATAACATAAGATAATGATATTATAATTTTATTTAAGGCAGGTGTACCTTGCTTCATTTGCTTTTATTAACGTAGATGTTTGTAATGTCTTTCTAAAACATTTGTACACGGAGCGTTTTCGACTCATGCCAGATACAAATCAGAGTCATCATTATTAAAAAACTAGCAACCCGCCCCGGCTTCGCGCGGGTACAAACTATACACCTAAACCTTCCTCATGAATCACTGTCTATTAGTGAAAGCCGCATGAAAATCCGTTCAGTAGTTTTTCAGTTTATCGCGAACAGACAGACAGACGCGGCGGGGGACTTTTTTTAATAATATGTAGTGATATGTAGTGAAGATTCTTATAATATGATTTTTTTTTTCATCATTAGCTCAGTTACATGATATGATGATTATTCTAAACGCAAAAACCTCATAAAGTAATGAAAAGTAAACAGAAACACTATTCGTTCCTACAATTTTCGAGGGTTTCTCTCAATTTTATCAGGATCCCATCAACAGATCCTGACTTCCTTGACATGGGACCACCCTTGAGGTACCCTATCTAACGAAAAAGAATAATTAAAAACAGTTCAGCCCGACAGCCGCTCTGCCCCCGCTTTTTAAATCTCTGATATCTTCTAAGATATAAATTTTTATTGTATGCTGGAAAGGGCAATTTTGATGTACATGAAATGCAGAACGTACCTAATGTATTTAATTGGATAAGGAATAATACGGTATTGTTTAAAACGGTTGATAAATAACCCATATTTTTTTTGTAATATGTAAAAGATAAAAATGGTTACTGTGGGCTATCCTTAGGAGATACACATATACCATCGCCGACTTTTTTATTGATCTTTTTAAGATAAACAATTCCGTAGTACATTAATTTGATCTATCTCGTAAGGTTTAGCCAGCGTTTGCAATGTAAGCGCACAAAAATATGTTTGTTACGACATGACATTACAAATCTTTGAATTTCTCGACTTTTCTCTAAAATAATATGCATGTATACTACATATAAATCTTCCTCTTGAATCACTCTATCCATTAGTTAAAATCGCATGAAAATCCGTTCAGTAGTTTTTCCGTTTATCGCGAACAGACAGACAGACAGACAGACAGTCGCGACGGGGGACTTTGTTTTATAATATGTAGTGATAGAGAAATCTATATATCACACCTCAAGTTAACTAAACACACTTGGACGCACAGCGTGCCAAACAAATATGTTTGCATACTATACATACTGCATACAATTGAAACTCTTTCGTACTTATTAGATACATACATCGTTACAAACATACAGACATAATTATTTATACATAACTTAAATTTGCATTTGTTTTCAAATGTATGGCGAGATTGATATGATGCTTAATATATTTTTTTTTATATATTTATTTATTTCAAAAACTTAACTATGTTACAGATAATAGTTTGGCAGCTTGGCTATTATCTGTAACATAGTACTAAGTTTTTAAAATAAATAAATAAATTTTAAAAAAATATGCTGCTACTATTTAACTGTAGTAAGATGTTGTAATTCGAACTGTCATTATAATAATAGTCTATACTATTCATACACTCGAAATACATAACCTAAATTGAGTCAAGATAAGCTCTACATCCTACAAAATAATTGTTCAATATTTAGAAAATAACCAAAACATACTTCCGTGATCAAAAATAGGCAGACGTAGTATACGGTTCACGTTCTGTTGTTTGGCGTTAAAAAAATCGGCACAGGTCTTACCTCTACAAGCGCTGAGTTCTGGGCAGTTAAAGGTTTTTAATTAGTTATTTAAAAAAAATACAAATACCTAATTACTTATGAACTAACGTTTATTCTGGTATAAATTGTTTGTAAAAATAATAAAGTAGTAAAGAGAAATTTACAGCTATTACGGTTTTAAGTACCTAGGTTTATGCTTTTGATTGTGTTTTTTTTTCTACGTAATCCATACTACACGTATCAAATTTTGAGGCCGCTATGAACTATATTACTATTTCAGATCAGATACATTATTATACTTTTTTCATTTTATTTGCTTAGTCGCTCAAAAATGTGTCGTCGTGCAAATTATTTAAAACTTGCTTCAGCATTTTGACTTTGTCTATAAAATTAAGACAAAATTAAGATAAGTGAGGCCGCTATGATCTAAGCTAATAACTGTTGGTGTGGTGGTGTCGGTGTTTTCAATAAGTTTAAGTGCACGGTACGTGTTCGGTACACGTGACGTGATTGAGTGACGTAACATCGTACATAGTACAACACTGATTTTGTGTATAATAGTACGAGATGTTGAATTGATTAATTTGATATTTGAAAATAAGTTGTCCTTACTGGCAGCCCGGCTTGCTCGTGATCGTCGCGTGTCGCAGCGTCAATGCTGCAATGGTAGGTAGGTAGATTATCTACTTACTGCTAAGAGTGTTCGCAACGATGTCAAACGAGTTATCCGCATTGATTTTCTTCAAACAATATTCTAATCTAAGGTTTAAGACAAACAAATATATTAGTTTGACGAAAATATTATCAAATCTGTGGTTTGACTATTATTTTTACTAATATTTTTGTACATTGATGGGAATGTAGTTGTTATGAGGTTGTACTAGAGCATAATTTGGCATGGGATACAAATATTACACAACGATGATCGAAGTGAAATTGACCTTGAATGGTGAGATGTTGCACGTACTTAGATCTGGTCGTATGTAATAATAAATATATTCGCGCAATATAAATAATGCTTACCGGATGTAATAAATAATAGGCCGTTTGATTATTTATAAGTTATAAGTTATTTTATCGGTTATCTAATATAACGAACAGTCCTACCTGCTGATTACATACTAATTATCGCCATCTATTGGTTGCGTGTTTATTGGTAAGTAAATATTTTTTTCCATTCATCGCTAGGTGGCTCTAGCTATCTATCGCGCTGCTAGCGGCATCCAGCGCCTTTGTAGGCTAAAAAATAGTAGCCCGCGGAATTGCCCGAGTTAGGAGGGTTGCATTTCGTTGTATGGGATGAGGTATCTGTACTAGTATAGTATTATGTTATCTGTGTCCCAGTATACAAAAATATTTTTTGCTATTACTAACTTGTTAGTAATAGCAAAAAAAATATTTTTGTATAGTGGGATATTACGTTTGTATTTGGAAAGTTGACGGTGACGTACATCGATGTTGCAGAGAAATGTATTTTGGCTGCAAAGTTAAAGTTACCCAATATTTTTAAATTAAATATAAACAAACCTCAAGAAAAATTAAAATACTTACTTGAATAAAGTATGAGACTATCGCTTTTTGTGACATAAGTAATACGAAAGAGGATTATTAAATATCAGATGTACAAAGGTTAAATATTATTTAAACACATAATAATAAAATTTATTGATTTTTTGTAAATTTATTGATAATTTTTTTAGTTGAACATTTCTTTTTATGACTTCCATTGCGTTTGCCCACATTGCATGCTTAATTGAATTTGGTTTGAGTATTGCTGTAAATTAAAAAAATATGTTAGCCATGTGAAAACATCCTAAAATACCGACAATGTGATGCCGCTCTGAAAGAAATATTGTCGTAAACAAACTTTGTGATAATACGAAACTTTTGTCAAACATTTTATGACCATCAATTTTATGTTTTACACTTCGTAATGATTACATAATTTTATTTTTATGTCGACTTTTAGTAAATCTGAACAATAAATTATTGTAAATCGAACTAACAATATTATCGCCGGTTTAATCAGAGAAATTTTTATTTTATGAATAAATTGAAAAGACCTAACATCGTTATGTTACAAATTAGCTGAGAATAAATATTCATTAAATTACTTCTTTGTCGTAGAAAAATAACGGATTTGATTTTTTGTAACGATAAGACCGCCCACTGTACTCTAATTTTTAAGCTATGATCTGTTTCAATGAATTTCAATTAATGGTGTACAATAAAGAAATTTATCTATCTAATGTTTTCAGAAGGCTTATATCAAAAATAAAAATCGTCAAAAATCAAATCCGCCGTTTTTCTTCGACTGCGACGATTTCAAAAGAAAAATAATAATATTAGGTCTTTACCTATGAAATTACCGTTTTATACGAAAAAAGTCAAACGATTTTTTTTTTTTTTATTTCTATTAGTCAAAGTAATCGATCAATCGCAACCATCGAAACCCATTCGATCGATACATCTTTGCCAACGCAGTGGCAGTTTATTGATGCCCTTCTTGACGAAATCAGCTGGACGGGAGGCAACAAATTCTTCAAAGGCAGTTCATGCCTTTCAAGAATTTGTTGAAGGTTTGGAGTTTGAAGGCTTTCAAGAAGGTTATTGAATTTTTTTCCCGCCAAGAAGTTATCCAAATTCTAGAAAAAGTAGAAGTCTCGAGTAATACTTCGTGTACTAAGTAGTACTTCGCGCTGGCGATCATTGAGTTCGTAAGGCACCCATTTGTCAAGCTTTTTTACCTTGCCAATTCGACGCAAATAGACCTAAAATAGTATAATAAATAGAGAATATTGTTTTGAGGCTAACGTCGAAAGCTGCTGCTATTCCTCATTGTCGACCAAAGTTGTCGGACGACCACGAGGTCCATTTTTCAGGTCGAAATTTCCAGAACGGCAGCGAGCAAACCAAGAACAGGCGGTGCGTTGTTACGCGGCGCTTGTGCCGTGTTGCTGCCACGATGGTAGGTAGGTACTACCTACCGTCGTGGCACAGAAATCTAAATAAGGTAAGGTTTTACCTTATTTAGATTTCTGTGGTAGGTCCTCATATTCCATAATCACTCGAATTTTTAACTTAACCATGATGACGAAAAAGATTCAAATGTGATGAAAACGTAACACTAATCAATAAACAAACGACTACTTTTGAAAAAAGAATCCAATTAAAATAAAATTAATTTGAAATTAGAATTATTAGCCAAAAAAAATATTTTGATTTGAAATAGCCAGTACTGCAGAACATCAATTTCATAGTTAAAGATCTATTATAATGTTTTTCTATGGTTATATTACCAATTAGGTCTATGCTCCTGCTCGTCAATAATCACAAAAATTCTTGACATTATATAGATAGTAAAATCTTACGGCCATATTCACAAACAATACACGCCTAAGTGCAATGGAAATCTGGCATTTTTTTTTTCACAAAAGCTTACCACATCTATTCTTCTAGATAACTTTAAATGTTTACCAATAACAAACTTCAAGCCAAATAGAATTCATTAAACCTATGCATTGGTACGCACTGAGAAACCTCATTTAGGTAAATGACTTTTCAGGTACTACTCTGGGAGACCCAGCTTTGCTCGGTGGCTTTTTGTAAAATCGTATTTTTTTTTTGTAAAATTGCATTTTTACAGGAAATACAACTATGCAGTTGAACTTAAAGTGCAAAACTCTATCTGTTTATAAATATTCATCAAAATTGTTGGAGCCGTTTCCTAGATTCAGATTATATATATACAAATATACAAGAATTGCTCGTTTAAAAGTATTAGATTTAAGAATACGGATGAATACGGGTGGTGTACATAAAATTAGCTCGTTAGACTTCAGTAAACAATTATGGAAACAGTTTTAATGTGCACCTAATAAACATAAATGTGTCATTATTATCCTTAATAGCTTTATAGTCTTTTTCCCATCCAAAGGCTGTACATAAATACCTCGATATTTATAATCAATCAATCAATCAGCCTATCATAGTCCACTGCTGGACACAGGCCTCTCCCAATGTGCGCCATAGCACCCGGTCCTCCGCCTTCCACATCCAGTCCATCCCTGCTACCTTCTTCAGGTGGTCGGTCCATCTGGCTGAGGGTGTCTTACCTTCCGCTTACCGATTCAGATCTCCACTCTAGGACCCATCTATTCCAACGGCCATCGGTCCTTCGGCATACGTGGCCAGCCCATTGCCACTTCAGCATACTTATTCTGCGAGCTATGTCGGTAACTTTGGTTCTTTATTTATAATAGCTACCTACGTACATTATATTACTTCTGACAACGGTCACTCATCAACTTATTTATTTGATATCCTGTCCTTTATTGGATAAAGGACATGCACAGCAGTGTCACAGTATAATAAACCATACAAAATTACGTGTACTCCCTCAATTCATTGACACCACAGCATACGAATTAAAAAATGATACAACAAGAAAACACAAAATTTCTGCGACTACTTAGTTAATGAACGATTCACGAAGCACGGATTGCCATGTTTTTGTGGGTCCTGGTTTTGTAACCTTTGCACACGATTTCAAAGGAATTACTGTAACATGTAAAGGCTTACATATTAGCAAATCTACAGGTTGACCTTACGACGCTAATGACAATGCATAGTGCATTAATGGCGCCACAAAAACTTGGATAAACTTATCGTAGCTACCCGGCCACGCGTTCCTGACTAGTAATATGTAAAACAAACAAACAAAACAGACTACAAACAGAAATAAACACGTTAGGTATATTTTAGAGTTCCGTACCCAAAGGGTAAAAACGGGACCCTATTCTACCCTGCTTGTACTGTCTAATTGTACTTGCAGTAATCGTCATTTTTGTGATTTTCACTTTTTTGCAAAAATGACATCTTAAGGGGTTAATCTGTGCATAAAAAAATATTCTAATGATTTTTTTTATTATAAACATGTTTTTTATTTAACGAGAAACGCAGTACTTGCACAAAAACATTGCTTTTGTTAACAAGATCTGCAGCATTCAGCATGTGCTAGAAGGTTGTGCAGTACTTGATACGTTTACTGTAACTTAGTTTAGCATATAACTTCTTTTGAAACGAATACTAACTAAAGCCAAACGCAGTATTCTACAATAATGCGTTTGAGTGTAGCGAGCATAACAAAGAGCCACTCTTGCGCTGCTAAAACGAAATGCAGTATTAGTATACAGTGCCGCGTTTCGTACTAGCAAACCAGTACGTCGATGTCATTCGCGGACGGAACCACTAACTAAAAACGCAGTATTGAACACGTGCTAGGTGATTCTGCAGTAATAAACAGAAATACTGCATTTGGCCTTAGTGATACTGTAAAGCTTACAAGCCCAGATGGGAAATGAAAATGCAGTACTGTGCATTTTATCCAAATGAGACATTAAAGTAAAGAAATAAATATGTCAATAAAAAGCTTGATTTTTTTCTGATTTTTTAACTACACTTCAAAAGTTATATAACATAGACCTGTTGCTACGATTTCAAAAAATACGTTTACCGCGTTTATCTCCAAACCACCATTTTGCAAGTACTGCGTTTGCAATAAGGAGGGCAGTATTACTAAGACTCCACTGTCCGTCTGTCTGTCTGTCACCAGGTCGTTTCTCATGATCCGTAATAGGACAGTTGAAATTTTTACAGAATGTTTATAGCTGATGTCGCTATAACAACAAATAACAAAAATAAATTAAAGATTAAAGGGGGCTCCCTTACTAGAAACGTATTTTTTTTGGCTTATAGTATTAAATTTTGTACGATGGTGCGGCACCCTTCATGCGCGAGTCCCGACTCGCACTTGGCCGGTTTTATTTGTACTCTATGGCCACATCGTTTGTCTTTGTGATACATATTTACAACAAAACAAGAAATAAAAGTGTATTCTTTAATAATATTGTAAAGAAAAAGTTTGAATTTTGTAAGTTTATGAGTTTTTTTTAATGCTATTGTCATTTATATATTTGGCAATATACGATGGACGACAGAAAGAAGAAAAAAAACATTTATTTTCGTTTATCACATACATGTGGTACATGTGACAATGGCGTTCAATAGGTAAACAAAACAATGTTTTTTTTTTTCAAAAAAGTGCAGTGGAAAAGCACTTTGAAAAAAAAACACTATTTAAAATGTTCATACATTTAAAATAGTAATAAAACGGCTCAACACATCTCTTGATAATTAATAAATTAGATAATAATTTAACAATAATTGTAGTGGATTGGCAAGCCACTACAATTATTGTTTGTCGCAAGTCGCGGTTAATAATTATAATATGTATTTCTTTTTTTTTTATAATTAATAATTTATTGCAAATTAAAAACGTGTGAAACCTCTAATTGTGGACCCAATTCTAACGTGCGATTTTAGACGTATTGCATTACGTATACATGTATGTGTAACGTATAGGTACTTACGTACGTAACGTATATGTAAATATTTTTATAGAATGTGCGATATACACACATTGACACTGGATTTGTTGTTATTACTTTTTTGTGTTTATCTCAGATCTGTTCGTGCAATAATAGCTTCTTAGAAGTCTTATCGACATATACAAAAATTAAAAAATCTTCAGTAAATTTCAAGCTTCATATGATGCAATGATACCTACTGAGTGTTGTAAACCAGGTTCTCGTAAGATGGCTGACGTTAATGAACTTTTATACATAACTATGAGAGTAAAAATAGAACCTGTGAGCAGGTCCTTTGCTGAGTCAACATTCTAGGCAATAAGTACAGTTAGAACTAAAAGTGAAAACATTCGAAGTTCCATTAGCAACTCGATTTGAAAGCAAAACAATCTTAACATCACAAATTTTATAAGTTGATCAATATTCCATAATGTTTATCATCATCGTCAGCCTATCGCCGTTGACTGCTGAATGAAGGCCTCTCAAGGAACGCCAACCATTCTGGTCTTGGGCAGTCCGCATCCATCCGCTGTCAGCTATCTTCTTCAAGTCGTCGGTCCATCGTGCCGCAGGGATCGATAATGTACGGAACGTAATTTATGATAAAATTACGTTTTTTTAATAAAAAGATTACTAGTAACGTGGGTCACACATTACTAGTAATCTCGTTAACCCCTCCAGCTAAGCTTCACGCTTGTGTTAGGAGTGGGTTCACGACGGTAGTGCACTGGGTGGGGTTCGAACCCGCAACCACTTGATCGCAAGTCCAACGTCTTAGCCATTACGCTACCGCCGCTTTTAACGGTTAACAACTGATCATTATTTCATCGGATTATACATTGTCCAAAATGCCAAATATCATGAGAGTTTAAATTAAATAAACATGCAATATTGAAACAACAATCTTTTTCAGCTTCTTATTAAATTTTTCTCAATTTTTCTCATTGATGCTCAACGATAAATAGAATAACTTTGTGGTAAATATTCATAGTGTTTATCAACAATTGATGCTGATTGTACATTACCGCAAGTATAATGTCTTCAGGACATTCACATTTGATATTTTGGTTCTTCAAGGATAAAATTAATATGATCATTTTTTGTTTATTCACGTAGGCATACCATATCATTACGAGACATGTGTTGTGTAGGTACAATATATCATCATCATCATCAGGTACAATAGCAAAAAATAATTAGGATCCTATTTCTGTTTTTAACCCCCGACGTAAAAACGACGGGGTATTATAAGTTTGACGTGACTGTGTGTGTGTGTGTCTGTCTGTGGCATCGTAGCTCCCTAACAGATGAACCGAATTTTGTTTTTTTTTTTGTTTGAAAGGTGAATTAGACGGCACTCCCGTCTTCTTAGCTATGTTTAATGAAAATCGGTCCAAGATGGCCGCTGAACTCCCTCAATATAGGTATCAAATGAAACGGTTTGACTAGTAGAATACTAATCACTATGGTAAATTTAAAATCTAAGATGGCCGTTCATACTATTTTTATTATTTTGTGTCGGGGGTTTTTTAAATTTTTAATTTATAGTTATATAATTGCAAGGTACACTCTCCTAAATCAGTATTCCACTCATCTTCCAGTGCCTCACGGTACTCAACTATACCAGGATGTAAGGTTTCATCACCATTGACTACAATTATATGATTCACGAGGTTTTTTTATTCTCTACATTGTAAACCATTACAGTATTAAATAGTACAGACATGGTTACATACATTTAGGTATATCAATTGGTGGTGATATTATTAATTATTAAATGTGATTTAGAGTAGTCTATGGTGTAGGTACTATTATAGGTATTTAAGTATTAAAAACTTAACACTACTATGCAGAGTGTATATTAGTATTATATTGTATATATATTGTATATTAGATAGTGGAAAACTTACTTAAATCACTGAAAGGGCATGGTTCTAGCATGCAGGTTCAAAAACATTTTTTGAAAAAAAAACTATCCGTTTACGTTTTATGACCGTTTGAACTTTTCCTTAATTTTTCATAAAAGAAGGACGAATGTATAAAGTTTTACATCGTACGTATTTTTTATTTTGGAATTTTTCTTTCCGTTACTAAGAAAATCCATAAAAACTACGATTTTTTTTTTAAGTTGGGTACTTTTTTCAATAACTGAGTGCATAGTTCCAAAATATTACCAACGCAAAGTACCAAATAGTAGCCTCAATATTCATAATGTCAAGTAATAGTATTTTGTTTAGGTTATACGGAAGGCCCGAAGTAATCGGCTACCTTTTTATTGCGATCGAGGACTATGAGAAACCCGTTGATAAAAAGAAATATATGCAGTGCCACAGTTGCGGTGGTGGTGTCTGGTGTCACCTACGCTGAATCGTGTACAAGAGAAAACTACGAAACCAAAAACTAAAAAAGACTGTGACTGATACTGAGGCACTGGCCACTCTCTCTCAAAACTATCCTTCAATAAGGCCAAAAGAAAGTACACCAATCAACTTTAATATACTGTAAACATATTTATTATAGTAAAATTACGTAAGTAAGGTCCTTGGCAGATTTATCAAAGGATATAGAAGCTCAAAACGGATGGATCTAATGAGCATGGTCCTTACTCTGGGAATAGTTGCCCTTTAAGGCATGCACAAATAGCTTTACCTGGAACAAGTTATCCAACTTAATAAGTCTTATTTTTAGACACCCGTCTGGCAACTCGGATAGGCAGCGTTGGACAAATTATGATTAATTCTTCTTTCATTTGACCTCTAATCCACAAAAACAAACTCTTTAACCGCTTAGAGCCTGAGTTATCGAAGTTCTTTTTTTTTGTTTTTTATAAATATTTTGGTTGAATGCCATCCAAATAACACCAAAAAAATTTTATTTTATGATTCCTAATGACAGACTGTATATATGTACTAGTGTGTATATATGTATTGTTAGGACTGACTGCACATACATATATATTTAATTATTTTTATTATTTACTTTTATCCATATCACATGATATATGCTATATTATAAGTATGTTAAGATTCTTTAAAAATAAAAATATCTCCAATATCAGTACTTCACACCAAAACTACCCATGATTTCATCTATTTATTGTCGATTTGTCCATCCAAAGGTTGCCTGGAAGAAATTGCTTTCAGTGATAACTGTGATAAGGCCGCCCTTTGTACAAAACATTGTTGTTGGTGTACAATAAAATTTATTTCTATTCTATTCTATTCCAATTTTGAACTTTGGGTAGTTGCCGCACGGCAACGTTAGGTTATAAGAAGTACTAAAAAATGTTTTTACTGGTTTAACAGAAATAATAAAAACCGAAGCTGTTTAAACTGTTATTTTTTACTTAGGTATTTAAGTGAAAATGTATTATGATAATTTTCAAAACATTTAAGACAGATCTACGTTATATTTACAACTGTTATAATAGTTATAGAAATGGCTACAACACATCTACGTTTCCTTTCCACTAATTTAGGAAAGTTGTATGAGATTGTGTTAATAAATAAAACTACAGCACAAAATACAACATACTTTATTATTATGTTATTAAATTTAAGAATGAATACAAAACCAATGTAAATGTAGTTCCGCATTTCACTAGATGGCGTTGTGCCGTTTGGCTGTGCCGATTGTGTCCATCGAACCATACTCCTTCTAAAACCATAGAGCCACACTTGGAAGTAGATGGTCGCCCACCAGATTTAGGAAGGATTCCATATTTTTGAAATGTGATTAGCACTATCTCACGTCGGTTTATTCAACAGTGAAATATATTTTCCTGATTTGTGCATTATCCAAAGAGGTATGTATGCAGACATCTCCTACAACCCATTTAAAAATAGGCCATCACCAGTTCTTCTTGCCTCGAATCCCAATCCAATCATTATTTATACGTGCATCCAAAGGATCTGTGCCTCTCGTGCACTGATTATACACTGCTATAAGATTAGGCCTCGGTACTTTTAGTTTTTGTTGACTGGCCTAGGTATTATTCGCTTCTCCTACTGGACTTGTGATCTATTTATTTATTTATTGGCTCACCAACAATTGTATAAACTGTAGAACAGTCAAAAAACATTTTGCAATTGGTATGAAGTTGCATAGTGTTACATTTACTTATAGGTAAGCCCCTCATGCACTATAAACAATAATTACAAAACAGACCCCAAATGAAACTAATTAATGTTCTCTGACCTATTCAATAAATAAAAACAAGAAGTTACGTAAGATAGTTCTGTACTTTTAAAGAACTGTGTGTGTTTCAAGTCAGATTTACAGATTTACGTGGGAGAGCCATGCTTCGGCACGTATGGGCCGGCTCGACTCCGCTCGGTACCACGGCCTTACAGAAAACCGGCAGTGAAGCAATGTTGGCATTGCATTTCGCCGCGTGAGTGAGGTTACCGGAGGCCCTAACCCTTCCCTCTCCCCTATTCCCGTCCTTCCCCTCTCCCCCCTATCCCTTGTTCCCGCTCTTCCCCTCCCCCTCTTCTCCTTCTCCCACCTTAAAGGGCGGCAACGCACTTGTGACTCTCGAGTTACAAGTGCCCATGGGCGGCGGTAGTAATTTACCATCAGGTGACCTGTCTGTTTAGTGCCCCCTATACCATAAATAAAAAAAATACATACTTAAAACAAACAAACCTCTTACGACTTACAGACGCCTCTGGTTTACTAGATTAAGGGCCTTTTCTGACTTGTCAGCGCAGCCGCGACACGACATTAGCATACTCGGTATACATGGTACTGAAAGCTTTAACGGTCCCTAAACGATCATGCGGCATGACATGCTGAATCATCATGCTGCATGAAGAACCTATTGAGAGTATATCATGCAGCATGATAATTCGCTTGGGATAATCATTTTATTCAGTCGATATAGATAGTACAGTGAAGAGGTAGGATAGTACTATTCTGCGCTAGTATGGAAATTTCAAAGGCAGATTTATAAATAAATAAATTTATAAATATCAAAATAAAACAAATTGTCAATCAACTGCCAGCACTTAGGTTGGATGTCATGCACGGAGTTTGCATGTCATGCACGTCGTTTGCATGCCCTTCGCATCAATCATTACAATTAAACGGTCATGCATGCATGACAGCACGTAACGCATGTCATGCCGCATGATCGTCTAGGAACCGCTTTACCGAGCACCTACATTTGAATACAGTGTCCCTGATAGGCTCTGTATACGTGGGAGCGGCGGCGGCGAGGCACTTTATTTCTATTATAATATTTTGTCAGATCTTTGCATGAAAGCTTTAGAGTGCATGACAACATTTCTTTAAACTACTTACTCATATCCTGCATCGCGCAATGAATTCTCACGCTGATTATCAACAGTATTATAAAACAAATGACAATAGTTTTTTTGCAATATGTAATAAATGCTAAAATTTCGTTTCATGCTCAATTTTTAATTTTATTATCCTTTTATTTTTATTTGTTATATTCTCACACGTCTTAATCCTTGAAAAAGTAGGCAGAGACCTACTTTTTCAAGGATAAAGACGTGTGGCAATACTTTAACAATTTTCTTTTTTTAGTTTTTATTGTAGTTTTGCTCAATTTCAATCGATTGTAATATAAGATGTATTCCTCAAAATCAAACGATTGTGATCAATGGCGCTCTTACGCGTGGTACCACGAGTAATAATAATCATCAATTTCTTCCCTAAGGGTGCTGTCACTTATTAAAACGTGCCACAATACATGGCTATCTATTTACAAAAAAGATTTGACTCAAAGTCTAGATAAAAAAAGTTCATCAAGTCAATAGTTTATTTCATCAGATTTTTTTTTCAAAAATAAATTATGTGCAAAGTACTACAAACAGCTAAGCGCCTAGTATATATGTTGACCTGTAATTTACGGAAATTCGAATATAGACCACTAGGCGATCTCTTGTCTTACGTAATAAATTGATTAGGTAATTAGGTATAATAATAATAAATAAATATAATAATAATTATATATCCAATTATTTACATTTTTTTTACATTATAACAATAATCGAGATAACAGTGCTAACAAGCCTAATCACAACGATCGACAGCACTTTTTACAGTAATTGCCATCGATCGGTATATCTTTTTCTCAAGATGTGCGCATGCGACGTTGAAAAGACTATTGTTCGAGATAGACTTGTACCGGTATCGGTATCTCCTGTCATTGTTAATCGAATGAGTACGTAAGAAAAATTGCTACAGCCTTTCACTAATTAATTTATTAGGATTGCCAACAAATTATACACATACTTAACTTTTTTTTTTAACTAATATGTCAAAAGAAATTACAAATGCATGCCTTGTGCTCATTCAATTATAATTATAGGTACCTATACCTAATCACATCCAACACAAACAGAACTTGTACCATTTAATTAAATTATGATAAAATAATAACATATTAAAAAAACCACACATGTCTGACTCGCACCTAGGGTTCCGTAAGAAAACAAACTTGTATGTAGATAGTATCTCGGGAATCAATTCTCGAAGATATTTGCCCGTCTTTTTCGAAAGACATACTTAACTTTGCAGTTCTAAAAATACTCTCCCATACATCGATTTACGACAAAGTCAAGTTTCCAGTCGCAAAATATAAGTTTGTTTTATAATAAACTTTATTATTTTATATATCACTAATATATAGCTTCTTTTTATGTGACATAAAAACAAATTAACGACTTTCGGATTTTATCCTTTACTTGTGCTGTGAGACCTTGATTCTTACCAAATTTCATGATTCTAGGTCAATGGAAAGTACCCTATAGGTTTTGATTTACTTGCGAAATGTTCAAATTTGTTACCATCTAAGGTTAAATGACCGTATCTTTTGAATGCGTTGACTTAGAAGCTTGATTTTTTTACACCTTCAAGAGACCACTGATATAAGTATTTGATGTTAACTTTAACTTGATGCCTCCACGGGTTCTTGAGTAAAAGAGAGGTAATTGAGGTATAGGTTCCTTTTTTTCCTTTTGAGGAACGGAACCCTAAAAAATTCAAACATTAAAAATTCTGTTCTAAAATAATACATATATATGTATATAACATATAAGTCGTGAGTATTCAACCTAAATGCATTTCTATTCAAATGACACCTAAACGACTCAATGATACAGATTCCTTAATGAACAAAAAATAAAAAGTTAATATCGATTTAAAGAACTATACGAAAAAAAAAGGTAATTTTTACGAAAGCCACGCGCGGGCAAAAGCTAGTTTTGTATAACATCAAAGTAAACAACATAAGGAGAACGTTGAACAAAATAAGAATAACGATATTAAGTAAAATACAACAAAATGGATATGTTAATATGATCTAAATTATGCCCAGAGAACTCTCTGTACCATCCTCAACTAAAAACAAAACAAACGATAGCGTAATGGCTAAGGCATCAGACTTGCGAACTTGGTTGCGGGTTCAGACCCCACCCAGTGCACCGATATACACCCGCCCCAGACACACAGACACTTTTGGAGAAATTGGTTGATTTGTTCAGAACAGATCATTTATTTTTGCCATTCCTCAAAGATGTAGATGACCTATTTTATAGGTAGCTATGCCTAATGAAAATATTTTAAATTTTAGTAATGAGAAAGTATAGACAAAGCATTGGAATACTAATATTTGGAATACACGCAATATTTCGTAACTTTCCAAGGAATAGCAACAAAACGATTAATGGACAAGTCCGACTTGCAAATATTTAGCATTTGTTTATGTAAATAATTCTATTGCACAATACAGTTATTCCTCGACAATTATGAGCCAGTAAATGCAATTTTATCATTATTATTATAGTAGTAGCAGATTCAATTTTTTAAATCTTAATTAATTTTCTTAAATCTGATTGTCGGAGCTCTGAGATCTGTGGTTAAAAAAAAAACACATTCAATTAAAAAGTATCTAGTAGTAAGCAATGGATAAAATGATTCGGTATGATTGAGTATCTATTTCCTAATTAGACTAACCTACTTAAATTGCCTTTTCAGGATTAAATAACATAGATTATAAATTAATAAATATAATTACAAAAAAAACACTCTTCTTAAGTGTATCAATGGTTAACCCTTTTATAGATATATGGCATTAAAGGCAGTTTGTTTTTTTTTCGACATAAAGACAAGGATAACGAATTATAATATAATTAAATTACCCAATGATGCATTGATTAAATTGTTAGCCAATGCTATTGTTCGACTCATTGGCATAGGGTTAACATTCAAGATCACTCGGATCGCTTCAGATATACCCGCGAAGTTTACGCCGCTCGTCATTGCGTGTAAAATCATGGCGGTGCGCGCATGCGCTCTTTTGTTCCTCGCGTTCACAACTGCCGCAGCGCGGGAATGCATCGAGTTGACATTACCCGACAAAAGTTTATTAACAGATTCGATATTTAACGGTACGATATTAAAGTTAGCGGCTAAAAATGAAAGTTTCGAAGAAAGTGGACGTTTTAATGTGGTGGAAATGTGGGAACGATTCCCTAAAATCGTGGTGCCAAGGAACGGGACCAGCGACCAGTGTAGAAGAGATAGCCAGTTATACCTAGACAGCCTGGAACGAGTCGAATTATGGGCATTAAAAAGTAAATAATAACTATTTATTTTATTATTTTTAAGATGCTTATTTTCATACTTTTATCAAAATGTAAGTGATGTTAGGTACATTTTTTTTAATAATTTTAACGATTTTAGTAATTATTTGTTAACTCCATAATGACGGTAATTTTATTCATAAAGTACAATTTTTATGGCATCATATATGAAAATTAGATACTACATACTAACATAACCAAAACATTATTTACAAAACATTCATATATTTCTAATTTTATTGTTGTAAGTTCGACCAAATAATTTGAAGGACGATGGACGAAACTTAACTACTGTCTCAAGACCTTTACTGTATTTTGCAACATCGTGTACTATCGTATGACGACCTTTTGTTGATTCATTGAATGTCTAGGTTAAAGACTACACACATACTTAAATGACTTGCATAAGACGAATTTCGTTTTAACTTGAAATAAAACCTTACCAAATTTGAATTTAGTACTTTAGCCATTATCTCCCAGTCGATTTCAGGGTGAATAGACAGACGTTAACTTAAATATACGAAATGAAAAAAAAGTATATACTTCATGGTTGACGTTGAATGGCAAGAGGTCGTGGGTTCGACTCCCACCCATATCAAATAATTGTGTGATGAGCATGATCATTTGTTCTGTGTCTAGGTCTAATTTATGTATAACTAGCATGTATCTGCTACAAGCCGGGGCACCCGCCCCGGCTTCGCACGGGTAGCAGATACATCTTCAACAATCATCAACATATTTCAATCAATTTACACAAAATCCTTACAAATTATACACCTAAACCTTCCTCATGAATCACTCTGTCTATTAGTGAAAACCGCATGAAAATCCGTTCTGACAGACAGACAGACAGACAGACGCGGTGGGGGACTTTGTTTTATAATATGTAGTGACATGTATGTATTTAGTAATACATATATAAGTATGTTTATCAGCAATCTGGTTACCATAGTACAGGGTCTGTCTAGTTTGAGATCACACGGCCGTGTGTTAGATGTGTCAAGTTATAATTATCATGGTCACATTACCACTGTCTAGGAGACAAGAATAAGCGTCTTGATTGATAGGTGAATCCATACTCCAAACGATATACAAGAACAAAAAAGGCAATGCATGCTGGCAAGAAAACAATCGGGTTTTTATTGCGGCTGTGTATTCTGTTTCTAGAGACACAGGGATAATTGCCTGAGTATTAAATTATTACTAAAGAATACTTACGTATTGTCGTCGTAAAGAGTGTTTTAGAACCATTTGATTTTGTTTATGTATATGTTAATTAAAAACAAGGTTTTTAAATGCTTTGCGTAAACGGAAAATGTTCCTAATAGATATAGAATGACTTGACCAAACATAAGTTGTTGCAATAATCTTTTTTACATTTAGCATTTTAAGACCAATTATTTATTTATAAAATAAAAAGTCAATACCTACTTACAGAAAATTTCAAAATATATTATGAAAAACTTAAATAATTTAGGGTTATTACAATAATAGATACCGATACCTAACAAAAGTATGTTTTAAGTTTTTCCATTTCTTTGAAATCAATCGTGAATGATTTTTTTGCAAATTGGTTCTTCAAAAGTATAAATGTACAGATAGAAATAAACCTAGATATATATAAACTCCCAGCCTAACGCCGGGGCAAGAACCCATTTGCTTCTTTCCTTCTGAAGATGAAATGAAAAAAAAAAAAACATAATGCCAGTTTGTAAGTTATACTTATACCTATTTATGGTCCAGGTCTCATTCACATTATTTTGAAATCAAACAATCCATAAAAAAACATAAAACAGATCATTAAAATAATACAAACATTAGCACATTATATTGTGCAGACTCTTAATTTCAAAACAATCGTATCGTATTACTAGTAGAACTCGGTGCATTTGTGAATCAAGTACAAAATATCAAAATATTAATAGAAAGTAAAATTTTGTCAAATCGCATCGTTTGCTTATTGAAGTTCATTTGTTAATATGCTACAATTTATAGGAATACCGCATGGTGCATTGAACTGTAATTTATTATATGCGTGCTGAGTAACATTTTGAATGCGATATTTTATGAAATCATATAATTATTTTAAGTCCTTTTTTTTATTGAAATTCAATTTGCTGGTTGTCTCGTTGATTCTTTACCGTCGCTCTGCTTAGTTTTAGCCATCGTTTTTGATTTTCTTCTTTTTTTGGATTTATGAGCTGGTTATCACCTCACCAGGGCTAACGGTGGTATTCCGTCACAGGTGGGTCTAATACAGGGCTAGGATATATTACCTACGAAGGTGTAGGAGGAAAGGAAATCCGCGAGTACCCTCTTTAGCCAACATCTTCTGCGACTGCAAAATGAATTTATTCCTTATTTTTCAGAAACAAGTCGCACTCTACAAAAACAAATAAAATTGACCCATGTTGAAATCAAAAAAAAATTCAACCCATTCAATCCGAGCATTTAAAAATAAAAACAAGAATAAATTTCCAAAAGGTCAATTGTTAAAAATAGTGCAAAAAAAAACAACTAAATTTGCAAAAACAATATAATATTGTAATAAATTTGTCTTGTCGAAAGTGACTTGGGTAATTAATTATAGGTACTAGGTTATTTATTGTTAAGTTATGTGGTAATACGCATTTGATAGAATAAGCCATATGTTGCTTCACAAAATAATTTCATCACCATTACCTGCCACCGCAACTTTTTGGGTTTGTATAGAAACATACCGTAAAACTTAATTAAAGATATATTTTTAGACATTACAAAACCGCGACATAATCTATCAGTTGTTCTACCAAATCTCGCAAACGTCAGTTGTTGTTGCACCAATCTCAGACATACAAACAGATCAAACTGGTATACTCTTGCTAAAGATAATGACTGTTTCCTCAGTACGGACTGAAAACACATAAGATTCAAAGGAGAAAGCAAAGGAGATGACAAGGAGCTCTCTGCTGTCCAGCCTCGTTCTTAAGAATTGAGAGGCGACGGAACCACTCCCCTGTTGTCGATGTTCAACCTCTGCTAGTTGAAAAGAAACAAAAGGAAATAGTTATCCTTAACATGAGCAAGTCTCGCGCCAGTAGATCATTGGGCAGAAGAAACGTGCGCTCTTAGAAAGAAAAGAAGGATGGTATACCACCAGGCCACCAGGAAGGGTTTTATGACAATCATCTCAACTATGACTCTTTAGTTCGTCATATTATCTGGATATCTTTTGTTATAAAAAATCCCAGTTTGAAATTCCAAAGCGCTCAATTAAAGACGGATTTTGCCGTTACGTAATAATTCAACCCTTTAATGACCGCCTATACAGTAGTAATAACGATGTAGTGAATCACTAATTCCTTAACTATATACTAATGACAATGGTCATTTGAATTACCCAGACGTAGTAAGATCAAGTCACATTGGATCTTAATTAGGTTGATTTGGATGACCAGTTTTTGTTGAGCTCTAAGAAACTCATTCAAACGTGTGATTACTGTCACGTTCACATAGGGAAAAACATTTCACACAAACAACAAATGATTGCATTATTTAGATGTTAACAGAAACTTCCTAATCAATAATATAACGGAAAAATTATCTTCACAAAAAATCCATAACAAAATAGTAATCTATATTTCTTTTTTTTATGGTATACGGGGCAAACGAGCAGATGGGTCACCTGATGGTAGATGACCGCCGCCCACTGGCACCTGCAACTCAAGAGTCACAAATGCGTTGCCGGCCTTTAAGGTGGGAGTACGCTTTTTTCTTAAAGGTTTGAAGGTTGTATCGATCTAAAAATACCGCAAGTGACAATTTGTTCCACAGATTAATTGTGCGAGGCAAAAAGTTTCTTAGAGTAGGGGAAGGGTGGAAGGGGGGATGGGTGGAGGGTTAGGGCCTCCGGTAGCTTCCCTCACTCGGCGAAAAGCAATGCAAACATTGCTTCGCTGCTGGTTTTCTGTGAGGCCTTGGTATCATTTCGGTCGAGCCGACCCATACGTGCCGAAGCATGGCTCTCCCACGATAATTAGCGATATATTAATAGGTAACGAGAATTCTTTGTATTCCTTTTTAAGTAAATATCGCGAACGGAGGAATGTTATATTTGGAACACGTTTCATCAAACTTAAGGTTTATGAAGAAACCAACCATTTAAAATCATCATCATCAATACAAATAAATAAAATTGAAGTGTCTGTTTGTAACGTCAAAACAATATTTTTTTTTAGATCATACAGTTATTTGCAGCGCGAGCGAAGCCGAGCGGGAACTGCTAGTGTTAAATAAAATGAAAAATTAAAAAATATGTGAAAATGGCTACCATCTCTAGTAAAATTACATTATTCTAGCAGATCCCGCGCGGCTTCGCTCCCGTGTACATATTTTTATATTTTGCGCGGAACCCTAATTATTTTTCCAAAATAAAAGTAGCCTAAGTTACTCCTTATAACATCAGCTATCTGCCAGTTAAAGTCCCGTGGAAATCGGTTAACCCGTTCCGGAGATTAGTCGGAACAAACAGACAGAAAGACAGATGGACAAAAAATTTTAAAACTGATTTTTAGGCATAGGTATCGTGCAAATAACTGTATGAGCTCAAAAAAAACTATTATTTTGGCATTACAAACAGACTCTTGAATTTAGATGTTTAATTTCATATTCTATATATTAATTATCACAAAATTATATGAGTTTGAAAGTTTAGATATTAAAACTATTTAGACTTTACTCTCAATCTTGAATGAGTATTTTAGTGACAATTTCCTTCACTTTAGCGATGTTAACTTCAGTTGAAGGCGTTGATAGCCGACCAGAGCGAGGCAAATATTCCCACAGATCTCGACCGCTTTTGAATGCACTCATATGCACGAGTTTTTGATAAAGTCGATTCACCGTATGCTTTCTGTAACATTTTCAGCGACTCTGAACATGAAATTCTATTTCGAGTACTGAAAACAAACTAAATGGCAGATATTACTTAAACATCGCGCCAATATAGAAAACAGTTGTGCCAACATAACCACAAAATTTTTTTATTTGAATTGAATTTGGAATTAAATTATCAATTTCCGATACTTTTTTGACAGAATGTAAATTAATATTATATAGCTTAAGAGTTTGTTTGGTTGGTTGAACGCGCTAATGGCACTACTGGTTCGAATTGAAACATTCTTTTAGTTTTGGATAGCCCATTTATCAAGAAAGGCTATAGGCTATATAACATTACGCTACTACCAATAGAAGCGGAGCAGTGACGCTAAACGCAGGTGACACTGCAGGGACGACTAGTAGTGTATAATAATAATCGCACCCTCAGAATGAAAGTGACCTAACTCAAAAAATTGGAGTAGGTCACTTTCATTCTGAGGGTGCGATATAAAATGTATAGCGTGATCAACGAAAGTGACCGATGTATTATAGCCTGTCCCTTTCTTACTCATCATTCGAACTCTTTTTCTTCACAGAATTTTAGAGTAGGCTTTTCAATGTCAGGTAATAGCAAAATCAGAAGTTTCAGGAATTTTGAGTTAGGTCACTTTCATTCTAAGGGTGCGTATAACACCCCGTCATTTTTGCGTCGGGGGTTAAAAATATTAGGTGTGATCATGTGACTATTGCACAATATTTTGCCCTCCTACCTTACCCTAACACGTCGTAATAAGATTAGATCACATGTCATTGACACGCAACAGCCGATTAGCAGTCTACGATCGTCACTCGCGCGCGCATCTTTTACAAAGCCTCGTTTAAGGTAAATATTTACAAAAACCATCCAAAACAGGCACTCGGAAAATCCGTTAGGTACCCAAGAAAGACCATTATAACTATGCAGATGCTTTAAATGTCTGTGTTATATGTGTAATTAAATTATAGTGAGTGAGAGTTTTTTCGACTATTTCAGTATTTTTCAAGCAATAACTACAGATTACTAAGTAGTTACTACGTAACAGATAAATCATTCCCTACAAAAATGTCGATACCTACCGTTTTAATTGCCTACCCTTCCGAGCTTTAAAATATGTGTAGGGTTACCTCTTCAATAAACTTTTTTATAAAAAAAATAACAATTGTTGTGTAAATTAAGGACTTAACGCTTATTTTTCATTTCCAATGTTTTAGTATACACAAATCCTACATGTGTTTTATTTTGATATAAAGATTAATAAACTTCTTCCCTTTTCTGAAATCTTATTAATCTTATTATTAAACTACATGCTGGCAAATATTCTAAATCTTACAAAAAGATTTAATCAATAATTTGAGGGCAGCAAGGGTTGACAGAAACATATACGTAGGTAAGGTTAAAAAGTTCATTTTTAAAAATTACGTAAATAACGAAGCCGGGCTTTTTTTCTCTTACTTTATCTATATTCTTATACTGGACATAAACAACCATGCCAATTTTCACTATGAATTTTACAGTATTTAAATAATATATCAATACGATATTGAATTACGTTTTTTGTACTTTAAAATAGCGTGTGTGCGCGATGCAACTGTCGGCAACCCACTGCATATATTTTAGTTTATGACCCACTGCGCGGACTCCGCTAAGGTCCGCCGGCGAGCGAGTGGCCGGTAGGTATTTAGCGCGCGCAAGTACATCGAATGACATAGGCTGGTAATAGTAGATACGGTTACACTGTTATTTCGACTATAATTGATTAATTTTGAAAGTTTTGTGTTATTTGATTGACCTATTTAATAACATAATTCAAGCTATGCATTTCCGAAATAAGTTGAAATGTAAGTGTAAAGATATTCTGTACCATGACAGGATATGTGATACACGTGTAGCTGGATGTAGCCATTTTCATATATTTTTAAAGTTTGTATGACATATATATATTTTTTTTTATGGTAGAGGGGGCAAACGAGCAGACAGGTCACCTGATGGTAAATGACTACCGTCGCTCATGGGCACCTGCAACTCAAGAGTCACAAGTGCGTTGCCGGTCTTTAAGGTGGGACTAGGGAAGAGATGGAAGAGGGGAAACGGGGGGGAGGAGGGTTAGAGCCTCCGGTATCCTCGATGATTTCTGTTGTGAGTATTGAGTGGGTCCCAGGGTGCTTTATTTTTTTTTGTCGACATCAATTATAACACCAAAAGAAAATCATACGTTCGGGCAGGAGAATGAGGAGAACCTCTGCCTAGTTCGATAGTTTTTCTATAAATTGAATATCTTTACTACGAACAACTGAAATTATAATATGTGCATACAGCACATAAAAATTTAATAAATGACGACATGCAGAGTGTAAAACCTGAACTCAACATGACCAGGTTTGGTCGATTCATTAATATTGCACAATGCAAAAAGGCAAAAAAACTACACATTTATTGGCAAGATAAATAGTGATCGCGCGTGTACTTACGCAATATACTTTTGAACTCCATTGTATCTACTTTATCAGGGTCAAGTTCGCGTCTCAGTAGGTACGGTACACACGAAAACAGAACTGATAAATCTCCAACGACAACTCTCTCTTGATATACCAAAGCTTTACGACTGAACTTTTACTTGCACATAGTTTTTTGACGTGATAACGTCTTATAAATCGATGACCGCCGGCTGCACGCACGAAAAAATGTCACGTTCCGCCTGAGCCGAGCGTGCAAGCGAGAGCGCGGAACAAACGATAAAGAGGCACGATCGGCCTAAGCGTTCGGCTTGTGACGCATCTATCTCTCTTCCACTCCATCGGCTGATGCGTCCAAGTAGAAGAGAGACAGCGGCAGCAAACAACAATACACAACAACACAAAAGTTAATGTGGTTTCCATTGTTTATTACAACAAAATTAAAAATTATTGTTTTTAACCAGAGTTTTAAAAATATTATGTTTTCTTATGACGTTATCACGTAAAATTATCGTCCGTAAACCGACTTTACAGACAATCAATTTCTTTTTCCCTTATTTTGATCGGTAATCGGCGAATCTGCAATTATCTAACCATAATCAGATGTGGTTTCAGTAGGTTATACATATTTTTGATAATGTGGTTTCATTAAACTGACATCAACACAAAGCAAGCAAACAAGCCTATTGGTCTAGTGGTCAGTGATCCTGACTGCTGGGTCTGTGTCTGGTGTCTGGGTGTTATTTATGTTTAATATGTATCTATTTAGTAATATTTAAATACTAGCTGCGCCCCGCGGTTTCACCCGCGTAAGTCCCGATTCTGTGGGAATATCGGGATAAAAAGTAGCCTATATGTTAATCCAGGTCTCCAGCTATCTACATACCAAGTTTCATCGCAATCGGTTCAGTATTTTGTGCGTGAAAGAGTAACAAACATCCATCCATCCATCCATACTCACAAACTTTCACGTTTAAAATATTAGTAGGATGTTTATCAGCAGTCTGGTTACCATAGTACAGGCTCTCCAGTTTGGGATCAGACAGCCGTGTGTGAGGTGTCTCAAGTTATTATTATTATTATTCTTAATCTCTCTGATCCAGGTCCACTATATGCCATCTTTTTAGGCGTGTTGGGGTTTGGTTGTTTAGGAGGTTCTTATCTCATTTATTTACACGTTTTCGTTTCGTTACAGTTTTGTTTACTTCTGTGAACATCTTTAGGTATTTAGGTACGAACCACCCTGCGCCTGATATTAATATTTTGGAATCTATAGCATTTCTAGGTTGAAGCGACTAGAAGAAGAAGTTCTGTACCATAAGTCCACACCGGTATTAAGATGGCTTTATAGACCAGCAGTTCTTGATCAATGTACACTGTACACAACACGTACTATGTCCGAAACTTGATGACTAAATGAGAAATGGTGTGTAAAAGATGACTAAAATATCTGTATGTCATATTCAAACAGGTTAAAGCCTATTTAACAAAAAAAAAACAAAAAACAATTACTGTTTAGCCTATAGGAGGGTAGTAGTAAGTTTCAAAATGTAACGCAATTATACCATTGTCATTTCAAACAAATATTTAGTCATGTAAATCTATCTAATACACTTAAACAAGCAATTGTTGTATATATATAATCTGAATCTAAGAAACGGCTTTAGGAAACGATTTTGATGAAATGTTGTATACAGATACAGTTTTGCATTTTAAGCTCAACTGCATAGTTGTATTTCCTGTAAAAATGCAATTTTGCAAAAAAAATAATACGATTTTACAAAAGGCTACCGAGCAAAGCTCGGTCTCCCAGGTACTGATTCTTAAGTGCAATAATATATCAATTTATACAAATCTAAATGTGATTCAACACAATAAAACTTTATTTAATTATGGAGTCACGAGGCATCATCCTTAAACAGACAATAAATCTTATACAAGCAATGTAGTAACACATTGCCTATGCAAATGAATAATCTAATGGAGGATGTGAACTAATTCATTTGATTTGTTTAACACCATCAATGAATGTACGATGTGTACCACAGATAAGATACTAGTTACTGATCTATACAAATTATGTAAGGTAAACCATACCATAATAAACAACTCCAAAAGACTATCAATTTTGTTTATATATCTGGGGGGCTTATATGAAAATCAATTCTTAAGGAGTAAACTCCAAAAACTTGACAAACCCTTAAATTATAGCTTAAGTGTTAAATTACAAATATCTTTGTGCAGATTTCTATAAACGTAAAATCACAAGTGATCAGCGTCTCCTAATGGGGTGGGCACTGTGGGATGTGCATACTTTAGATGGCAGTGTGTTTTGGAAATTGAAAGTGAAAAATAAAATAGCAAGTGGTTTTTTAAATACTGGCCCGGTTTTATACTCTACCTAAAAAAATGACGCAGATATGACATACATTTTACTTGAACTCCATAGGCTCTCGTAAATTCCGGCTTGTGAAATAAAATGCAAAGTAAGACCTTGTACTTTATATTACAGTCCAAAAATAATACACTAATTTACTGAATACCATATCAAAAAAAAATACTTTCTTTAGCACAAACGCTTCTTTAATAAAACTGTTTATTCTGCAGTTCATCCTCAATTCCTAACCTCAAATTCCATGACAACGAAAACTCCCAGTCGCCAGAAGAAATAAATATTCAAACGATCGCGCCGACCATCAGTCTCCGATGACAGCGATCTAAACTTTTCTTCTGCATATGCACATTCGAGTCACGCCAATGTCATCCTTGAGTGTTCACTCGTACATTTCGTATTCACCGCCTATAGTCATTTCACCAGTGACATTTGACATACAAGGTTCAACGGACGAGATTGCCGTTCGAAAAATCATTCGTTCTAAAACGCTAAAGAAAACAAAAAATTGGCTGACATTTTGAGGGTTGACGTGTAGTTACGACTGTCATTTCATGTATTCTTTGTCGAATGTTTTTGGTACAATTCTTTTAATAAATTAATCTATTAGGCTAAAAATCCTAAAATAATTTGAAAAAAATCATGAAAAGAGAATATACGTTTGTGTGACTGTTGATGTGAAACAAAAAGACGATTGCACAATATAACCTTACAAAATAATGTGCCTCATTATTTTTAGTACAATACAAAATTAACAAATTGGAACTGTAAGAAGCGTTGCCCCCCGAATCTCGAATTACCATTCAAAGGCAAAGATTTTTGCGTTTAAACGCAAGTACGCAATTATTGCAATTTTACTCAATAACGCAACGCTATTTTACACACGTCATACACACGTTACAGGTTATTTACGGTGCGATCATCTGATAGCGGCGAGTCCGTTGTACCTAAACTTTGCTATTAATTATTCGGTATCAAATTGATGAAATTGATGTCTTGATCTTGACATGATAATTAAGTCGTGCACCGGACATATGGGAACAATTTACATACTTACGCCAACTGTTGACACTATACCCACGACCGTTATGAAAAAGATAACTCGTATTTTGTCCGTGTCCTTATGTTGGATTGGAATGGATAAGTTTCAAATCTTCTTAACGAAATCATTCATTTTAGGCAGGCAGGCGTCATGGAAATGTTAATATTTTTACGTGTGTTCGCGTCTCTTCTTTTTAACCCCCGACGTAAAATGAGGGGTGTTATAAGCTTGACGTTGTTGAAGTGTGTGTGTGAGTGTATGTGTGTCTGTCTGTGGCATCGTAGCTCTCAAACGGATGGACCGATTTCGATGCGGTTTTTTTCATTTGAAATCCAGTTTACTTGCAATAGTTCTTAGCTATGTTTGGTTAATATCAGTTCAGCAGTGTAAGAGTATTAGCTCTTTTCCAAAATGATGTAAGGCATTTTGTAATCGTTGAAGGGGTTTTCGAGTCGAGGGTGTTTTAAATTTTAAATTTATGATTATTAGTAATGTACAACCTGCCGAAAGTTTAAATTCCAATTAAATACTTAATACGTTATTTATTATAATATGTACCTATCCTGCAAGCCATGTCTATTGTACCTATACTGTGTGCATTTATTTTCTTCCTTACATGACTTAGTATCTATACCATTAAGGTGGTAAACTAACAAATTACACGCTATATCTTGTCACCGGAATAAATATTATTAAATAACAACTTGAGATAAGACAAGGCCGACTGATCCCAAACTAAGCAGAGCCTGTACTACTACTTCTATGGTACTATGGTAACCAGACTGCTGGTAAACATACTTATACAGGATGTATATGACAATGGAACACTTACTTCAATAACTGAAAAGGCATATAGCATGCTGTTACAAAAGAATTTTTGAAAAAAAACTATCACTTTAAAAGTTATGACCGTTTGAATTTTCAGGTACTAATACCTCCGTTTTTCATGAAAGGAGGTGGAATGTGTAAAGTTAAATATTTTAAATAGTACATTTTTTTTTTTTATTTTAGAACTATTCACTCAGTTTTAGAGCAAATCCACAAAATCCAACAAACCGTTTGTCGTATTACCTCGCTTTGAGAGTACTTTCCTAACTGCCACACATAGGCCGCACAACTGCAAAAATCTATAGAAACGCACAGTGGTGGGGTGTCATTCACCTAAGTGATGGGGATGAAAGTCCTGTCGCATTGAACGAAAGTGGAACGCTGCGGCCGGTATGATTCCGAACAATCACTCCCCATAGTACAAGCGATAGAGAATGCAGAGTGAAAAATATGTAGTATTTAAAATCTTTAACTTTACACAACCCACCTACTTTCATGAGAAACGGAGGTATTAATACCTGGAAATTGAAACGGTCATAACTTTTAAGCCGTTTGTTTTTTTTTTCCAAAAAATTTTATTGTAACTTCTTGCTAGAGTGCTAGAGAGAACCCTTTCAGTGATTTAAGTAAGTGTTCCATTGTCAGATGCACTCTGTATATTACTAAATAGGTACAGACATATTATAGATAAATTACACCCAGACGCAGAACAAATGATCATGCTCATCACACAATTATTTGTCCTAGGTGGAAATCGAACCCACGACCTCTGGCTCAGCAGTCAGGGTGACGAACCACTTGACCAACAGGCCAGTCAGACTCTGACTGCAGTACTACTACAACAATAACTACAACTGTTGTCGGCTTGTTGTTCTAGGTCGGGGGCAATAGTGATCAAGATTGATCACAGCCATTCTTAACCCCGAACTACTTTTCACTATCGACTTCGTTACAATGAATGTTCAAGACGACTAATCGATCACACACGATACGATAAAAATGCTGAACACGTGGTTAGAAGGAATATAAAGTACTTAATAAATGATACGAGTGATCATAATTATTTACAATGCCTCTGTATTTTAAAGTCTAATATAAACACTTCACGTATCTTCCTGTCTGTTTTTTTGTTTAGGTACATTATACTAAATTAATTCTACCTGGGGATTGATGGATATGGCTTTGAGCCTTGCAAATAAAATCACAATTAAACACTAATCTTTTCAGATTAATTTACTACTACTACATCAGTCCCTTTAATTGTATTGAAACTTGGGTTATATAATATTTAAATATATGTTTGTAACACATTAAATTTTTTTGTGAAAACGGCACTACATCAAGCTACACTCGTACATTATATGTTGACCTGCCATTGTACGAAAAGCTATACAATGATACTTTAAGTTATACTGGCCAATGAAACATACCAAAAAAAAAAACAGTCAGTCGTAGGACTGCACGTCAGAAGTGAAAACATAACTTCACAATGTATTTGCATATATATACACACACACATCTGTATATATATATATAATTAGGTTAAAAATAAAAAGTAGGTAATAACATATTTAATGTTTTTTTAAATATAAAAAACTCGGCTCCGTCTTACGAATTTTCGATCAGGGTCACCTGTCCTGACACGAGTTTAACATTTTTTACCCATCCCAAAAAGTGCACAACGCCGCTAAAGAAGTTTTCACTTCAAAAAAACTTAGTGAATTACGGTCGAAATTCGACCACTAGGCGATAAAATGCTTAAAAGGGGGATCTTTTTCCCCTATGGAAACATCACATCAGACCACGATGAAGCACCTAGGAACCGACTAAAAATATATATTACATAAATGCCATATAGAGATAAAACAACGACCAAGCCACCAACCACCGGCAGATTTTGTCCACCATTGTTGAATTCTTCTTCTTGTTTCAGTGTTCGACGCAACAGCGAAACCTCCGGCAGGCATACTAAGCGGCAATGGAAACCAATATGGTGATTTCGACGAATGTCTTAGCATCGATGGCGCAGTCAGAGGGAAATACTGTCTCGCATCGCTTCAAGTAAGCTTCCATGGAGACAAAAATATGGCAGACATCGACACTTTAGTACACAGTGGACACTACATTAGGAGCAATATTACTGATGTAAGTGAAACTATTTATTAATACTCATATCCTTTACTTTGTTATTATAGTAGTTTTAAAAAAATAATTTCGATTCGACCTATTTTCACGGGACTATCAGTGGCAGAAAGCTGATGTTATAAGAAATAATTTGGGCTTCCTTTATTCCGGTAAAGGATTAATTCCAAAGGCTTATCTATTGTGCCTGCAAGATGTTGGGTCTATCAGATTAAATACGTTTCTCTGGTCACACCGGGTCAGATTAAAAATTAAGAAAAGGTACCTACTCACACGGTAAAAGCTTGTAATCTGCCGAAGGGAACCCCTCAATGAATTGAAAGTAATTATGCCCGATTACCCACTGCTTCAAAGATTTTTGAAAAAGCCATAACCAATAGAATATATGCGTTCTGTGAAAAATATAATATACTCGACGAATGCCAAAACGGCTTTCGTAAAAATAAGTCAACAACATTGGCTATCTATAAATATATTCAAGAAGCCCTCAATATCATAAACAATAAACAATATGCTATAGGTATTTTACTTGATATGAGCAAGGCCTATGACAAAGTGCAGTTTAAAATATTATTAAATAAATTATATAATATAGGTATACGTGGAAAAGCTCATGAATGGCTTACCTCATACTTAACAGATCGAAAGCAGCTGGTAGAATTAGAATACTTCAATCTAAATAAAAATGAAATAGAAAAAATACATTCAAAGAGTAAAGACATAAACGCCTCAATTCCTCAGGGCAGTGTGATAGGATGCTTGCTATTTCTGGTCTACATCAATGACCTACCAAAATGCATAGAGGAATCATGTGTTGTGTTTGCAGACGACATCTCCCTACTAGTTTCTTCTAAAACCAATTCGAATTTAAATGACAATATAAATACAATACTCACCAAAACAACAGATTGGATGACAGAACATAACTTAGAAATAAATTATTCAAAAACTAAAATAATACCTTTTCATCCATATCAAAAGAAACCATTAAATATAAACTTTAGTTTCAAAGGGCTTCAATTGGAAGTCGTTAAAGAATTTAACTTATTAGGATTAATTATAGATACTCATATAAATTGGAAACCACACGTAAAAAAAGTTCGGTCAAAAATATCAACATTTTCATATGCTCTACGCGAAATTAAGAAGACCACAGACCTTTCCACCGCTCTTGTCACATACTACGCATACGCTTACTCTTGCTTAAGCTATGGCATAATCCTTTGGGGAAATAGTACAGAGGCACACACTATCTTCACCATACAAAAAAAAATAATTAGAATATTAACTAATATAGAAGAAACAGACTCCTGTAAACCCCATTTTCAGAATCTCAAAATTCTTACTCTACCAAGCATTTATATCTTGGAAATTTGTAAATTTGTTCGAAATCATCCGGAATACTATAGTAAAAGAGAAGATAAACAAACCAAATTTACACTTAGACATAGAAATAGGCTTAACCTCCCAACTTCCCAACTAACAATGCATTCTACAAGCCCCTTGGTTATGTCAATTAAAATATATAACAAATTACCAGAAGCAATTAAGAACGAAGAAAAACATAATATTTTTATTAATAAATTAAAACTTTTCCTGTTACAAAAAAGTTACTACACTATAAAAGAGTATATGGAAGAAAAAACCTACCTACTTAAATAGTATTAAATCTTCACATTATAAAGTATTACTTTAGTATGATTTTTTTTTTTTTTTTTTTTTTTGTTGACGAGGTGGAAGATCCTACATGGATGTCCTCCGCCTTGGGGAGGCGAAGGGGTCTGTCGGACTCTTACCGACTAAAAACCACCCCGGTGTTCCACTACTTGCCTATGATCAGGGGAGCGAGAATCGCTATTGCATTCTTCCGCAACCCCCGACAGGCATTGACCCGTCTCACCCTAGACGGGTCCCGTCACCCGGTGCGACCATCACCCGTCGGCCGCACTCCTCTGAGAGCGCACGCGGAACACTGCATGCTGCCTCTCGGGCCTGTATCTGTTCGGACGACGACTTCCCCAAAAAAGTTCACCGCCCGCAGGCCACTTCCTAAGGTGGCTGGAGGTCATTAAACGCCCTCCGGCGCCCGGTGCGTCTGCTGCGGGTAGAGAGAGCTGTACTCCGCTCTCTCTCCCGTTCCGCCGCCTCCTTTGCGGACATCACCTCCTCACAGAAGGAGGCGACAGCGTTCCATGCGCTCTCGCTCCGCACCATAGCCATTACTTTAGTATGATAACATAGTCAAGCCTAACCTAAATCAAGTGCAATAAGTAAATAAATAAGTAAATAAATCAAATATGACATACCTTATAATAACTAAATAATTACCTTTATTAAATTGTTTAATAATAAATACATAATACTATAATAATTACCCTATATAATAAATATATAACAACATAGCCAAATTCTATATAATCCCAGTGCAATAATAATAACAATCACTAAACATTTAATAAATAATAAATCAATTATGTATTATTACTACTATAAAACAAATCTCAAACGGCTACCATATAATCTATAAATTATAACTAGATACTATAAACTTCAGATTTTTTTTGTTAATGTTATTAAATGGCATCATAAAATAGAATAAAGTAACACAAATATATAAATAAAACGAAGTAATTACCCAGCAAATATTATCAAAACTATTAATATACCCAAAATATATAAATAATATATACTTACAGATTAAACAAATAATACAAAATAATATATCATATCAATACAACAAAAAATAACTCCCCTCTCTCTCTCTCTTCTGTGCAGTGCCCGACAGGGTCCATAATTGATACTTAGCTTAAGTTTTACCAACTGTATAATTTACATTATGGCAGCAATAAAGTATTGAGTATTGAGTATTGAGTATCCATAGTGATGTGACGTAACCGGATATCCAACCGCATTCTGTTAAGATGAGGCAAACGAGCGACACCCGTCTGTCAGTACGCGTGTTCTTAAACGCACATAGTATTGGCCTTGCCAGTAATATAATTGATTGGTAAAATGTTGAGGGCAACACATGCGTATTGTATTAAACGTATTAAGAAAAATATCTTGTCTCGTATTGGAGATCATACACCACTTTTAATAGTTTTTCTCTGAATTATCCTAATTAGCTAGACGGGTTGTCATTCGCCTATTGACATTCCCCTATAAATCCTCCTACCTACTAATAATATAAATGTACGTATGGATTTTTGGTAATCTTTTACGCAAAAACAATGAAACGGATTTTTTTCCATTGATTTTTTTTAAATTCAGTATCATGGTTGCTGTAAGAATCGACGTAGGTATTTTATCTCATACATAATCGTCCTTTTTGATATTTATTATTCAAAATAAATGCTTTAAAAGACCTAAAAATAGGCATTAGAACAGATTAGACAGATATAATATATTTTATCATTACAAATAAATAAAACTATTGAAATAAAAATGTTAGTTTAAAGCAAAAAAATAGCATATAGGTTTTTATGCACGGTAGTATTCAAATCTACTAGATTGTTTTTCAGGTAAGCTACCACCAAAAAACTTAAGGATTCTGAAAAAGGACATAAATATACTTATTTTGACTTCCAATAACATTATTATCCAATTTATTAGTTCTTACTATTCTTCCTTACTATGGAGTAGTTCGCCGACACCCACTTGTGCAGCTTCTAAATAATATAGGTTACGTAGTATAGTAACTACTCAATAATCTGTGGTGTAGGTAACTAGTGAGTGGCTACATTTTCAATTCCAAGCCGAAACGAAAGTGGGAATGTATGTGGTTATTCCGTAGCAGGATATCGATCCGTAATCTTTCAAGTCAAGGCCGATGTCTTCATTATTAACTGCTAGTCAGTACAGCTATTAATAATCGCCATAGCCGTGACCGTTCAAATTTCATGCACATCTTGCTTTAAAACATTATTCTTACCAATCATACAGCAACGACTGTAGACTATTCGATTCAAAGTTTAACTAAGTTCCTTAACCTCACCTTTTATAGCAACAACATTTATTCATAACTAAATCACTGATATGACTTTTATGTAGTGTGGAGGCATCCACATACAACATTATTGAAATTGGTTATCGCGTCCATACGCACAAAAAAACCAGTCAAATTGAGAACCTCCTCCTTTTTGAAGTCGGTTAAAAACATACTTCAACTTCATCTAGCGAAGACAAGCCTTTGTGTTGGAGGGACATAGCATCCGTTCCTCTACACATAGTTTCTAGAAAAAAATCGCCTCCTTGATGAACCGTATTAGAAGCATTAACAGTGTGATCTTTAAGATTGTATGAATTTGTTACGTGTACATTTTGTGTATGTGATATTTAGCAGTATGGTCGTTATAATTTTATTAATGTACTGTACCGCAAGTCTTAAGATCAGCAAGTAGGTAAGTCTCATTTGGATTACCTACCTATTTAATTATATTTATGTATGTTTTTAGTATAAAACTCTCGTTAAGTTTTCTTAAATTTTCAAATTTTTCGCGCAACATTCTTAATAATTTTTCTGTCATAAGAACCTTCTCCTGACATTAACAAACACAAAAAAAGAATTAACGAAATTGGTCACGACGATCACGCGTGATGCCGTGATCAAGGGAAATAGGGATTCATTTTTACATTTATAGATAGATAGAAGATAACGTATCTTCTATCTATCTATATAAAAGAAGTTTATATAATACCTATTTATATATATTTTACTATCAACATATTAATAAAACTGTTTTATAGGGAATGTGTTTAAAAGGTTTTAAATGAATAAATTACATTTATAATTATTGATATAAATAGTTACCATATTATTATACAATATTTATTATGTTTATATTATATTTACGACTTTGTACATATTTTATTGCATTAAAATAAATACCTTCGTGAGTAGTAGTAATATTAGTTAAGGATATACGGTTATACTCACATATTAGGAAGTTCTGTGTGACAATTCATGCTTTTAGTCTCAGCAGTAAGTCTAAGCGTTGTCTATTTATCAAATCAGTGAGAATTAAGGATCTATTCGGTATATCTGTATAAGAAAATATGAAATATGATGTGTTGTAATTTATTAATAAAAACCTAATTTTTTTTTTATGATTAGAATACTTTTTTAATTTTTAAATGTCTTTTCTACGCGTCTTGTAATCGATTAACCACACAATACATTTAGAGTTACAAAACGCAAAAATGTTAAATAAAATGATAAATAATAAAATATTAGTAATGTTTCTTACTAAAAACAAAGTATGTTTATTATAATAATATGTATAGGTGATGTGTATCGCATCACGGAAGACTTCTACTTAGATGGAACCTGGACGAAAATATACCAAAATTCGAATATCTTAAAACAAAAAACTGCATCAGTTAACATGCAGTCCAAAACATCAACAACAACATACAAGCTGTAGGTGGGGTTATTTCATAAGAGATGTTGTAATGTACTTGCACTTACAGGCTCCAGCAAACCGTGACCTTGAAGCTCGGGCAGCTTTTCAAACAGCCTTGGCCGGTTGCGAAACTGTACAAGTTTGGCACTGATCCGTATACCAGTATCTTTAATTGTGAACTTAATTTAATAGTTGTGGGTTAAAAGGTGTGAATTTGCGTTCCTCAGAACTGAAGTATTGAGAACGTGACAGAAAAAACTCTATCGAATACCGTATGTAAATATTGGTTTTTAACCGATGAAAAAATAGAGGAGGTTCTTAAGTCAACCCGTATATTTGTTTTTTTAGTTGGTAAATTATATCAATTATCATAGATTTGTTAGTGTGACAGTTCAATCAACACCCATTAGATTTGATTAAACTGTCATAAATTTTATTTTTAAAATTTAATGTCGTAACTAATGTTTTTTTTAAGTTACAATAACAAAAACCTCACCTGATTTACACAAATCAAACTAGAGTAAAAAGCGTAATCGTTATCTATTGGCACGCTTTCGGGGATGACCGAGTCGTATGACGTGTCGGCAAATGGCATTATGCTCTCTTATTCCATCATGGCTCCTCTCCGCCGATGCTCGCTACTCCCTTAAAAATACACTATTAAATAAATAGTGTACAAATAAAGAGTTATCTATCTTTCTATTGTAAAATAATGACAATATCAATGTGTACATTGGTGTTCGTAGTGTTGGAAGAAGGAAATATGTTTAAAGTTACGTTGAAAACTATTAATATTTATAGTAATTTACTTATAGATCAAATTTATACATGGGTATAAACGCAAAGTTTACTGTAATAATCCAAGGGAAATGAACTAACATTCTGCTACTCTAATGTATTTCTTATAGTTCGTAGCTCATCATAAAGCTACATATTATCGTCCAAGGTCTAACAATGTGCATTTTGGGCCGCCATTCGAAGATTTGCAATCACTTCTACACTGGCGTAAGCTGAAACATACGAAGTGAATGTGACGGTATCTCATTAATCATTTAGATGACCTAGACAAAAACTTCTAGACAAAAACTTAATCAAATTCAGTAATTTATTTGGAATGTGGATACCGTTTAACTATGAACACATGCTGTATTTGTGTTAAACAACAGCTGCGAAATTCCAAATAAAAATTTTGCTTTTTAACCGACGAAAAACGGAGGAGGTCCCCAAGTCATTAGTCAACCCATTGTTTTTGTCGACGCATAACTTTTTACAAGGTAATTTCGATAATTATTTTCTTATTCGATAATAGATATTCGATATACTTTAAAGTTGGTCCTGTTTAAATTTAAAAAAAATTAAATCCTAAGAGTAGAATAATAGGGAATGAATGATTGTTTAACCTCTGAATTTTCATCTGTGAAACCGACTTTGTTGAAACTTGGCACACATATTATGTAGTTCTAATCACACTACAAGAAGACCTGTGGTCGATCTGATGATGTAGACGGAAGGCAGTCGAGGGCACTCCTCAATGGTTTAGAGCAGCTACCTGTGCTGTTTGGGCTTTTTCATTTTTATCAATGTTATTTACCATGCGATTATAGTAGTAATAACAAATGCTGTTTATCTTACCTATCCCATCTTAACCTATAATTTTTTTGTAATTCTGTCATAATAATTCGTTGAACTCATTCCACAAAAAACAACCCCCGGGCAATTAGAACATAATTTTACCAAATCTCTATTATGATCAACACAATCGTAACTACTTACTAAGGACGGTGTTTGTATTAGTTTTCACAGCCGGGTAGGCTGTTCCGTTGTGAAATAATAGGTATAATTTCCGACAGTACACAAGTAACTTTGTGAC
This sequence comes from Euplagia quadripunctaria, assembly GCA_963859945.1. Taxonomy (NCBI): domain Eukaryota; kingdom Metazoa; phylum Arthropoda; class Insecta; order Lepidoptera; family Erebidae; genus Euplagia; species Euplagia quadripunctaria. The sequence continues at coordinate 21,328,001 of OY982565.1, forward strand.
CATTTTGTGTCGAGAAAATGTTTCCTGTTATGTTTTTATGATTATTTAAACATTGGTTTTATAATGTGTTCTAAAATAATAATAACAACTTTTGAAATTATAAAATGGTAGGTATTGCCAACAAAAAATAAGATATGGAAATCGACTCGAATTGAATGTTAAACGAATAGGGTATAAACCTAGGGCAGGGGTCGGCAACCTTTTGAGGCGGAAGAGCCAAAAGTTAATTTACAAAATTTTACAATTTTTAAAGAACCAATTAAATTTGTAAATACAAGTGGCGCCCCTATAATTTTTTTTTAGTCCTCATAAAAATAGTTGAGGGTTGTTGCTGGGATAAAAATGACCTTTTTTTTTTAGATAAACAATCGAATTGAAAATCTCCAGGTCGGCTTTGAGAAGCAGAAATCCGCTGTATCTTACTTCTTACAGAAGTTTATAGCTGATTCTTCTAGTCCGTAATGAAGGTGGTACCTGGACCTGTCACTCGATGTATTGCATGTTTGCAATCCATCGAGTTAAAATTATTATATTAATTATTATCTCCGCCATACTCCTCCACTCCATTAGGGATACAGTCTACAGCCAATACTACACCGTAATCGAACACGAATAAAGAACACTGCTTAGGGCTGGGGAAATGCCACTATTCTATAACAATGGCAGTTTAAAAGTACTGACTAGGTAAATGTTATATCATACGATCAAATTTATGTACGTTATGACAAAAACTAGAGACGATATAAACAACGGCTACAGGGGCCTACCACCATAGAACTGACAATAATATTGTTACGTCATGTCGAACAATATAGAAAACTTTTAGCTTATCAAGGACTTAGAAGTAATAAAGTTACGATAAGACATATCCCTGATTAGAAAGCAGTGTCGTAATATTCTGTAGGTTGTATATTACACAAGGTTATCGTAAAACCTTGAGACTTTCTCTACTTTCAGTCTGTTGAGCTTCTAATTTATACTCGAATAGATATATGTCGCTAAACTTTTTTGATTAGCCGCTAGTTGATGAAACGAAATGTCTGAAGTATATACAACCTACTAATCCAATTTCAATGTTTTTTAAAATGCCTATATTAATGTCTACCATTTGTACTGGGCTATGCCACTATAGATCATTGATTTACATTTTATATATTAATAGTATTACATTTAGCAATACAAACATAAATATAAAAACAGTAAAGTATATATTATAATTATATATATCTTACAAATTCCAGACATCGCGTCGCAAGGAATTTTAAATTCGTACGGATGCTTGGATGCGGAACAACAACAACAAAAATTATACTGTTTATAAGTCCGAATTCCGAATCTCTTACTGTGTGTATCTCATATGTTTGATGCAGTTACAAACTAGTTAATTTATTGATAGATCAGATGCTGCACAAACAGTGTCCTGTTCAGAATGACTGAGCATTTCACTCATTATTGCCCGGTTCCTATAATCAAGAAACGATTCGTTACGGACGGTAAAATTTCGTTGAATTTTCAACGAAAATTTTACCGTCCGTAAGCAAAACGAATCGTTTCTTGATTATAGGAACCGGGCATAAATCACGTATCACTGTGATTGAGTAACTTGTACAAGGACTTGGTCAAATGCCTATCTATCGTGATAGGTGCTGAATTGTAATTATTGATAGTCAGGATAGATGTTGCTTAGTATAAATGCTCCAGAAACGTGTTACTATAAATAAATGTCGTTAAGCCAGATGTAAAGAATCTATTTCATAGTCATAATATCTCGTTAATCACCTGAATTTTGACTCTGATCTGAGCGATTATGAAAAAATTGAGACTAGGTACGACACTATACACAAAAAAAATACTTTCACATTGTTAATAATAGTCTCGTATCTGGCAATAATAGGGTATTAAACCTACCGGCGGAAACTAGTTGGACATCCCAGAAATATACACGTGAGTAAATCTCTTAACCAATACGAATGCCACTAACAAAAGTTTTTATTCGAGTACACCAAAGCCTCGTAAATAAGAGGAAACACACCTGTCCGGTATTAGTCATTCTTAAAGATTGGTTGGACGACTATCTGTATCTTACGTACTGTATCTATCATCTCTAAATACTTCCAGAAATGTCTTTCCATCCCGTCCATCGCTTCTGAGCATTTTTCAGGTTTTTTCTGTCCGAAATGGATGGTCTATTTCGGAATCCTGACAAGACCGTCCGTTGCCAGTCAAGATTAGTAGAACAGCGGCCTACGCCTGATCGTGCCCATCCCTGAATTCCAATTCATAAATCACAAACTCACCACCCAGTTATTGATTCATACAATTACCTCTGCTTATCGGAGAGGCATGACAAAAAACTCAAAGTAGGAAATTAAGTTATTTTTGTCCCACTGGAAGCCGTAATATTTCTACACTATAACTGTGGGCCAGAGAGCCATACTTCGGCACGTATGGGCCGGCTCGGTGGTATCACAGCGTCACAGAAAACCGACAGTTAAGCAGTAATGCTTACATTGTATTTCGCCGAGTGAGTGAGGTTACCGGATGCCCTAACTATCCCATCTCCCCCTCTTCTCCTACTCCCACCTTAAAGGCCGGCAATGCACTAGTGACTCTTGAGTTGCTTGCCCATTGGCGCTGGTAGTCACTTATCATCAGGTGACACGTCTGCTCGTTTGCCTGCTAATTCCAAAAAAAAAACACTACTACTAGAAGTATTGCAAATTCCATGCATTGCAATACGAGGATGGATAAACAATATCCTTCTTCTTCTTAACAACCTTACACGTTGCAACAATTTCTGCCAAGTGGCGACAATTTCACATGGCTTAGAGCCTTTCTAAAAGTTTTGTGTATTTGTTCTTCTACATATATTCTCAACATATATATAATATATGAATATATATACTCGCCATTTAAAGAAAGATATCTGTTTTCGACTGTGTCTCTTCTCTGAGAAGCGACAAGTTCTCAAGGCCGTTAAAGATATTCACGAGTTCAAAAGCATATGATCCAACATGGAACACAAAGATGAACAATAACAACTCCCCATAACAGTTAACATTTTTGGTTTTATTACGTCAGAGTGGTCGTTACTATGAACATCGCAAACGGAACATATAATTTGCATTTGAAGGTCATCGCATCCATTGACTTGTCTGGGCACATAAATAAACAATATTTCGAGACATCTCTTATAAAAACCGGAGTCATGCGCTGCATACAATAGACTCTGGATTTTGGGCTTACTTATCTGGGTTGTTAATCAGTAATAAAGTTTTGTTGAATTGATTATTTATTTTATGAAATCTTTTAATGTTTCCTATACGTATGAATTAAGACATGGTCAGTTTACGCAAGTAATTTCAAAACTTATGCTAGTCAGACGCATGCAAGTTTACCGGGTAGAATATGTGAGTGATTTACAGTATTTCACAAATACTTGTAGAGAAATGTAAATATTGTTGCCATTAAACACATACTTTTAACTAGCAAATAACTTTCTACTGCCTGCTAACTTAGATCAAATCGAAGCCTGCTATAAATATATTAATGAAAAAACTATCTTCATATTTTAGCAAAGAAATCTATTCATAAACTGTACGGCCTTTTATTGATTGAAATTACGATTTTAACGCTTTCTTTTTAGTAAGTACTACTGATTTGATTAACAAGTACGCGACCAACTTGATGGTAAATGGAATCTGATGTGTATGACCTTAAGGTGTCATGCGCTCGTTGTCAGTCCCCTTTACTAAGGGCTCTAACAACTAACACTACAACTAACTAAAATTGTTGTAATTACAAATAGATCTTTTACACCGAGTTAGTAAACAAATACACAGATCACTCACGCTTTGCGAACCTTATGCTGGAACGTTCAAACATTTTCCAAGTTGCCAGCAGGAAAAGAACACTGCATTAGTAGTGAATGTTTTTCTGTAGGGTTTATAAATTGTAGCCAAAGTCTAAAGTTCCTACCTCCTATAAGAATATCCTCCATGAAATTTTAAGTCTCCAAGATTTCGTACAACGTACAACGTAGCATACAACTGTAGATAGGATACTGTTCGTAAGACTGTGTGTAACTAAGCAAGACCTTAGGATTAATTTAATAGTTGTCCCACGTTGAAGGGATCTCGATGGATCTTGACACTAGCAATTCATCATGTTTCTATATGCAGCCTTCTGGTAAAATCTTAGACCATTTCATTTTTGTGGCTGCATAGTTCAGTACGGAAGCGACGTTATCTTTCTAAAGCTATTCTTTTGAGCTGAGGGTTTTTTCTAGGTGGAGTTGATTAAAGGAACCGTTATTATTTGGGTCAAGTATCGATAACTGTACGTGTTTCCTATTTGACTCTTTGACGAAGACTTGATAGGTATATTATGAAAAACAATTCTAAAAATCTCTTCATTTTAATGGATAACTCAAGCTTGACCAAATTTTTCCACTGGAGGTATTCTGAAACGTGTTACGTGCCATGATGGGCATGTCGATCATTAATTAAAGATTCAAGCTTTACCATGATTTTCCATGATACCGGATTTCTTGTGAATAATAGATTTTTAATTTGATTAACTCTGCTGTATGGTATCAGAGTTATTGTAAAAATTGGGCCGAAAATATTTTTTTTCTAATCTTATTAAATTTCCATTCATAAGTTTTAGGTATTTAGGGTGTGTGTAAAAATATCCCATGATAAAATGAAATGAAAATTGTAAAAAAGTCGAAAAAAAAAATGTGCGTGTATGGTATTTTAATAGGAAAATGTTGAAGGTAAAAATGTATTCTTCTTTTTTCTTATGGCAACTGAGCAATAAGAAAAAAGTTATCAGTTTTCTTCTTCCTTCTACGACAAAAATGACAATGTACCTTATAATTATCTTTGTTCGTTAGAGGGGGTCTGAAAAGTATGTTAACGGCAGTTAGTAACACAGTTTTCGATGCTTAGATATTTGTAAGTAAAACACTTTTGTCTCTACATAATGAAATTAATATAATAGGAAGGCAAAAAGACATCTGTCAGCCAACCGACATTGATAGAAAAACAATAGATTACTTTACACAAATCATTAGGATCAAATAACAAGCTCAACAAAATCATTAGAACCAAGTAACAAGCTTAGGTGTTGTACACATTGCCAACATTCTAAAAATATAAAGGTGTTAATAGAACTACAACATTTTGAGCTTTCATTGCTCAAAGTTTTTGAGTATAACCTGAAAAGAGGATTAGCGTCTGATCTTAACTTAAACAGGAAATCCAATTATTAGATCCAGGTAAAGAGTACTAGTAAGTATAGAAGATATTTAATCATTTTCTATAAAAATATTAATTTTGAATTAAATTTAATTGAGTCCTCAGAAATCTCAATTCCGTAAACCTAAACGTCAACGGAATTCTAGTAAAATTTATTTAATTTACGCAATGAAAACTGCTTTAAATTCCTACCACTTTAACTATCATATCCACTTTATTTTTTAATTCGAAGTAATGGAAAAATAAACGATTTAAGATCAAAATCGAAAAAGAAAAGTGATAAGATCCTACATTTAACTAATTACCATCAGGCGTAACCAACCAACCACTAATTACCAAATGCACGTAAAACCCCTGTTGTTGTGAGCCTTTTCTAACTACGTGGACCACTTACGATAAGGCGGGCCCTATCCTTGTTTGCCTCTTTAGTGGTATAATAAATGCATTACTTACTAAAATAAGGTTCTGTGTCTGGGTGTAATTTATATGTATTTAGAAACATATAATTACCTTTGTTTATCAGCAGTATTTTTACACACAGGCTCTGCCTAGTTTGGGATCAAACAGCCGTATTATTATTTTAAAGTCCTAATATTTTTCCATCAAACTTTATGCCCGGACAACGACTTTAACCTTCAGTGTTGCTACTTCAAAACTTATTATCATTGTAAATGTAATGTATGTTCTCATATAATTTATTCGTTCAGCGTGCAGACAGCCTAAACGAGACAATAATGCGCGCAACAAAATACCACGACAAGTCGCAAGTTCAAAGTCGCCATTATTTCTCAATTTCCCTTGATTTATTGTCTTTGCATGATAATTAATTATCGCTATGTAATTTCAACTAATAAATGAAGATTACTTTACACGATGTAAATGTAGCGATGTTACTTGTATGTTAATGGTTTTATGGTGCCGAATAGTCTCGTGAAGTAATAAACCCAATTTGATTTAACTGACGTCAGAAAGGAAGAAAACATTAGGAAAGTACAATTAATATTTTATTTGAAAGCCTGCACTATTATTTCTTAATCACTAGAACCTAGGCTCAAAAAAGAATTGTTAATCAATAATGGTTCAGAAGAACTTTTCAAACAGCCGAAAGAGCAATTTAAGTCCCACTTACGTAATAAGCAAGCCTATTGCTATCAACCGGGCACTTTAGGAAAATTGGGAGTATATTGAAAGGGGAAGGTAGGAAAGAAGACAATCCAATGGAAGAAAAGAGAGATTGCTTATACGGATGGATTCGGAGGTGAAAGGAATAGTTCTAGCAGGTTATATCGCATACCTGTATCAAAGCTGCTTAGGTTGCACCCGAGCCCCTGCAAAATATTAAAAACTAAAAAAAAATTTAAGGCATTTAAGCTTTATTTATCTTTTTTAATAAGACACTAGTGTACTGCAATGAGTCTGATGATTCTAATATTATTCATGTAAATAATAAATGAATTTATTTTGCGAATAGTAAATAATATTTCAGACACTTCTACATGTCTATTTGTTCTTTGAAGCTAGATGGTGTCAGCATTTCCCAACCCTGAGGAGAAACACCGAAACAAACTCAAGGATCCTACGTAAACTCAAACTGTATGCCATGTAGGCGTCCAAGTTTACATGAAAGAACCATTTCAGTTTTGAGCTGACCAGTCATGACAGACAGTAGCCTAGGTCTACTGAGGCCAATGAAATACTCAAATCTGCCAGATTGTTGTGAAAATTAAGCTAGATAATGCTATCCCAAATGACACCTTCATTTACAAACATAATTATTGTAAAAAAATATATTAATATCATGTCAAAGATTAAAAACAAAATAATACAGCACACTGTGTAATAGATACATGTCAGAAAAAAATCAAGAAGCATGAATAACGTCATACATACATGCGAAGAAATTAGAGCAACTTAATCGGAAGCATTTTCAAGTCTACAACAGCAAAGTATGCCTTACAAAAAAGTTTTTGTTTGACTAAAGTCTTAAATTTGATCAAGCTCAGTTTTTGTAAATAGCTTTGTAGGACCGAACTTGCACAACCTACTAACATGAAACCTTATGTATTAATATCAGTTTTGAGATTTGAATCTTTAGAAGTATAGTCATACCGTGAGTTTACATCACATTTATTATGTATTCATATTCCGTATTCAATATATCAGCAGATCTCTGCCGTAACGGAAAAAATATGAGACAGGTACAGACTAACAATAATGTATGCAACACAAAACCGAACAACACATCATCACATTATAACACTGTTATCAATCTGTCGTAATCTACGTGTTTCTTTGAAAATTTGGTTGCAACTCGAAGATTTTTTACTATTAGCTGGTATACAATTCTGCATATTCAGATAAGTAGAAAAACAATAAAATCATTTATAATTTGTAAAACATATGTAATATATGTATCGTATAGTTAGTAATAAATAACATATTCGATGGATTTAAGAAAGCCAATACTGAATTTAAAGAATGAAATTTTTAAAAAAAAATAAACCGACTTCGACGACGAAATTTATTGTGAAAACAAATGAACCAATAAATAACTAATGTAATATATACTAAAACCTTCCTGAAAATACATAGAATACGTTAGTGAAACAATCATGAAAATTCTAACTTTAAAACTTTCGCGTTCCGTGATATACTTAATTATGTATTTATACGGACATTAACGCGATCACGAAATAGGTATTACATACCTGTGAATTGTCTGTTTTTTTTTAAGTCGATCAGAAAGAGCGGTGCTTAGCGTTTGTCTGTGCTATAATAATAATCAGAACGAAGAATCGATAAGATTTATAAGAGGACTAAAATATTTAATGGCAAGAGCTGTGCTAATGTCATTTTTTATAATTAACTGTTACCTTGCGCCTAAAACATGATAAATTGTAATGAGCTGTATTATTCATCCCTTAATTTTCCACCCTTAGAGGTGAAACATTTTCTTAAAAAAATGGTAGTCCCATTCTGGTGGTGGTTCCTTGCGTACAACCAATTCTATTAAAAAAATAAGAAATCGGTTCACAAATGGGAAGAGATATCGTTACATGCGCACTACAAAAAACAATTGAATTGAGAACCTCTTTCTTTCTAAAGTCGGTTAAAAATGGGTAGTCATGTAGTTCGGGGAACTGAAAACCTCTGAGGATAAAGGTTCTTGAATCGTGATCGCGGACTGAATGGCGGAGCTTTGGAGCTACACAAGGGCAGGGATGTCGAATGGTCGAGGTCGAATAATACAGTGTAATATTTAATCATTTTAACAATTATAAATGTAGGCAGCACACTATTTCTTTAATAAAAACATTGTATCTATCCACGACAAACATTGAAAGGAAACCCATCATGAGTAATGGAATCGAATTGCCGATCCGTTTTATATGTCTAAATATGTTCATGATATACAAAGCCACTCTATAACTCGTATGGATAGCATCGAACAATACCGCCACAAAATTGGCAACTATTGTCTAAAGAGTTGATATCAATAGCAAATTCTTTGTATATTTCAGTAGACGTTGGTCAAGGGCCATTGTATTGCTCAATAACAATTGTGATTCAAAATCAAGTGTAGGACCAAATACGCTGACAAAGTAGCCGATGCGCTCTGCTCTCGGAATATTAACTAAGTTTAAAGCCTTGGGTCGTTTTGCGCGTTCGTGATCTAGATGATTATTTTGTTGTGTTCATGATTGATTTATTACTAGCTGTCACTCGCGACTTTGTTCGCTTGCAAATTTTTGTGAAATCTATCCCACAAGAACCACATTTTTCCGGGATAAGAGTAGCCTTGTCTAGTTCCGTGTTCCAGTGTTCCAGACTATAATCTATCTCTGTGCAAAATGTCATCCAGATCCATTCAGCCGTTTTTGCGTGAATCAGACATCTATCCATCCATCTGTCCATTCATCCATCCATACATCCTCACAAACTTTTGCTTAAAAAATATAAGTAAGATTTGTTTGTTTTGGAGCCGAATTCGCACCCTGAGTAGATCACGTATGACGTATGGACTGTACTCTCTGTGAAATACAAGACAGAAATGCATCGAGATTATTGATAATGGAATAGGCGTTTGTCTTAAAACTCACCTGATGGAAGGTGACGATGAAGACGAAGCTGGTACACAACTATCCAAGAGAAACCTATTCACTCTACTCTTGAACGTTCCAGGATTATATATAATTGTCTGGTAAAATAGACGCAGGTAGTGCATTCCAGACTGGCGATTCGAACCAAAAAGGAGCTGTCGAAGCGTTTAATTTGACTTTTTAATCTTTCGACAATGAAAGGGTGGAACCTCTGTCTATGTCTTGTTGTCCGATGAATAAATTTTAATTAGTAGGCTTCACGTTTACAAATCATCATTGCCTATGGTATGTGTCGTTGCAGCAGTTAGGTCATCTTTTATGTTAAAAAAACAGCTAAACTTACACCACCTATTGGATTCTGATTTTAGCAAAATTTAAGGCTCATAAGTAGTATTTATTCTTCATAGTATTGAATGGACAGTGATAACAACGTCTGTATTCAAACCGATTTAAAAGGTTTTCTTACAGAACCCTCAAGATATATTACAATATCTTTTAAAAGCTTTGAAAATTTAGATGTATTATCTAATATAACAATAAAAAACATGTTTTATTGTTTGAATTGAGTGCATAATGCATGGATGACGCACTGATACATAACAGATAATTAATTTGAGTTTAGGTGTATTTTGCGTCCTTTAATTGTATGCCAGAGTTGACTAAAAAAAACAGAAATCTAAGATCAAGGTTGTTTTATTTTTATATAACTTTTCTGTTCTTGTTCCAGATGGGTCACAGAGTGCCTCGTTACTCCAGCTTGCTTTGGGGCGTCTGCATCCCTAGTTCCTGCAGCAGCTTTGATTTGGAGGAAGAGTTGTCTGGAAGACTGTCCGATCTTGGTATCTCAGTTAAAGTACATAACACCATGTGTTCTGTCAAAGACTTCAAGAGACCTTACTCTTTTGGAAAAACGCTTTCAATGTAAGTTGTTTTTTTTTTGTTAAGATAGTTGGACTTAACCTGGACTAATAAAAAAGTGATGGAAGTATTTATAAATACTGATTAAGTACATTAACTGATTGTTATAGAATTATTGTCTAAAAAGTCAAAAGAATAAATAAATAATTCTGGCAAACATTGTTTTTAATCTTTTTCAACAAAATTTTTGAAGTGAGGGTTACGATATCGACAAAAAAAGTATGTGTGTACTTATTACGCACGTAAGAAGTTATGCTTTTATCTAGTTAAATAAAGTTTATTTAAATTTCATAATAAATAATACACACCGTCAACTTACCTCAAATTCTACAAACGTACTCAGAGTAATATGTAAAAACCATTTTTATCACTTATAATCACGGTAAATTATCGTAAATAATACATACCTTCAACTAACCTCACAGTCTACAAACGTACTCAAAGTAATATGTAAAAACCATTTTTATCACTATCGTGAAGTTGGTAACTTTTTTTTGAAAAACTAAAATCTTGACTAGCTAACTTCAGGGTGTCGGTTTTTTGTGACGGTGTGCGTGCGCATCGTAAAAATTTACTCTCATCATTTTTCCCTAACGCGCCAAAAGAAGTATAACTTCATCAACATGAACAATAACATTTTAAAAGTGAAAACTTCTTTAGGTACGTTATGCATTTTTTGGAATGGGGAAAAAGTACTGAACTCGCGTGACCGTCACGCTTCAATGCATGTATACAGATATGTGTGTGTATACTATTTGTGTAAATTATGTTTTCACTTCTAACGTGCAGTCCTACGACTGACAGTTTTTTATCTACACAGTTAAACAACAAAACATGCAGTCAATTTGAGAACCTACTCTTTTTTTGAAATTGGTTAAATGGAACTAATTGTACAAACAGATACTCCGTACTCCCCTCAACTACTAATTATCCCTAACTATAAACCTAATTAGGTGTATAACAAATCACAGCTAAATCAGCAGGGGTAATGAGGCGAATGGGTAGCCAGCTAAAGTTATTAATTAATCACGATTTCCGTACGATATAAATGCTATGTTGCACATAATTGCATATAATGGCCTCTAAGCTCTGAAACGGTTGATGATGTCAACATGTTGCACCTAATTAATATTAAATACGTACTTGACTTGTACATTACTTCTTTTTTTTATGTGATTTATTCCTTTAATCGACTTTAGAAGTCGACATCTTTTGAATAAGCGGTCAATCTAACATGTTTTCTTGTTCGTTTTTATGAGCTATACTATTATGATAAATATAAATATATCGAACTTTTTTAAAATGTTCATAGGTCCATCAAAGTTTGTTTTTAACCATGTCATTTATATTATTATTCATTAAATTGCATTCTTTTTCTTTTTTTTTGGTCTTTTGAAGAGGGCCAAATTTTAAATAAAACCTAAAGATTGTTCCTAAATATAAAATCTACCTAGAACAATAAAAACATACAGCGGCATTGAAGAACTCCTTCAAAAACCAATCCAAAATTATTTTTATTATACCACAAAAACAAAACATCTCAGTAATATTTTTATTAGGTACATAGGTCTTTTTATTCTCGTAATTGTAGGTACCGTATTTGTACAGTAGAAGTCCCCCCCGTACAATATCCACTTGATATTCTACAAACATACATCCGTTAAGATTTGTGATAAAATATACATATAAAACGTTATATTAGTATGACAGTCTGGTAAAGGTATGATTAATTGACTACCTCATCTTTTGATGAACCAAGCAGTTCACAATCTCAGGAACGCGATCTTAATTTATTCTAAGGAAGTAAAACACTGGAAAACTGTGTACAGTATAGGACATTTGGTGTGATTAGCTTCATATACTAAAAATAAATTATTTAACAGTTCTCAGGAAATTGAGTATTGTATTCCTAAACCGTTATTTTATACAAGGTTCTAAAAAACCTGCTGCGTCTTCTAAGGCACAGGTTTTTTAGAACCTCCTTTTAGAATATCGTTTTGAGGACAAAACGATCTCCGGCCTCCATGTCCTAAATTAGAGACCCACCCGCACATCATAGTGGGGTCACCTTGCTCAACATGTGGCCAAGTCTACCGTAGTTTTCAGGGATTTCCATTTTAGGGTACACCTGAAGCCCCAGCAATAAGACTCGGTGATGAAACACGATGTGGTTTAAGTCGGTTCAAGTCCTACTAACCTTACGGTTTGGCCTCAGTGAGGTCAGTGATTTTTATTTTTCAATCAACTACTGTATTATGATGTACGTAAAATAAATTTTCAATACTGTCATTGATTGTACAAGTATCTTAAAAAACATAAATTCAACAGAACTGTGCATATAAAACTCACTTGCAAATTGATGACTACCTGGTCAGGGTACTTGGTAGAGATGCGGATAGGGCCCTCTGTCCTACAAACTAACGGCCATAGGCTCCCATGACGGAGCACTCTGTATTTTAGTCGGCTCGGTTTCAACATAACTACTTTATCGTGTCCTTGGAGAAATGCTACATCTGGAGGTTTTAACACACACATCGAAAAAAGTTGTTTTCAACTCGCACATTGCTACCTTGTCAAATGTTGTGAGTTCCATCCCCATATACTCGTAAGATAATTGTTTGTTGTTCTAAGTGTGGTGTACTTTATATCAGCTACATCAGAATAAAACAATATTGAGAAACACACACAGAAGAAACAACAGTCCGTCGGATAGTATCTTAAATATACAAACATTGGTTTACATAATACTTAAGCCATTATCTATAACTTACATAGAATAATGTAAATTCTAATCTTCATAGGTTACCAGTTTGAGGTTATTTAATAAAGGATTAAAGTTCGATGTTTCATCAGTCATACAGATTATAGAATCAATCCTTTCGCTATGAACACAATAATAAACATATTATAAAAAGGGTGCAGACAGGTGATGGCTCATATCAAGCTTCTAACAAATTTATGTTAATACATATTTAATTTTTTAAATTCATCAAACCTTCGCCTTCTTGAAAATCGGCAACCGGGTATTTTGTTTAGTTCTTTTAAAAATTCAAAAATAATACCAATATGATAAAAAAGTTATGCCTAAAAAAGTTTTGCTTCTACATTTAATATATTGGCATTTATCACACATGAAAAGAATAAAAGAATGAAAACTAAATATGGTATATACCAACAGTTATTTTTCGTTTACAAATTTTATCCAGAACAACAACTTTGAGAATGTGTTTACCGATTTTTCACAAAATTTTATTTTTTTATTTTGTTACAGCACATTTTTCCTGGCAATTATCCTGCTACTGAGCTTAGGTACTATCTTAGACGATGGCAAGGAAGGAGTGACAAACTTTGAGAAACTTCTCAACGCGTTTTCCTTGAAAAGAAACTTGAAGAAGATCTTTGACCTATCCGATTCTCGAACGAATGTCAAGGGTATTGACGCATTTAGAGGAATAAACGCGTTAGCGCTGCTGATTGCACATAAATCTATGGCTATGGCACATAACCCTTATGTGAACAAAGTCAGTTTTTCTGCTGTAAGTATAATTGTATTTGTTTATATCAGTTTGTGAAATATAAAGCATGTCCTACAATCACACCTTAAATACTAGATTTTTGTATTTCTCGGTGTTGCCAGATTAATAATGATAATAACTTCACACATCACACACACGGCTGTCTGATTCCAAACTAGGCAGAGCCAGTACTATGGTAACCAGACTGCTGATAAACATACTTATATATTTCTAAATACATACATTCTATAGATAAATTACACCCAGACACAAAACAAATGATCATGCTCATCACAGGCCAGTCTTGAATTATTTTCAACAAAATTGAGTGAGAAGTAACCACCAGGGCACAACTGATGAAATGTGTATGTGCAATGAGTTTCAAATATATATATATATATATATATATGTATATATATATATATATATAAATATATATAAATATATTATGGGCATTATGAGATTATGGAAGCAGGATTTACTACATAATTAATCATAATTAATCTAAACACGTAAGAGGACAATGAGTTCAAAACTTAAACAGTCAGATCCATGCAATGGGGTCTGTTTTGCAATAACAAACAAGAATGAAGAAGAGTAATTGAAGTTAAACCCATCTTGGTCAATTTTCTTTCTTAAATATACTTGCAAGTCTTAGATGAGCTCACCAAAGCTAATTGAAGAGTAACTATAAGATATTTATCTGTAAAATTGCCGTTTTATGGAAATCAGCTCCCGAGCAATACAGTCGTCGATTTATCGAGTAGGGGGCGTACCCTGCTACGCTCAAGTATTCCGAAGACTCGAGATCTTTCCGTCAAAGTGATTGTCGGATCTGTATTAGTTTTATCTTGTTTAGTTTTCAGTATCAATACTTTCTATGTTGAATTGTGCTTTACTTCGTTTGAATCTTAATGACATGAAGCAACGATAAAACAGTGCAGCATTACATTATTTCACTATTGTTAAACTATGTTGTGATTTATAATTATCTATTAAAAAAAATATCCCTTAATTTTCTTTTTAATAATAAAGTAATTTTTTTTTTATTTAAATAAGGCCAACCTTGAGTTAAACTTATTCAATTAACAAATGCGTCACTACAGAAAATACCCAAATCGCTTCAAGTGTGCGTATAAAATTTGAAAAGATCCCTCTATTTCTAAAGGATCTGATCATCAGATCCTAACGTGATGACTAAGGCACCACCTGGCAAAAGAAAATACCCTTTCAAACAAAAGAAGAGTATTCCAAATCGGTCCAGGCCTCTTTAAGTAATCGGGGAACATACTTAGATAAAATTCCGACGAATTGAGAACTTCCTCCTCTTTTGAAGTCGGTTAAAAAGTGTGCCCGTGAGTTTGTTTGCCCGATTTCTTCTCACAAGGCTTAACTAATTAGAAACGGGAGGTTATAGATTGACTCTGGCAGATAGCGATCTTACCTATTAGTAACATGGTATTATTTATTTTTATATATTACTAGCTGCACCCCGCGGTTTCACCCGCGTAAGTCCCGATTACATGGAAATATCGAGATTAAAAGTAGCCTATGTGTTAATCCAGGTCTCCAGCGGTGATATTAGTGATCTAAAATGTTTTTGTTAAAATAGATAGATAGATAATACTTTATTTGTACACCAAGTTTTACAGAAAATATGATACATAATAAGTGTAGCATTGAAAATGTGCAAAGGGCGGCCTTATCGCTTAAAGGAATCTCTTCCAGGCAACCTTAGGATGGACTAGAACGATTTTAATGAACTGGTGCTAATCGTTGGCATATAAAGAAAACATGATAAATTATATTATCTACTATTAGACGTTTAAATTTTTTTTAGAGAATTTTATAAAATACTCGTATTTCACTTTGACTTTAACTATGTATCCTAAGTTTAGTAATGCCCGGTTCCTATAATTAAAAAACAATTCGTTTTGTTTACGGACGGTAAAATTTCGTTAAATTTTCGTAATTTTACCGTCCGTAAGCAAAACGAATCGTTTCTGATGATGTAATGATCGTGTATTTTTATACATCGTCAGCAATGTGATGACTAGAGCTGCTGCATCTACTTTGGTCACCTAATGATGAATTCGGCTCGTCGACTAACGTGGTTTAAGTAAATAGTTCACGACAGTTAAAAGCAATCATACCATTATTTTAAAAACGATGGCCATCGTGTCTCCCATGTTGCATTTCTAGTAACCCGACCGAGTTGCAAAGAAATGTTACAAAAGTGGTGACATTCACAAATAAACAGGATCCTATTATATGTATACTGTTTGATTTTATTCTATCCGAAACGTATTGATGCCTTGACTAATCTTCGTAGGGACATAGTTGGCAAAGTTCGAACGATATCTTTGATGACTTAGATTCACGATACTATTAAAAAGGTGAAAAAAAATTTTGTGAGTTTAAAAATCATACACTTGGAAAGGTTACCTTAGATGGCAACACTGAAACTTATCCAAGTATCGCTTTGATAAAGTCACTTAATGTTTCACTTCAGATAAGTACTTTATCTAAAGGGAATGTCTATCTTAACACTTTAAGTTTCGGTCAAATTTCATTTTAGGGTTGAAAGTACTTGGAAGTTTTCGGTACAAGTTGATCTCATTAACTTTACACGTGCTTCGTAACAAACATTTAAGGGTAATGAGAAGTAATACAAGTACTTAGTTAAAAATAAAGGGTATGGTCTTGTTCAGTGGGCAGATAACAGATTTCTTGATCGAACAATTTATTGTTAGGTTTTTTTAGGAAAGTTGCGAAAGACAATAATGAGCTCACGCCTTATAGCACGAAGGTATAGTATCTACCAACCTACTTCTTTAGACAAATGAAGGTGTGGAAATACACAATTGATATACGTCCGAAAACAATTAATCAGCCAATCAGTTAAACAATTTGTATGATATAAGGCTATATGCACTGTGATGCGTTAGGCTTAAATAACAACCTACGTCGATGATACTGCGACGTTGCTATCTTTAGAGCCCTAAAAGTGAGTGGGGCCGAGAGTCGTACTTTCATAACATTCCCATTGCCTTATACATCATATTAACAATGACGTCAACATTTTAGGTATTTGGCATGCCATGGGCGGTCGTCGGGCGGTCTGCCATCCTTTACACCGACAGCTTTTTGTACCTCAGCGGGTTTTTAAACGCACACAACCTCCTTCAAGACCTCGAAAGGAAAGGAACTATCAACCTTAAGGACCGACTCATCGCCAGATGGTTTAGGTACGTCTTACCATTGTAATTTATCGGAGCCATCACCATTAAGAGAAGATTGATTACCTTTGAATAGCACCATCGAAATACATCCTTTGTTTCAAACGGGACCATTCATTAATTCCCCCTCTAACCATTAATCTAGATTTGTACTGAATTGAAAAATTGATCACCATTTTCACTTAAAAGTTAGTGATGAACTTGGTTTAAATTACCAATATTATTTTATCCAATAAAACTCAAAGGGTAATGCCGATTAAACGCCTGAAGTGGACAGTAACTACTAATAAACCTAAATTTTATTTGGAACAAAATATGTAAAATTTGATAATTCCGAAGCCTATTCAACTAGTGTAAAAATATAACGATTATTATAATATTTAATTTGATATCCGTCTAATTCATTCTTATTTATTTGACATGACTGGATGTCATTCATTTAAACATTTTTATAGCATTAGTGCACAGTTATCATTAATTTAATATTGGATCGTAAATCTAATCAAAATAATATGCATCTCAATATAAATTGAATCAAATTATTTTCAAAATAAAAAACGTGTCGTAGGTTACATAAATTATTCTGTTCTTCACGATCCTCAACTAAAAGTTCCCAAAAAATTATCTAAAATTACTACGATGAATGAGGTCAGGAAAAAGTCATATTAGTGTGAACTAAGACTTACACTGAACAGATATTAAGCATATAAAATTATCTTATTTTAGTAAAGTGATTTTGAATATGTGTTGTATTTAGAATAAAAGTCTGTTATTAACTAAATTTGATTCAGTTATTATTAAAAGTTAGGCGTACCTAACTTTTGTGCCGTGTAACTTTGTAACGTGTTCCCGATACTTAAAAAATTAAGAATGAATGACAAAGAGTAAATTAATAACATCTCCTGATACATTTTTTTAGGTTTTTATAAAGCCTATAAAGGTTTGGTTCTATAATATACGTAATATTATAGATTATACACTAAACAAAATGTTGTATTTCTCACTCATAGTTGAGTAAATGTGAGTATATAGTCTTTTTGTTATCTATTTCACTAACTGTCTTATTCAAAATAACTTTAGGCAGTGTTTAACTTACAAAACAAGTGCCGAAATTAATAAACGATAGACGAGAATCGGCCCTGATCTCAAAGGGATTGGAATTGTCTCGTATGTTTGCCGAGCGTATACTTTCTTCATGGTTTTTAAAAATATTTTTTATTTCAAATAAAACTGTCATAATTGAATACTAATAATACATGATTAAATTAAAATATACATACCTTTCCGCTGAAGTGACCGGTACTAAAATCACAAAAATATTCGTTACTAGTTGTCATATAATTAAAAAAAATTATTGATGGACTTTAGATTCAAAAATCCAAAGAAGTTTATGTCACTAAAAGTTGTCGGCATATATTTATATGACATCTCATATGTATATGTTGTTTCTAATTTTCGTCGTCGTTTACAACAGAACAACAATTAATTTTGCAAATATGGACTAAGTTCAGTAGCGTATCCAATTTTGGTTCTGTCAAATTAAAAACAGTTTGGACCTACGTTACGAATAATCATATGACAGAATTAAAGTAAGTTTTACTGATTTTTAGTCTAGTTTAGTGAATTTTGTAGACAAGTGGCTTTTTATTTTCTGTAACGACAGTAGAATAGAAAAGTAAATGTATTGGATATAAGCTAAAGAAATATCACGTGACTAAGCGTAAAGAACTTTGAAACTGTAAACAAGTGATACTTTTGACAAAGCTTTCGGTACAAACGGTTACGGAGCGAACATCAACACCCTAAAAAACGAAACAAAATGGTGATGTTAACAATCAGCTGATAATTGACGTAGTGTTAATCTCATTAAAAATTCACTCGTAGCAACTTTTGTAGGCAGCCCATAACGAAGGATTATACTTACAATAAACTTAAAACTTCAAACGAAAACGGACGGACGTGTAGATTTGGCTCGATTTAAGCTAATTTTCAAATTGCGTATTTTAGGGTAAATAAGTAATTTGTGCTTGATTGCATTGAGTTTATTGTAAATAATACATCATTTGCTTAATTTTTTTTATTTAAGAGCATTGAACATGATTTAGTCTAGAATCACAGTGAGAAAAACGAACAAGAATATACTTAAATGGGAACTAAGCACTAAAAGTCGTAAATTTTTTCATCACTAAAAAAACTGTTAGTAAACAAATTCGTACGAGTTTGACAATTTTAATACGGTTTATCAGTTAGTCTGTCACGATCATTAAATGTTTTGTTGTTTTAATAACGTCTTCTACCTTTTTTTGAAAACATGATTAGATAGAACAATAAACAGATTTAGACACCATCTATTTATAAACAGAAGCTTCTGACGTACAAGGGAAATAAACTATTTGCATTTGTAATAAGTGATTCCCCTCCATTTCATCTTACGCAGTATTTGATGTACGAAATTATTTCATAGTACCAATTATACCTATTAACAATGGCCTCAGTTTTGTATCAATTTACATACATATTGTTGAAACGGTATAAGTAATTCAAAGTACATGAGATACAAAAATGTCCTTATGGATTTTAAAAGCAAATGTCACTTTATTCATTTACACGTTAACTTTAGGTGGATTAATATTGTGTCAGTCAATTCAAATAAGTAATACGAATGGCCAGAAATAAAATTAAAAGATTCCCGACGGCCAGTGCTCCATTGCAAAAACAAAATTACATTGAAATTCCTTCAACTGCTAAATAACACAGGCAGAGGGAAGGTAAACTCGGTTTTGAAAATCGCTAACTATTTAGAAATTAATTAGAGTAATTATACATAAATTTAAATCACTTCCCTCTTTAGCAAAGCGGGAAACAGAAGAGCCTGTAAAAAGAGAGAATTCAACACTTTAAGTAAACTACTCTTAAATTTTATTTACGGTAGAATATATGTAATTTGCACTCTATTTTTCTTATCTATTTTATTTTTATTATCTTTTTTTTTTAGTTTATTTAAATGCACAAAACACATTACTACCGTAACAATAGTTTGATCTGGATTGCAACGCAACAGATATGTGCTTACAACAAGACACAATAGAGAGACAGATAGCAACACTACATAATGAGTGGCTCGACAGTAGATTTAGACGCTTCTTGGGTTATGCAGAACCTTCCAAGGCCAACCTGCTACAGAGGATGTCTTTCACAATTTTAACAAATACATTAAAGTTACTATCAAAAATGTATAAAGATTCATAATTTTTTAACATATCATTAAGTTGACGAGCCATCCGGGTTAATGGGTTGAAGTAAGAAATATAATTTTTATAAATTTGTAGGGTGAAGAGATTAGTTTGATTAGCTCTACAAAAACTATATTTAATATTGAAACTAAACGTGGAGAGCAACTCCGGTGAATCGATAGTGTAGTGTATAATTTTGTAAAATATACTAAATCAAATTATATACGACAGCACTCTAGAGGCTTGGAGAGTCTGTCATGGTAATTTAAATTTGATCGACCGGGGTTTTGACTATAGTTAAGAATTCTAATGAATTTTCTCTGAACACTCTCAATGCCCCTATATGAACCTTGTGATTCGGTGACCATACGGTGATAATACCGTCCTCACTAGGGCAAAGTATAAATGTAAAGTACTGCGAGGGTAAGTCTTTAGTACTTCTTAAAACAAAATCGAATCGAATCGTATTTTTTGAAAAAATAATGATAATTAAAACAAATGTGATAATGAAAAGTAATCTTTATGTTGTTATAAGGTTTAACAACATAACTGTGACACAATATAACAGTACAAACCACCGGAAAGATTAATTGGTTTTCTTCAGAACGTCGACGTGTGATGGAAATGACACTGTCGTCGGTAACATGCAAGTCTACCAAATATAGTAGACTTTATCATCGCCGTTCAATACGGCCGAATGTGTCATCTAATGTGTTGAATGCACTTTATTGCTCATTCGTAATTTCCTAGACCTTTAAAAGAAAGAAACATTTTAATGACGGAAGCATTTAAAATTGAATTAGTTAACGCGTGATTATTACAATTTTATCTCACATGACCACGTGCTATGAATTATACTACTTCGTATTACACAAGCATATTAATGTTTTTTTTATGTGTTAGAAATAATAATAATAATAAGAGAGCAAAGAGCAAAGAGCTGCATGGACGTTTTTATCGGGCCTTAAATGGGCCCGAAGTAGATCTATTATCATCTGTGTCCTGGCTACGTTTCGGTGACCTCTTTGGAGAAATTGAAGGTTTTATCTGTGCAATTACTGATGAAGTTGTTATGACGAACAACTATCGGAGACATATCCTGAAGGATGGCACGATTGACATTTGTCGGGCATGTCATCGTCCCGGAGAAAGCCTCAGGCATATAATTTCCGGTTGTTCTCGTCTTGCCAGCGGCGAGTACTTGCACAGACGTAACCAAGTGGCCAGGATAGTCCATCAGCAACTTGCTCTTAAATATAACCTTGTGACTATGGAATTACCGTACTACAGATATGTGCCCGACCCAGTTCTTGAAAATGGTCGTGTAACATTGTACTGGGATCGTTCTATTATCACTGACAGGACTATTGTTGCCAATAAACCTGATATAGTGGTAATAGACCGATTAGAGCGCCGAGCAATGATTGTAGATATCACCATTCCCCATGACGACAATCTCTTAAGGGCTGAAAAAGAAAAACAAATGAAGTATTTGGATTTGGCCCATGGGGTGGTCGACATGTGGGATGTGGATTCGGCAATCATTGTGCCGATAGTCATATCAGCCCATGGGTTGATTGCAAAGAGCCTCGATCAACACCTTCAGAGGCTCACGTTAGGCAGCTGGATTAAGGGCCTAATGCAGAAGGCAGTCATTCTTGACACGGCACGTATTGTGAGGAGGTTTCTATCTCTGGAACCCTAACCACCGGTAGCTTGGTCCCTGTACTCGATACCGGTGGGACACTATTTTTTATATTTTTAAATATTTTTTTTTTTTTTATAATAATGTATTTAAAATGTAATTTATATGTTTTATAGATGTTAATAAAGAGAATAATAATAATATCGCTGTTCCTCATGACGAGAACCTCTTGAAAGTTGAAAAAGATAAACAAGTCAAAAATTTGGATTTATCTCACGAGATTGTCGATATGTGGAATGTCGATCATTGTTCCGATTGCCATATATGCTGGTGCTGCATGGATTAATAGCCAAGAGCCTCGATCAATACGGCTGGATCAAGGGACTGATGCAGAAAGCAGTTCCTCTCGACACGGCACGTATAGTGAGGAGGTTCCTATCTTTGGAGCCCTAGCCACTGATATTTTGGTCCCTGTATCCGATGTCGGTGATCTACTATTTTTATATTTTTATGTACATATTTAAAAATGTAATTTATGTGATAAAAGGTGAATAAAGAGAATAATAATGAAATAATAGTTCTTCGATCTTAGGATCCGTCCGTAAAACAAAACGCAACCGGTGTAAAAATCGTAAACTTAGTATACGCGCTAGTACAATAAGTTATTGTAAAAATCAGATGACGTGGTTTCATTCTAGAACCTTTTTTCAGCAATTCGGGACTGTATGGCCGGGCTATTGCACTTTTTAATGACTATTTATGTTTCCACTGTTTTCCTTCTTTCATAAAATATTTTTTTTTATCCTCACCGAAGCACAGTAAAATGGTAATGTACATGTGTGTAAACGAACCATTAAAATCTCAAGGTATTCCGCCCTGAAGACCTCTAGCCAGAAGTCCACTTGGAAATATTTGTGTATCACAATTAAAATCTTGCCACTGGCACTTGGACGATGACCCCAGGCAGGTTTTACCTAAAAACCCTCTCTCTAAATCGGAAGGGGACTTTTATTTAATGAAATTACTGAAAGATGCGTGCGCTCTGGCTCTGCTACTGAATGACTGACCTCCACAAAGAATTATTCCTTTTCAGCTTTAAGGATCCATATTGTGTCTAATGAAAAATTATTATTATTATTATTTCTGATTTTTCTTTTTTTTTCCTTTTAGACTTTTTCCTCTCTTCGTGAGTCTGATGTTATTCTGCACGTACATTCTGCCAGATGTAAACAACGGCCCCCAGTGGAACCTGGTGGTGGAAGAACATAGCAGAGTCTGCGAAAAAAATATGTGGAAAAGTTTTTTGTTCATACACAACTATTTTGGATTCGAGGAAATGGTGAGTAATCTGTTTATTTTAGAATAAAGACTTTCCTGCATCCTTGATTAGTGGAGATACCTGCCAAACCTATTAAACAGACGCATTTTCTTCGGGTTTGCCTACTATGTCAATGGTAATAGCAATTAGTGAAGGCTTATCCTTAGCGGTTGCCATCCTTAAGATTAATAAAAGTGACTGAGTTGTAAGGGTACCTAAATTACTACTTTACAAAAGAAAACTGCACTCGTACAATCCAAGTCATAGGTATATTTGGTTCCAGTCATATATGTAGATATCTGGTATTCGGGTGTATTTCATAAATCGATAATGATACATTGCAAAAATTGTCACCCAAGTGTTGAACTCAATAGTTCAGGACCGATACTGGTTCGGCAATCCTTAGTCCAGAACTAGATAGAAATAGTTATAGGACCTCTTTATTAGATTCATTACACCTCTCGTACATTTTATTAATATATTTGATAAATCATGGTAACTTGTCTAACTCATTTTTTTTTATATTACACTAGATTTTGCCCTCTGCTTCGCTCGTATAAAAGCAATTTTTTCATCCTACTTACCTACTTTAAATAAATTAAGATTTATTCATTCTAATCATTTTTCGCTGAGCAGTGCGTCAGAAATAACTTTTGTAGTTTATTTTCAATGTATGAAGCTCAAAACAATATTTTATCAATTTAAAAAAATATATAACTTCAATGGGCATAAACCATTCATTACTTGCTACCCTTTATTAAAAGTAATACTGGCTATAAAAAGCCATTTCAAGTAAAAAAAAAAGAAACAAAAGAATTCGTATCCCTAAGTTGTTGTTGTGTTGATTTTCGATTCACTGTGTGCCTCTACAACACATTACCCAACTTTGTTAGCAAACTGTCTAAGTTGCAAAAACGTATGTAAATGGTTAACGCCATGTTTTTTATATATCATAAAAACCAGTAAAATTAAGAAAAACGTAATTTCCGTGTCGCAATTATCGTTGCAATGCATCTACTTATACATAGTTTTGAACGTACAAAAACTAGCCACAGCCACAGGTTTATTTGGATTTATGATCAAACACATTGTGTATTTGATCATAAATATATTTGGATTTATGATCAAATACACAATGTGTTTGATCATAAATCCAAATAATATGCTAAGACTGAGTTTTTCTAATAGCAAAAACAAAAGCAAAGTTTTCAATAATACTCGATCTGATTTGCAGGCAGGATCTGATGCCAGACAATTCAGAGGTATGTAATACCTATTTCTGTGATCGCGTTAATTCCCGTATAAATACATAATTAAGTAGATCTGATTTGTGAATTTTTAATGTTGAGTTGTGTCTGAGTATGCAAAGATAAAATTAACAAAAACTTTTTCTATTACAATTGTATATGGGACGTTCTTCTTTTTTATCGACAATCTGACCTATAAATTTTTATATTTGTTAAAAAAGTAAACATGTGATTTCTTTAGTAAAATGTATTTTAAATTATTGCCTCGTTATTGTAGATTTCAAAAACATATAATACATCGAAGTATTACTTGTAATTTTTATTTTACTTCAAATTTTGTAGAAATGGTAACAAAATATTAACACCTCCGTCACAATTTTTTTTTTTTTTTATTTTACATGCAATATCAGATCTTCTGTTTCTTATTACTTTTTTATCAAGAATACAAATATGTATTTTTAGCTAGTTCCATGAGACGGAATTCTTAATATGAACATTTAAAAATGTTGTCCAATACCACTGTCACATTTTTGCTTCTTAACACAAAATATTTTTTTATATTATGAAAGTCTTCCAATAAAGTAACTTGAAAACCTGGTGAACACCTTTATTGTTCAGCATGTAATAGTAAAAAACATTATTTTTTTGTAAATATTTCCAATATAATGGATCACACACTACTTTGAACTTAAATTATAAGGGGGACAAAATTGTGACGGAGTGATAAATAATGATTACCCGCCGAACAAAGTTAACCTTATAACAGTTTTAAAGTTTAGCAAACAATAACAAATTATAATATTTCCTTAAAATGCTACTATAAGTCTTATTTATTGGTATCCATTCTTTAGTACATGTTAATTAAGTCTGAAAATATCTTTTCATTTACTCTACTTTTCAAATACTTCTATTGGTTGATCGAATCGTAAAACACGCGTCTTCCTCTTTTAACTACCTTAGGGGGTGGAATTTTTTTCAACAAATTTTCAAATATCTCATCTGACACATCAGATTCTACCAATTTAAATGATATTTATCTAACTTGTTTTCTTCCCCTTGCACTAGCAGTAGACGAGCCTGGAGTTAGTGAACGAGATCTAGGACTTAAGGGAAGTTGTCTGGGATTTGAAGGAGGTGGTGTAGAAGCCGGAGTGTTCATCAAAACGTTCTGCAAATGTCTGTCGTTCTCTTCTCTTCTTATTTCTAATCTGCTATTCTCTTTATTTTTTTTTGTTCTTTTGATGTCATATGTTCAACTAACTTTTTACGAGCATATCTCTCTGAATCTTTACGTTTGACTTCTGCAACGACTTCAGAGTTAGGTCTCCTTTTTTTCACGACACCGTCGCTGTCTTTCAGCCGCAGATAATGCCATTTTGCCATTAACTTGATGGTAACACCTTAAATTAGCGAAATAATCGACGAAATAATAACCAACATAAGAAAACTAACAATCATCTATTATGAAAATGAACTAAGGCTCTAAATTCCATACAAAAACGACCACTCCGTTACATTTTTGTGACAGAGGTGTCTCGTGACAGAGGTGTAAAATAGTAATGTTCGAGATTCTCAGCATTCGCCTAATTATGATTTACGCATAAAACTGGGCATATAAGACATATATAACAGGAAGAAATAAAATAATATTGAAACACAAAAATTACAATAACATTGGAAGTAAGAACTTACGTGGTATTGCCGGGGTGTCGGGACGCATAGCGTGGGACCAGGATGTAGGGGGACTATGCTCTTGGGCACGCCACAATTGTGGCGGTAAGACTCGTCATGGAGGATTGGCTAGAGAGGCGACATGGCAGGCAGCCAGGCAGGCAGGCAGGTCTGACGCAGGTACTCACCGGACACGGCTGCTTCGGTAAGTATCTGTGTCGTATAGGACGGGAGCCAACGTCTGCGTGCCACCACTGCGGAGGCTGTCGTGAGGACACTGCACTCCACACATTAGTGGAGTGTTCAGCGTGGGTGCAGCAGCGCCTCGACCTCGTGACGGCTATCGGTGGGGGAAGCCTTTCGCTGGAGACCATGGTTCTGTTTATGGTCCGAAGCGAGAGTGCGTGGAATTCCGCTGCCTCATTTTGCGAGGTGGTGATGTTGGCTAAAGAAGCGGCGGAAAGGGTACGGGAGAGGACGAGTACTCTCCCGTCCCGCAGAAGACGCACCAGGCACCGGAGAGTGCAGAACGATCTCCGGCCTCCATGAGCGCTAGCCTGGGGGTAACGGGTAGGGCTATCCGTTACCCTAGCAGAAGCAGGCCTGAGAAGGTGGCGCAACGTGTTCCGCGTGCGCCTTTCTAAACCGGACGGGGGCAAGGCCCCCGTACTCAATGGTGTGGTGGTGTGGCCGCCTGCTGACCAAGAGGCGGCCAAGGTCTGCAGGAGTTCCCGGAGGCTTCCTTCTTAGGGTATTCCCGGGTCCCCTGCAATAGGCCCACTTGTGACGGAAAACCGTGTGGTTTTAGTCGGTTCGATTCCGACATACTTCACCATTAGCTCAGGTGAGGTGATGACCCGAGGGGGTTTCCACACGAAAAAAAAAAATAAAATAAAGGGGGACTATGCTCTTGTCTAGTGACCATGGTCAAAATTGCTAAGTCACATTATTTTGTACCATAAAATAAGTGACAGAGGGGAGCAACAAAAATCATATACGTCGGGAGACAGCTAATAAAATATTTTATAATTTAATAATAGAATCATTAAAAATTGTTTCTTCTTATTGATTTAATAACAACCGTTAAGTAGTTAAGTAAATATTTTTGGATAGAAACTTAATTAAAATCTAGTTTTGAGAATATTATAATTGTTGCATAGTTAAGTGTATTTTTGTAAAAAAAAAAAAATAAGGAATTTAGTATTTTGGAGCAATAACATTTTTTTTTTTGCGAAGAAGACAAGTAGTCATTGTCGATAAAAAAGAAGAACGTCCCATATACTGTTACAATAGGCCAAGAGCGCCAGTGCTATAGAGTCTTAAGGCTATATTTACGAGTCGATTGTCGGATCTACAATGTTGAAATAACTATAAATTATTTTCGTATCTTGTTATCAACTATAGTGACACACTTTTTGCGCTAATCGATATTACAAACATTCAAAATACTTGGTAGTCTATTATCATATATTATTATGCACGTGAAAACTTATCATCAAGGATTATAAAATCCTTTATCTTTTGTATGTATGGTATTGGTATGGATTAGTACAGAATGATTTAGAAATTAAGTCCGTCTCTGTTTTTATGTATGCATAAAGTTTAAATAAACATAAATAAAACCGTCCGAAACAATCCCACAATACGTTACATATAGTGGCTATTTACGATGCCGTCAATAGTGTTAAAAAAACAAGGGAAATGTTTCGAATAATTTTAAAATTACTTCCGATACGCGTGGCCTGCTCAAACTGACAAATGATTCCTGTTAAAAATATCGACAGTTACCTACAAATACCAGTAATCATAATAAAGGCGAAGTAACACTCCAAACTATTAATATCTATTTAATATATAATCTTTGGGTTGAAGATGAAGATTCATCTAAGACAGTAAATAGACAGTACCCGTGGTAACCTGTTTACGGTGGTTACTAACATTCGCCATAACAAGGATGACAGGAACAACAAGAAGACTCGGAATGGTATGTGGCAATAGGAACCCGCTTCAGGAATACCTTGAGCCACTGTCTCGGGCGTCCTTTCGCTAAGGCGAAGGGTTAACCCTCCTGGAACCCTCAGGCCAGCGCTCATGCGTGGTTAATATAAGTGGTTTAAGGCGCCTGGAGCGTCTTCTGCAAGAGCGGAGAGTTTTAGACCTCTCCCATTGATGGAATATCCACAAAATGATGCAGCGACGACGGCGCGGCTTTCCGAAATTAATTAACGGGTGTGACGAATACGCATTTTGTGACGATTTTTTTTTGAAAATATCGCTTGAAATTTACTACCTAGATGTTTCAAACTGTTAATAACTATTCTTCACACATTCAACCTCAATTGTCATTTTTTTTTCCTTGCGACAAATCACTATCGAAGCAAGACCGGAGGACAAAAATATCATGTAAAGATAAAAACGTCATTTATATGTTAAGGTGAGGTCCAGCAATAATCTGTTAGACCTCACCTTAACAAATACTCGTTTGTGATTGAGTGTTCCATTTTTTTAAATTACGTTACTTATGTTAGTAGGCCAGGGTCTATGCCACACGCTAACCAAAACTTGTCGTTGAAAAGCAAACATACAAGTAAACACCTATGAATGAAACCCACGGATAACTACTTGCGCACAACCACTTTGTTTATATTTTTATACATTCTTTGTTGTACTCATATGTCCCAAGCAGGGTGTATTAAACTTCATCTATTATGTTTTTGGACTTACGATATTGTACCGTCTAGCTGCCGGATTACGTGCTGAAAATTTGCTTACTTACAGGAAAATCCAAACTATTAAAACAACCCAGGAATCGAAGGTTTCCGATTGCAAGCAAACATAAATGCATGCATATGTTCAGATTGCTTGCAATCGTAAAGACGTGTTATTAAAGTACTAATATATCACCTTTCTCGTCCGATTTATAGCCAAAAATCCATACTTTTAAAGTAGGTACTTACATCTAGTTACTACTTAACTGATAGTATTTTAAGATCGTCACATTATTTTCAGGTTATACTGGTTATCACATATCGTTTAAAGTCTTAAAGTATTAGTTTTATCTTCTTTAAGAGCTTCAAGTACTAAGTATTTCTGATTTAATTTAAGCCTAATTTGCACTATTATTGTCACTGTTATCGTAGTTTTTTTATTTAGTACTAGTTTCACGTTTAAAATAGCATACAATAGCAATGCAAATACACAACGAAATTCTAAATATACTGGATAATTAGGTATAGCCCGTAAAATAACCCGCAGAATGGTAAACGCCTCTACTCCCAATTGCTACTATTCCTAGCTCTGGCATATACATTTCATATGTCATTTATGTAAAAAGCCCAATTAAATGTTTTAGCATAATTCATTCATATCAAGCGGTGATGAAAGCAGGCAGGCAGTGACATATAGTGTCATTTGTGAGATAGACATCAGTGAGCACACGCGACGACTGACACAGTCATCTAATAATACGGTTATACAGTTTCCCATGAGTATGATATAACCGTTATACACCTATTTCTTGCTTAACAACCTACCTACTACAGAGTATTTAGTATATAAAGTATGTATATCTTATGACGGGTTAATTATTTTGGATTTGATATTTTTTAG
Organism: Euplagia quadripunctaria; assembly: GCA_963859945.1. Classification (NCBI taxonomy): domain Eukaryota; kingdom Metazoa; phylum Arthropoda; class Insecta; order Lepidoptera; family Erebidae; genus Euplagia; species Euplagia quadripunctaria. The sequence goes on from OY982565.1 coordinate 21,357,757, forward strand.
GGCGTACGGTCCATATGTAGGTAATAAATTATTGTATCCTGGAAAAAAGTGTACATTTTTTCCATTCATTACAAGAACGAAAATTGTGTTACGGAAACGATATTTGACAGTGACACAGAAACAGTATTTGACAGCTCCAGTCACTTGAAATAAACTTATTCTATTTAATCCAAGGTTATACAACAAATAAGAAATACAGAATTAATTCACACGATAAATAAATACTCCTAAATACAAATTTTGTATGAATTGATGTGGCTGTGGTTATCGTTCTATTGTAATTGTCGTATGAACAAATAACAAGTGACTCACGTTTATGAAATATAAAATAAATGATAATACACTCACTCTCTTGAAAAATCAATTCGATATTACAGTATAATGACAATGCATCTCAAATTTATAAATATAAACTACAACTAATGTACAAGACATTTTCCTATACGTAATAAATACAGCTGATGCCCGCGACTTCGTCTGCGTTTAATTAGAACTTAGAAAAGCCTATTTATTCATCAACTTTACTTTATTTCTTACCAAAAGTGACACACAAAACTTGAGATGAAAAACTTACCTATGTAAGTCCTTCTCCAAGGTCCCATCTATCTCTGTACCAGTACCAACATTCTTAAAAAAAAAAATTCGTATAGATATGTGATAAGTGTTGTGTATTAGAAAACTATTGTACATACAAACATAGCTGTACAACTTCTGTAGAGTAGGGTCTCATTCGTATAGCACGTACCGTACCCCATTCAAAAGTTTCGACTGTTCTCCAGAGCGGTGACAATAATTTAGTCGTTGTCCAAAACCCTAAAGGTTTTTATTTATGATATATTATAACTTTAATTAGTTATCATGTTAGCTATGTCACGTTTTTATTTGTAATTTCAACCTCATTGAAATTCTTAACGAACATATTTTAAAAGTCAGAGCTGATAGCTTTGTGTTAAATTAAATTATATTATTTATTACTTCAACACGAAGATCATATGTTAAAAATGACATACAAATAGTATAAATACGTATGTACATTTACAAATTATAATAGTAACCTTATATAGAGACAACGGAAATGATTTAAAGCATGGCACATTTCCTTATAATTTTTAGAGTAATGAAATTGAATGATACAATGTTTAAATAATTGGAACATAATCTCTATACGCATAAACGAACGCTCAATTGTGTATCTAGTTATTAAACGATCGAAAACCAATATTTCAACCAATTAGGCTTAAAGGATTTTACAATTTTGTGCGGTTTATATGTAAGTCGTATTTAATTGGGCTGGAACATCATCAAACGTGGTCCGAACACAGATTAATTAAAATTATACGTATTGTAGAACGAAAATCATCGTCATCTGCCTACCCTTGTCCTAATTTTATTTGTGGTCGGTGCAATATGTTTTATTCTTCCATTCTACTCTATCGGTCGTCATTTCACTGATTACTCCTTTTCTAGCCATATCTTCTTTTACACAGTCCATACATATTTTCTTTGGTCGTCCTCTTCTCTTGTACCCGTCAATATGCATACATAAAACTCTTTTCACCACATTTTGCTCATCCCTCCATACCATGTCCACATGTCCATACTACGATAGCCTTGAGTTGCAGGTGTCCATGGGTGACGGTAGTCACTTACCATCAGGTGACCCGTCTGCTCGTTTGCCCCCTATAATATAAAAAACCTATGGCTCCTTAGCTTTTCATCCTGGTGCTACTTTCAGGTACTTTAATTGTAGAACGAAAATCTTTTATTTTATTATATATTTGAAATAAAGCGTAAAGCGCTTAAAACTTACGCGCTTAAAAATAGTCTCAACAACAGGTGTAAATTGGGCGGTGACAACACTACCAGGTCAGGACCACTCCGCACTACATAACGCTACAGCTACAAGTACGATAGAAAACGAGAGTTTATGCGATAGAAAGAGTGGTAACTTCTAGGTGAACAACTGTAAATAATTAGCGCTGCGCAACTTGAACGACGACTTTATTGTGTCGGAGCAAGAGTCGCTATGAGTGAGATTTCTGTACCTGTACTATTATGCGTTCTGACCACAGAGGGATACATGGCTGGAAGGCCTCCAATCCAACAAAAATGGTAGTCACGAGTGGTACACCGATGGGTCTAAAAAAGGCCCTGATGTAGGGTGTGGAATTTACGGAGAGAGGCCAAAATTTAGATGGAGCGCCAATGTGGGAGCAGAGGCCTCCGTCTTTCAGGCTGAGCTCTTTGCATTAAATAGATGCGTGGAGATCAACCTTGAGAGAAGAGTAAAAAATCAACACATCTACATCAACTCAGACAGCCAAGCGGCGCTATTGGCACTATACAATTTTGAGACTAGCTCAAAGCTAATACAAAATTGCAAGAAAAACCTGAACACACTGGGGCAATCAAACGAAATTACATTAAGATGGGTACCAAGCCATTCAGGAATCGATGACAACGAAAAAGCCGATGAACTCGCTAAAGCCGGTGCAACCAACCGATAGCATGGCCCAGAACCATTCTGCAGCATCAGCAAACAGCGAGCATATTCAATCATAAACGCCATATATACATCATTGGCTATTAAGAGATGGAAGACCACGACTGGCCTAAGACACACACAAGACAACAAGAGTCCTAACCGGACACTGCAAACTGAACAAACATATGTTCACCCTAAAATTGGGCAAGACCACAACATGCAGATTCTGTCAAGAGGCAGAGGAAACTGCAATGCACAGTCTATGCTCTTGTGGCCCACTAATGCAGCACCGAAGTATTAACCTAGGGTTGCACATCATGCAACCGAAGGAAATACAAACAGTCACAGCTGAAAGGATCTGGAGGTTTCTCGAAGCCATAAGTCTGAGCAGTGAGCTGTAAAGTAAAAAGTGCGCTACAAAAGACCAGAAATGGTCGAGGTGGCACTAAGCACTCAAACAATAAAAAAAAAAAAATTATGCGTTCTGACACTCCATAGAAGAGAACGATTAGGTTCTCGACCCAGTCCCTCTCTTTCAGTGTTGCTAACTGGTTTGCTTTAAATAATATAACATTTATATCTTACACTTTTCCATAATAATATTTCAAAACCTTTCAAGCCAGCTTGTTAAAAATGACAAATCGATCCTTTTCAAATGTTTCGAAATGCCTTCGAAAAGTAAAACAGAATGAATCCAATTTACCATCTTCGCAATGGAAAGATACAAGTGGACTGTAGCCTTGGTTATATTTTGACGTGAACTGAAATATGGTGCAGTAAGTTAAGTAGTCATATCTCAAATTGTCACCAGGTCGAATTGTACATATAACTCATTATTTGTGTAATGCATGAAAAATAATTCTGATTCTGGTCGTAATTTGTGTCCGCTAATGTTTATAAAGTCCATATGAGTTGTTTTAAAAAAAAAATAGCATTAGCATATTACTATCCTTTTATTTCCTGTAGTATTGTACAGTATAGGGACAGTGTCTAAATTACATATAGGTGTAATTATATGTCATGTTACATCGAGAGTGGAAGAAAATCCAGATCGGTTTATAAAATTCGTTGCTCTGTGTGCTACAACTACAAATAGTATGGATAATTAATTTTACATATGAAGTTTTTACCCACAGGACATCTTAGGACTATTTAATTGAACCGTTCTGTACGTTGTTTCAGTGTCTAACACACACGCACCAAATCGGCATGGACATGCAGCTGTACGTAGCAACACTCCCGCTCATGGTTCTGATCTGGAAGTTCAAACACTTGGGCTGGTCTCTTCTGGTCCTTATAGCTATCGCATCAACGGTATTAAGGTACCTGGCGATCTACTGGTACGATATCAGCATGTTCGTGTACTTCGGAATATCGTGAGTTTTTTTATACTGTTCTTCATTTTTATAGGATTCATTCTACCACGGTTTTATAAAGTGCATACTAATTCTTAGATTTTGTCAATCAGCTTAGGCTCGGAAACAGTACTTTTTTAGGGTGCCGTACCCAAAGGGTAAAAACGGGACCCTATTACTAACTGTCCACTGTCCTTGTCTGTCTGTCACCACGCTGTATCTCATAAACCGTGATAGCTAGACAGTTGAAATTTTCAAAGATGATGTATTTCTGTTACCGCTATAACAACAAACACTAAAAAGAGAATAAAATAAATATTTAAGTGGGACTCCCATACAACAAACTAAAAAAAAAGTTATAATATAGTGTCTAATGTTGTATAGATAATGGTACGGAACTCTTCGTGCGCGAGTCCGACTCGCACTTGGTCGGTTTTTTCTAGATTAAAGGTCCTCTTCTGAGCCGTAGTTAAGGCGTGAAAGCATTACAAACAAAGAAACAAACAAACTCACATGCATACCTATCTATAATATATGTTAGGTTGTATCCTAACCGGCAAAATTGGCGTTTAAAAGATACAAACTGATCGTTGGCATTCCAATCTTCAGCCGTCAAAACCAATGCGTGTACCGGCCAACACCTAAACATCCTATATTCGATGTAATATGGTTGAATGGAACGCATCCAATATGACTGGCCCTATTGACCTATAAACTTAGATTAGGTTGTTACTGTGTGTTCAGTACCTTTATTAGTTCAGTACTACCATTATTTTGATCTTATATAGTTTGTAGTCAGAATCCTTTATTTTTAACCGACTTCAAAAAAGATGGAGGTTCTCAATTCAACTGTATTTTTTTCTTCTTTTTTTATGTTTGTTACCTCAGAACTTTCGACTGGGTGAACCGATTATGATGATTTTTATTTGAAAGCTGGTGCTTCCGGTGTGGTCCCATTTTAATTTGGTCCAGTTCTGACAATGGCATTCATGAGAAAACCATATAAGTCTTTTATGGAAGAGTTTTTATTGAAGTCGGTTTTTTTTTAAGAATTATATAGAGTGCTGTGGTAAGATAGACGAAAGGGATTGCTTCAAATTGACCTCAGTATTTACTTCCAATCATGATACTAAGGCAAATGTGAATTTATATATGTTTTACCAATAACTAAAAGAATTGTGTTTGGCTTAAGTGATCCAGTTTCTGAACTGTAAAGTCTCTGGAACTGGAAATAGATCTCATATAAAATATTAGAGTACAATGGGCGGTCTTCTCCTCGCTAATAGCGATCTCTACCAGACAACCTTTAGATGGAAATAATTACAGAAATATTAAATAAAAACATACTAGTTGATGGCGTACTATTGAATATACAGACAATAATTTACACATATAGATATATACATATATATAGCTAGTTATTAGATATTACATACTCGTAGTATTTCGAAAGTAATTATGATTTTAGTTATGTAATAGAATAAGAAAGAAATGATGATATTACAGAGATAGATAGTGTTGCTTGACAAAATTTTTAAAGGCTGTAATGGTTTCAGCTTGCCTTATTTTTTTTAATGTGAATTTAACAATTAAAAACTAAATTAAAAATGTTAAACTAAAAATGGACGACAATTTTCACAGTATTTTAAGTTATTTTATTGCGACACTTGGCGAAATAATTTATTTTGAGCATTGGCATCTACCCAAGTTTATTGACGGAAATTAACGCGATCACGTATTTAAAAGGTATTACATACGAGTACCTTTGATTTGCTCGACGTATCCACCAGGTTGCGCTTGCCGTTGTCACAGTTGTGATAATTCTCGTTTATATAATTATATTATCATGGAACACGAAAGTTTAAAGGTTAGTACGATTTTGAAGAGAATCCTATCTAAAATCTTCTTACTTGGTATAGTGTCTAGCCAATCGAGTCTGGCTGGTTACATATAAAGCAACTTAACGCAATCTTGACATAATGAGGCAATCATCGGGATCGTTAGCTCCTTTACCGAGATATTAATCCTTTTGAATAGCAACATAATGCTTTATTTCCTTTTAAATTATTTTTTTATTATTTAAACTAGCAACCCGCCCCCGCCTTTGCACGGGTAGCAGAGACATCTTCAACAATCATCGTCATATTTCAACAAATTTACACAAAACCTTAACAAATTATGTACTTAAACCTTCCTCATGAATCCCTGTATCTATTGGCGAAAACCGTATGTAAATCCGTTCCGTAGTTTTTCAATTTATCGCGAACAGACAGACAGACAGATGCGACGGGGGACTTTCTTTTATAATATGTAGTGATTATTAAATGTATCAGGTGTCTCAAGTGTAATAAATCTAATGCGCCTGCTAATGTTAATTTTTGATCAGACACTAGACATATATATGCTCTGTATACAGCAGGACGTTACCTCGAGACACTGACGACTTTTAGTTCTGTCAACTATTTGTAAACAAGTTGCTTATATGATTTCATAATGTACCTCACTATTTTTATTTCCAATTTCTTAATAGATATTACTACTTATGTACTATTGTTTGAGGATTATCCGTAAACTATATGTATTTTTCTGTAATAAATAAATAAATAAAATAAAATAAAATGCAAATTGCGGGTTACTGCGTTATTTAAAGGTCTTGGTGTTGAAATCACCCCGAATATGACGTACGTGGATTCGATTCCTACCTTCTTGGATTATGCTGCTGAAACATGGTTCTTTAATGTTTCACGTCTATAGGTATTGGTAAACTTTCACCATGATGCGTACTTTGTTAACCATCTTCATATTGCAAAAAGAAGAAATGTATCTGAACTAATCTTGAAGAATTAGGATTTAAGAAATTATAACCGACTTCGACAGAAACAGAGCTAAGCACATAGCATATTTCCACTTTATATATACATAGGCTAAAAGTTAAGTATTTTTAAATTTTATATGGTCAAATTTTAGTTTATATTCCATTAATTTTGCCAATTAACATGGATTTTAAGTGCACCTACTTCTTCTTTTCCGCGTCACCCAAAGGTTGACTGGTAGAGAATGCCTTAGGCATTAAGTCCGCCAATGTACCAAATGTGCATAAAGGTTAAATAAAAAATTGTAAATGCATGTAAACAATTGAATGAATGAATTAATGAAGGCTTTATTTGCGAGAACATGGGTACATTTGACAGATATAATAGAAAAAAATAGTTTTACCATATTCAACTTTTCAGTTGTGTAAATGTTGGATGACTATGGCTAACGCTATAATAATTTATACTGTTTGCCATCATGGTCATGTTTGCAGTGATAACAGAAACCTTCATGGTCCTTCCGTGAAGTCCAAATATTGTCATCCATTCGAATTCAGTTTTTACTATTTTTATTCATGCATGTATTCACTGCGATATACTAAGCGAGCGTACATAAAGATGTCCTTACCGTGACGATTACATTTCCTTAAGACAATTATGATTCCAAGATTTAACCCATACTGCCCATAGTAACTTCACGTGGTATATTGATTTCGTATGTAATCGTTTCATTCAATTGTATTAATTCATTAAAATTGAGCCAGCTAAATCCATTTATTTGTTCCAGCAGTAAGATAATAAATACGTTAGTCATTAGTAAAACCAGGAATTGCCGCAATATGCATGATTTATGAGTCTTAAAAGCGGTCAAGTTTAAAGAAAATTGGATATTATTACCAACATAAATAGCACCTGTCATTCAAGAGTCTAGTTACTCATTGTGAAAAAACAGATAACCAACTGTTTAATGGCCATTTGAGTTTAGTTACAGTGCTTTGTTAAATAATTACTAGTGACTTGTATTTTGTAATAAGATTTGGACACGGTCGCGTTGACAAAAACTGGTCTCACTTTAGAAAAGTTGTAGAGGTCAAAAAAGCCTGTTTGTAACCTGAATGTTGTCCTCCTCTGTCTCATTTGGTAAGGACCATGAAAAAGAAGAAGACACAAAGAAAATGTATTCTAGTTTTAATTTAAATCACATCAATTTTCAGTTTAATAAAGAGAAGCCCTATTGACGGTATTTCTTAATCCCTAGAGCATCTAGTTTGATTAAAACTAGCTTCGTTATTATAAACTACTATCGGACCCGACAGACGTTGTTTTGCCCGAACATAGTTTTCTTTTTGATATCATAATCGATTTCGGCTATAAAACACATTATTTTTTCCAAATCGTGACACTTTAGTAAAAAAATATAATTTCTTAAAGTGGATTTCAGTGCCAGCTACCGGGTCCTCGTGAATCTAAACCATCCATGGATAAATAAAAAAAACCCAAAAAAGTCGTCAAAAAATTAAATAAGATGAATCCTAGAACCAGGTTGCTGCACCACCTACTGGGTCCAATTGTGTATCTAAAAAGAGTACAATGCTATGAAAAGTTATGAAAACATGTGACAGCAGAACTCTCTAGCTACGCTTCATTTCACTTAATGTATTCAATGTCAAAAACGTCAAAATTTGACATTTTAGTATTGATTTTTTTGCTTTTAAAAACACTATTGAAATTTTTCGACCTTTTCCGTAGATTTTCCAGAAAATTTCTTTAATAAAAACCTTGTCCTGGAAATTACAAACACATTTTAATCGTGGGAGAGCAAGGCTTCGGCACGTATGGGCCGGCTCGACCGGAGTGATACCACGGCCTCACAGAAAACCGGCAGTGAGGCAATGCTTCATTGCTTTTCGCCGAGTGAGTGAGATAACCGGAGGCCCTAAGCCTTCCGCTCTCCCCCTTCCTCTCTCGCCTCTTCCACCCTTCCCCTACTCCCACCTTAAAGGCTGGTAAAGCACTTGTGACTCTTGAGTTGCAGATGCCCATGGGCGGCCGTAGTCATTTACCATCAGGTGACCCGTCTGCTCGTTTGCCCCCGATACCATAAAAAAAATTAAAGAAAAGTCAGCCAAATCGGTCGAGCCGTTCATAATTGATTCTCCCCGACACACAATCATAAGGCAATTTTTATATAATAATAATATAGATTATCTCTATTATATTCCCACTCTTTTTACAATAAAGGTATCTTACTTGTCTTTTGTTTCGGTATAATATTAGGAAAGAATTTTTAGTTTTACTATATATTTTCTTTTACCTTGGAAGTCCATGGAACTTTGAAGTCATATACTGAAATTGGTGTAAAAGCTACATAGAGAAGCCAAGCGTATGGTGTGAGAAAACTTTATTGCGCGAAGCAGGATCAGGTGTAATTCGAAACGTTTTGAGTTAGTTGAGAAAGAATTCAGAGTCCCTTGACGACATTGAGCTTATTTACCATAGGTACATAGATTTCGCACAAATTCTAAGCTTTCATCCAAACCTATGTAACACATAACAAAGTAGTTTTTAACTTAATACTAAACAAAGCAATGAATTATATATACGACCTGTTGGAATCTGTTCTCTGTGTTGTTTGTGTGACTGAAGTGTGAACTTTAGACGTAAGTAGATAAAAGCTTTACTAGTACTTCGTCCCATTACTTCAACATTACTGACGCACTTGATGCTTGTTTGTGTTCGGCCAACTACAGTTACTTAGGCACTTTGTTGTTTTCAAACCTATCTACTTGTTCTACTTGAAATTATTACTAGGTATAATGTTAAAATGTTTTAGAATTGCAAACCGCTTTTAGTAAAAACAAATGTATTGTTCTTTACGCTTTTCAAAATAATCTTTATTTAGGTTCGGTATAAATATTTACAGTCCATTTTTGTATGTTTAGGTAGGACCACAAACAAAACAAGTTTCAATATTAGAAAATAATCTAGATGTCAGTGTACCTCAGTTAGCAAATTATTTGCCATTCAGACAGGGGCCGCCGTATCAGCCGTATCAATGATGCGGGGCCCTCGGGCTACAGAGGTCCCTAACGTATGTAAGCAAAAATTAGTAAATTATTATCCACAATGTCACTTATCTCGTGCTTCCCGGGAAAAAAAACTTTTATACGTGCCTATAGAGTTTTCACAAAAAAGTCATCTCTTTTTTTCCCTGGTTAAGCGTACACCCAAAAGTTGGCAACATCCTACATCGGTTATTGCGGGATTCCCCCGTTTAAACCATTTTTTGTTTCTTTTGTGAGAAATCTTTACCCTTCATTTGGGCCCCCAACTACAGGTTTTGATACAGGGCACGCTACGCCACTGCAGGTCAGGGTTCAGGTCACAAAACCACTTTTAGCTTGAGCGAATTTTACGCGTGCATCAATAGTGCGTCGCCCTTTGACAATTAACTACGTTCCATTCATGCATCAAAGGCGCCCCCGCTTTAGCATCTGCATCATATTGTAGCATCTACCTCGATACAAAATTAACAGTGAAATGTACGGTGCTTAGCGTTTACCCGATACACATTCGGCTACTGGAAACGCCTAAATCGGCGTTGGCTGATTCTATAAGTAGCTTGCATTGTGTGGACCGTAAATGACCGTAAAGATCGACTAAATTTTCTCGAACAGTGGCATTGCATTTTACCTGTGACTATTCACATTTATGGGTTGCTGTATAGTCAGCTAACTATATTACTACACTAATAATAACTTTTATTACAAGTTGTATCGGATGTTGATTTTTCGTAAAACGTCTCCATATTACTATTCAATTTATCTGTATACCTGCGCCTACCTTGTTTGTCTGGTAATCTATATATATAAAAATTAATCTCTATTTCCCTTGGTCACGGCATCCGCCTGAACGGCTGGACTTGGCTACTAACTTTTAAACTTTCGCGTTCCATGATATAATTATGTATTTAAACGGGAATTACGCGAACACGTATTACATTACCTCTGAATTGCCTGACGTTTCGACCAGGTTGCACTGGTCTGGCTGGCTCAGCGGTGCACGCCCTCCGTCGTCAAGATCGTGAGATAGAAGGTTCGTCTTCCACCCGCACATTTTCGATATTTTTGATATTTTGGTTTTGCCATGTACGGTCACATACTATACTAACAGTGTCCCTATTCTCTAAGCAAACCGATGTGCTGGTCTGGTGTTCACCCGACTGCGCATAAAAGCGAGGTGGTAGGTTTTTTTATCACTGGATTCCACGCTGTTGATAACTTGAAACCATCTTCCTGATTAAAAGTTTTGTGCTTTTAATTTCAATCGCTTCACGTACAACTCTTGAGTAAAAGTGACGTTCCGTGGGGAGGACTTGCGTACGGTGAAATTCAATCCAATGATTGGTGCCCGCTTCGAGTGCATGTTCTGCAATCGCCTATGTTTCGGTAGTTCCTACATAGGCCTTCCTACTACTTTCCACGAGAATTTCACTGGCTGATAGCAAGTGCTATAAGGAGTAACTAAGGCCACTTTCATTTTGGAAAAAGAATTAGGGTTCTGTGCAAAATATATAAATATACGCGAGCGAAACCTTGCGGGAACTGCTAGTTAGAAGATAATAAACAACATAAAAAAGTACAATGACAGATATATTTCTTTCATTAGCTAGTATTAAAAATATGTAATCTAATAGGTAAGAATCTACTTAGTATATAAAACTAGCTAAACTAATTATTCATGTTAAGAGTCTGTAGTGTACTTGGTTCGGTTTGAAACCGCAAGCTCTTGTCCGCAAGTCTGACGTTTGCACTAATGACATTACTCTAGCATCGCACATTAGGAAAGTTAGCGGTCTATATCAGTTGGTTTTAATTATGTTTTACGTCAATTACCACCATCCTGTAATGAAACTTTGTATGTAAAATTTTGACATAATAAATAAATACAAATTCGTAATTTTTTAAGAACTATGTGAGGGATAACACTTTTGTCCACTTGAAATGATGACAACATTTTCATACAGTCTATTACGCCATTCAGTTATCACGACAACACTCACCACATTTAGAATGATCTTACTCTACCTATAGACTCCATATCAATAAAACAATAACATAATTCTATAATAAAATAAATAGGACTAAATAATAGATAATACTTGGACATAAATAGTGGTCGTGAAATTAAGTATATACAACCCAATATTTAAAAAATAACGTGATATAATTAAATAAATAAAAATAAACTAAATTAACAATGCTTCCTTCCCTCCCTCTCTTCTACTGCTGTGCCCTACAGGGTCCTTAATGTACTGGATTTATTTTGGAGTGCAATAAATTGATTTGATTTGACACACATTTTTTGGCTAGATTAAGAACAATGCCCAACTTTCAACATTCAGATGCTATAGTGGACATAATCATGATCAATATTAGACCCAACACTACCACGAATATACACTCAAATGTTTTTTTTTTATATTTTTAATTGTTTATATATTGCTTATTTGCAGAGTTCAGAAGCTACTAGACGCCGCTCGTTATTCTTACATCCTGCCGACCCATAGAGCGACCATTTACCTTATAGGTGTAGTTATGGCATATCTTATGAAGTCTAAGAAATTAAATTTCACACTGTCAACTGTAAGTAAGACTTTGCTGTTTTCCGTTTTGATACAATGAATACTCACTACAGTTTCAGTGATCGACATCGTATGTGTTAATACAAACATACGAAAAAAAGAGTGTGCTGAACAAATCACAGTTCTGTTCTGATGATTCCATAATAATTGGTAACCGTTAAAAGGAAAAGTTAAACTTATTAATAATTATTATCTTTTATTAATTATTCTACAGTATCTATCTCCGGTATAAAAAAAAATGTCCATTTCCGTGAAAACCAATTTTCATGAAAAGATTATTTGGCTTTTACCAGGTAGTTAAAAGTTTCGTCGAAATAAAAACCTTTTACAACATAATTCAATCAAACAAAGAACTTATTCATAGTTGCATGCTTCCTCCAATGACCGGGGTAAAAAATTTAAAAAACTTTTTCTACCCTAAAGAATATTTGAACCAAAATTGTTTAAAGGAAATTAAAATATAATGAATATGAGGGACCCACTCGGGCGTCGAGATATAATAATAGTACGGGTTCTCCGGGCCAATCCACCAAGAAGATTCTGATAATGAAACGAGTATCCAGAACCATTTCCTGATATATGAAAAACTTAATGGCCTGTTGGCCTAGTGGTTAGTGACCCTGACTGCTATGCCATAGGTCGTGGGTTCGATTCCCACACAAGTCTGGGTGTTCTTTGTGTCCGTTGTTTGTATGTTTGTAAAGTCCCCCGCGACACAGGAGTAATTCCTAATGCGGGAATTGTCTGTTTTAAAAATTAAAAAGAAATTAAAAAAACAAATTACTGAATACAATTGGAAGGAAAGTGATACTGCTTATACGCGGAGAAAACGGGCGCCCGCATTATCCTGGAGTGCGAGGGAGTGGCCACACAACGAGCAAATATCCTCACGGGTGCAAGGTCGCTCCAAGAAGCCTGCGAATGCCCCAAGAGACTTCTGTGCTTTTGAAAGGAGCTAGGCTGGCTTAACTAGTCAGCCTTATCTGAACGCACAATAGACCGCCTATGAGTCTAAATGCAGAAACGGAGCCCTATACCAATACTGCTTATACCAATAGGTTGGGGAGTGTACGCAATAGCTCGAGCAGCCCAGGTGCGCATACCTGTAAACCGAACTGGCTGTTGCTAGAAGGTCCGAGCCCTTTATCACAATAAAGAGTTTACTTGCTTTAACAAAAGTATGTGGTCCTATGTTCGTCCCGTATTTTTTTCATTAATATCCACATTTTTTTTTTAAATTGAATTGTGATTAAGCTAGTGGTCTCACATATTTTTTACAAAATAACGTGTGTGTACGAAATAACGTAGTTTTGAATGCCTTTAGCAATTGATTTCAAAATAAAAATGTCTCAAGAAAGACTAAGTCACATATTTCAACAATGAGTGTCTAAAACAAAGGCAGGAAAACGGCAAGACTAAAATCATAAAATATTAAATATATTTTTTCAGTATTTTATAAAATAGGTTAATGTTATACATAATGTAATGTTAAGATGCAATTATTCAGCCAAACAAGCACAGTTTATTTTAAATAAAGTTAACAAGTACGTATTCGCAACATTAGAAGACGTCTTGTGGTGTCAACCCCATCTCTGTCTCCAAGAAAGTCTAGCGAGTCTACTCACCAACACTTCCTCACTTTGACTTCCTTACTACCTTCCTTAGACCAATGAAAAGTCGACCTAGGCTATAAACATGAATCTCTTGCAGGGCTACCATCACGTATAAAAAATGTCGTTATGTTCTGACTATAAAACTTTTACTTTGAATTGAAGATACACACTAAAGCACAACTTTGGTCTAAATAAAACAAACTTTATCAGTTGCATAAAGTTCATATAGATAAGTAACATTATGGACTTAAGTACAGAAGGCTTACTAACTGAAGACAGTTAAATAAGTAGTGACTCTCGCAACCACGTAGCAAGGTTTAAATTAGCACGAACGAAATTATAAAAATAAGTGGCTTGTGAGTAGGCCCGAGCGAGGAGCGAGCACTGAATGGTTCCGGCTAATACCGGTCGACTAATGAAGTTACAGAATTTTATTTCGAATGCTAAGTGTACCCGGACTGATAAATGAACACAAATCATGTAGCAGGATTCTTTAAGTCTATATTTAAGAATGCAAATAATATAAATTAGTGAAACAATCTTCATAAACCTCACCTCGTTCGATCTTCACCGGGAGAATATTATTTGTGTTGTCTACAGATATCTTAGTTGCTCGTATTCTTAGATTCATATGTTTAGTACCTGAACAACTACGATGTAACTCGATCGACTTACACCTTTGTTGTTGCAACCCCATGGAACTTTGCCGACCCTGCTTAACAGTAAAAATACATATACAATATACCAGTAGCGCCGTTTAACCGCGTTCTTTACCTACCTATTTAAAAACAACTTATAACAAATCAATCGGAAAAATCTACTTTACTCTCTTCTCTATCTCCTTGCGTCTCCTTCTAATTCCATCACTCATTCGGCTTGCAGGCCCAGTCAAGACTGCTGTGGTGCTTCTGCTTCGGCCTAGCCGCAGTCACGATAGTCAGCCCCTACAGGATGGGTCTAGAAGGATACCAATACGAGCACTACCCTGCGGCGTTGTTCGCGGCCTTTTCACCCATATTATGGGGCCTGGCCATGTGCGTGGCCCATTGGGCGATTTGTAACGATTATGCTGGTAAGTAAACATGACAAATATTTTAAGTTAAGTGGTCTATTCTTCCTCCAAACATACACCTAGCTCTTAGAGCTTGGAGTCAGAAAAATAAATATTAAAAAAATATATAAAAATAATTGACAACCGTAATATTTTTGAGAAAATATTCCTTTACTCTTTTCTTCTCAGGATGCATTTTTTTTGTCTAAATGGAAATGTCCGAGCATCAGATATTATGTTTTGAGCTGATCCGTATACATTTACATACATATATGCGTACTGAAGCGGTATATATAGGTAAAGGGTCGTCCATTAATCACGTGATGTTGTTTTTTTCGAAACTTTTTAACCCCCCAAACGCCAAAATCACGTGTATTTAATCAGAATAACTAAATACACGTGATACCACACTACACCCCCTCCCCTCTTGTGATATTTAATTTTTTTTTTTGAAAACCCCCCCCCTTTCCAGACTCACGTGGTTAATGAATAAGCCCAAGTTCTAGATACATAGGTCATCTCCCACTAAGTACATTACATTACATTATTTAATGGGAGATGACCTTATAAAAATCAGCAGATCGACGGTGGACGGCTGGTGGCAGGCCGCTTCCAACCGGTCTACTTGGAAATGATTATAATAATGAATTACTTGGAGCTGCAAACACGGATCAAGTTAATATTGTGAACTGATTATGCAATCAATATCCTCATATCAATATTAACTTAATCCGTGTTTACAACTTCTACTTTCAGAAATGACAGGCAAGCATAGTTCAGTCTTCATAGACTGAAATATGCTTGCCTCATCATCGATCATTTATACTTTTATATAAATATATATATTTCGTAGGCGTAGGAACCGCATTCGTTGAGCTCCCAGTGTTCAAGTTCTTCAACAAGATCGCGTACAGCGTGTATCTGACGCAGTTCCCCATCTTCTTCTACAACGTGGGGGTGCAGAGGCACGCGGAGTACTACTCACCTTTACTTCTTGTAAGTATACTGTATATTGGTCGAGAGCATATTTAACTATTATAGATTATTTGTATTACTATATATATGTGTGTAAATATCGGCATACTTTCGCAACTCTCTCTTTCTCTTTCTCTCTCCCTCTCTCTCTTTCTCTCCTTTAGGAGGAGTATACACGATAACTATATTTATAACTAACTACACACAGAACAGTCACTCCCAGCCCATACTGGAATGGATACATACTTCACAGTTGCCGGGGAAGCGCAATATACATATGTATAGTTGCAGTAGATAACTATCTATAGTATATACACGTCACTTAGAGTGAAATATAGTCTAGTCAATTAAGTATTTAAAAAAAAAAACAAAAACCAACTTCAAGGCTATACCTACACGTACAAACTTAAACTAAAAAACCAAAATGTCATCTGTGTACATATTTTTTGTTAGTGTTGATTTTTTAATAAGCGCTGAATCAATTTCGATAAAATTTATAAGAAGTATGAAGACCTAGCAAACAAAAAAAATCATAAAAATCGATTGATAATTGGTGGAATAACCGCGTAACAAACATACAAAAAAACAAACAGTCCAATTGAGAACCTACTCCCTTTTGAAGTTAGTTGAAAAGAAGTACAATGTGCCGAAAGCTTTATGTTGATAAATTTTCCATCTAATCTGTAGATCTTTGTAATATGTCAGCGTGGTGGACTAACCACTGACATACTGAAAACGGGTCCATACCCATTCAGTTATTCATAAAAAATAAACACTGAGTTTTTCAATAAGTAATTATTTTGTAATTGTAACGGTGAATAAAATCAAATAAATAATAAAAAACAACAAAACGTAGATCAATTAAAATACAGATTAAAATATATATTATTATAATAATATTATTTTGTAATTGTAACGTTGAATAAAATCAAATAAATAATAAAAACCAACAAAACGTAGGTCAATTAAAATACAGATTAAAATATATATATATTATTATTATTATATAATTATTTTTTGGATTTTGTATCAGTTTTATTCAAAACTCTAATTTAAGATCATTTTGCAAAATAGTTAACCAACTACCTAACATTAGGCCCACGAATGGCCGCAGCGTTTCGCCATCGTTCAACGCGACAAAACTTTCATCCCCATCACCTGGATAATTGGCAATCCACCTCCATCTCTGGAACAAATTGTCGAGTCCGCTCCTCCTCCTGTTATTTCCGGAACGATACGACTTTCAAACCTTCAACAAAAGAGCTTACTGCCATCTTAAATACCGGCAACGCACTTGTGACTCTTGAGTTGCAGGTGTCCATGGGCGACGGTAGTCACTTACCATCAGGTGACCCGCCTGCTCGTTTGCCCCCTATAATATAAAAAAAACAAATTAAATAAGCCTCTCTTACTGATAGGGGACAAAATCCCCCACAACACAGTGGGGTCGCCTGTTGTTTAACAGGCGGCCAAGTCTGCCAGGGTACACAGGGGTTTCCTTCCAAGGGTACACCTAAGGCCCTGGTAATATGGACTGTGATGGAACACCGTGTGGTTTTAGTCGGTTCGAGTCCGACATACCACCCTACCGCTTAGCCCAGGTGGGGTGACAACCCGTAGGAGTTTCCACACGTAAAAAAAAAAAAAAAAGGTGTCCATGGGCGACGGTAGTCACTTACCATCAGGTGACCCGTCTGCTCGTTTGCTCCCTATAATATAAAAAAATAAGGCTTTGTAGACTATTGTCGATGATTCGCAGTAGTTTACTTAATTATAAAGTTATCACATTTGCAATTAATTCTAAACTATTTGTCGTGTTCGTATTTCAGTTACACGTCCCAGAGGTTTTGACCGTGTTATTGATATCAATAATGGCGACGGTTGCCATCGAAATGCCTTTCAACAAGTTTTATAGGATATATTTTGGTAAGTTATTGTTTTTTGTACAAGATTATTTGAGTTCTTAACTAAGAGGCCAATTTAGCTTCCGTTAACACTACGTAATTTTTTTTTTCTTTTATTCCGTGTGCTTAAATTGTACGGCAACCAATGTCATCAAGGTCATGCATTTGCGAATAAATTATATACTATATTCCCATCACAAAACAAAGTGTGAACACACAAAAATAATGTCAGTGTCAATAATGGTAGTACTTTGATAGTACTTTAGGGTGTGTACTGTGGGTTGCCGTCGAGCCCAGGCATGCTCCCCATGGCCAACGAGCCGCACGATTCTCCCTTTAAAAAGAAAAGCAGGCCGTTGAACATCAATCGGCGAAAAACACATGATAGCCAACGGTGGAGGGGACAGTGGGGGACCCTGTTGTAACAATCCATAATGATTATACTAAGTCACTAGGATAGGGCATCCAACCATGTGCTGCAATATAGTACATTTGTATTTCATACTCAATATATAGAAATTGTAATTGCAATGAGCCGCAGCGGTGAGATTATTAATGCAGCAAGTTTTACCACTTGGTAATTTTACATTATCCTGTATAAAGAATGAATTTAAATTCATATAATACCACCAATTCATAGAAATAACCGCTAACCATTTTATTTGTTCTTAATCGTTTTTAAAAACGTGCGGATCGCCACCTATGTGGCTGAAGGGGTCGAGTTGCACACCAATAAATGCCGTCTGTGCGAATAATCCACACCTCAATATTTTTTGAAGTGGTCAATTCGCACGAAATCTGTGAAACTGTTGTAGGCTTAGTTCTGGTTCTTCTTTGAGTAAAGTAAAAAATATTAGTGACTCATACTATGTAATGACTAAACATGGTAAAATAGCCTTTCTAACTAAAAAAATTACGGCCATGTCATTACGAATTAAACTTCATACTCAATTTATTATAACTACTTGATATAGGTTCTAATGAATGTGTAAATAAGAACCTTTTTCCTTTGCAGGTAAATCACAGACGAAGTTAAAAGACAAATGATGACAAAGACTAGTGTTGTAACTTAGTTGTAGTCTGACATCACGTAATTAGTTAATATTATTATTTGACTATTTTTGTACTGTTATCATATAATTTAAATATATAAGGAATATAGACGATAAGTTATTAAAATAAAAACAAAATAAAATGAATGTATATAAAAATATTTTTTAATTTTATTTTCTCCCGATGATATCCAATTACAAAAAAATATAAACCTATTTTGACACTTTAGCCAAATGTGTTAAATACATAAAAATGTCGCTACATAAAATAAATGCAATGTTTTTATAATTGTTTATAATTACAGTACTTCTAAGTTTTTAACATAAAAACCTGTGCATATTTAAACCCTTTCGTTTATGAAATTAAAAACATTTTACAATTAAATGTATTACTTGGGCTACGTATTTAATTAATAGGTATGTACAAACTCTTTAAATACAAAAAAGCCCATCAGTCTTAACTGTTTAAACCAACCTTCCTGGAAATTACCTTACATCATACAAATTTTGTTAGAGGCCTCGGATTTGCCGGCAATAGCCAGTCTGAATTACAGGTCCAATGCCTTCCCTTCATGCCTATCTTTCCCATCGAATATACTCCCAATTTTCCCATCTTTAACCCTCAAAGTGCCCGCTTGCCTAGTTTGCCCCCTGTTATTGAGTGGGACCAAATTATAGTTGGCAAAATGTGGGAGTTTGTCACAAAGTACTTGGTCCCGTATATTACGGAGAGTCGGTTTGGGACTTGTCTTCAAATGGGAATACACAATTTTTTCCCTCAGTCTAGCTATCTACTACATTTTGCTATAATTCTCGTAACCATAAATCTACCAATTTATTTTTTCTGCACTTGTGCGTTGGGGAAAAAGCACTGAATTCTTGACCGTCACACTAATAATACATATATAGATCCACTAGAGGGCGCTAAACTAAACATTGAGTTCTGTCAGCTCCTTATTAATTAATGTCACCAACCTGCTAATGTGTTTTAAGTTCGTCGTTTCGTTTAAGTTTTCACTTCTGTCGGCAGTCCAGTGACTGCCTATTTTTTTTTCATGAAGACAACTCCCGCATTAGGAATATTCCTGTGTCGCGGGGGGTTCACAGACATTTAAACAACGGACACAAAGAACACCTAGACTCGGGACAACTATCTGTAGATCACACAAATTTTTGTCCCGCGTGGGATTTGAACCCATAATAGCGGCCATAGTGGCGAGGTGACCACTTAAACCATTGCACCCTCCGTGCAGTCAAATTAGAAGTACTTTAGTCTTAAAATTATTAGTTTACATCACCTACATCTACAATTTTCATAAAATTGGCAAATAAGGCTAAAATTAAAGTTGCCCCGAATTATCATATTTTTTATTGATATAAAACATTGATCAATTAGACACAAACGGTCATGTGCGAGTCTGACACGTGCAGCAAGGATTCCGTAACACCGTTTTCCCATCTTTAATTCCCAAATTCCCCGGTTGTTCCAGCCAAAATCACGTGTATTTTTTTAAGTTCAAAATTTCCAAAATATTACCTTTAAATATAGAACAGATATAATAGCGCTTTCTACGAAAAAATAAATACACGTGATATCTCACTACAAACTAACCTTGTGATATTTCGTGACTTATTCCAACCCCCCCCCCTCCCCCCTTCAAGCCTCACATGATTAATGGACAATCCTATGTCTTAAACAGCCTCCAACTTTTCCTATAGATTGAAGCGATAGTAAGCCCCTTCCTTTAGAATTATAGCAAGAAACACGTAACTACTGCAAACCAACCAAATCAGTAAAGTGGTCTTACACAAATAAAACGCTGGACAGTGTTAGAAGGGGAGCCGAAGATGCTAATAGGTATTTACTCGAGCGTCGTTGGGACCTATTGGATTTTGAAGATAATAGATGCTAGAAAGAAAAAGAGTTCATGCGATGTATCCGTTTCACTGGTGGGGGGAGCTTCTACGGGTTTTCAATGATGTAAAAAAAAAATAGTAAAATGGACTTACTCTAGCGTGTCAGATATTAAAAGTGTAGACACCCCACATGTATCTGATAATGGAGTGAATTGTCAGCATGAAATTAACCCCCCTTATCTTATCTGCCGCGCAGGAATAAATCCAAAAGATCCCTTAATGGGCTCCCCTACTGTGTTTGCGTATTCTGACTGGGCCGTTTGGAACCGTTCCAATATATTTTTTTTTTTTATGGTACAGGGGGCAAAAAACGAGGAAACGGGTCACCTGATGGTAAATGACTACCGCTGCCCATGGGCACTTGTAACTCGAGAGTCACAAGTGCGTTGCCGCCCTTTAAGGTGGGAGTAAGAGAAGAGGGGGAGGGGCGAAGAGGGGAAGGACGAGAATAGGGGAGAGGGAAGGGTTAGGGCCTCCGGTAACCTCACTCACGCGGCGAAATGCAATGCAACATTGCTTCACTGCCGGTTCTCTGTGAGACCGTGGTATCGAACGGAGTCGAGCCGGCCCATACCTGCCGAAGCATGGCTCTCCCACGTAAGAATATATCAACGGTCTTCATTTCAAATCCTAGTCTAATCATAAGCGATTGTTATCTTAATGCTTGATGTTGGACATCAGCTCTTTAGCACAAGTCTGGTATCTTCCACGCAGTCAGGGGATGTACTGCCCGGTTTACACTTGCATCTGATGTTGTTCGTGCTATCCCTGACGAGCCAGGAATGTTCGAGACAAGGTCCTTGCGTGTTGAGGATGTGGCAGGTTCCGTTGTAGGGTGCTGTTCCTCTACGAGTCGAGCATGCTTCAACCTGGAAATGTAGAAGATAATTGGTTAATAGAAATTAAATGTAGGATGTACACTGATTGATTTAATAGGAGTACGACGCAAAATCAGATTTCATTCGACAGTGGCTTTTGGTGATAACAGCTTCTATTTTTTTTACAATTGGTTTGGTAACCAAAGGCAGCCACATGTTAAACATTACACGGTATGGTGGTATAAGCGAATACGCTACTTCATCATTAGAGTTCTGCTCTTCAAAAAGGAAAAAAGGACCGTTATATGATCACTTTGTTGGCCGTTTGTCTCCCTGTCTGTGTGTCAAGACCTTTTTTCTCAGACGCGTAGAAAGGTATCAGGTTGAAATTAACATCAAAGACTGTAAAACTGCGGTCCCTTGAAGCTGTAAAAAAGTCGTTAATTGGTTGTTGCGAGTATAAACTTACATTTTGAAGTTGGAAAATTGACTGTGTCACAGTGATGTGAAATTGATAGTAGTATTGGAGCTGCAAAGCTAAGTTTTTTTACAAAAATAAACGCCGCGTGAGTGAGGTTACCGGAGGCCCTAACCCTTTCCTCTCCCCTATTCTCGTCCTTCCCTCTCCCCCTCACTCCCCCTCTTCTCCTACTCCCGTCTTAAAGGGCGGCAACGCACTTGTGACTCTCGAGTTACAAGTGCCCATGGGTAGCGGTAGTCATTTACCATCAGGTGACCCGTTTGCTCGTTTGCCCCCTGTACTAAAAAAAAATATATTGGAACGGTTCTAACGGCCCAGTCAGAATACGCAAACAGTGTGCAGCGTTTTATTTGTGTTGTGAGCCCTTACGCAATTAGACCACTTTACTGATTTGGTCGGTTTGCAGTAGTTACGTGTTTCTTGCTATAATTCTAAAGGAAGGGGCTTACTATCGCTTCAATCTTCTAATTTGTAATGCCGTCAACCGGGCAATTTGGGAATTTAAGATGGGAAAACGGTATTACGGAATTCTTGGTGCACGAGTCAGACTCGCACATGACCGTTTTTGTTTAATTGATCAATGTTTTATATCAACATAAAATATGATAATTCAAGGCTTACAGACTTATATTTTGAAGTTGGAAAATTGACTGTGTCACAGTGATGTGAAATTGACAGTAGTTTTGGAGCTGCAAAGCTAAGCTTTTTTTAAAAAAAACTGTCAGAAATCTTCGAGGATCGATTCTCGAGATGGATGAACTATCTATATATAAGCTAATTTGTTTGTGCGCGAGTCAGGCTCACACTTGTCTTATCAGAACTATCAGAGCAATTTTCTTAATTTCTAGTAATAATCGTTTGAATAAACTTACTTCTCGTCTACTGCAAGCGCCGCTCCCACACGCACACACTCCGTTGTGACTGAGCCCGTCCACGGCGGGGCGCGCCTCGAAGTCGAAGGCCACGACCTCGCCCACGGGGCACGGCTCCGCGGTGCCCGGCCGGTAGCAGCGCCGCCGCTCCGGCACGTACAGGCGGCCGCGCGCACACGGGACCTGGACATGACCATGCTATGATATTAGAACCAAATTACCCTCTATATTTGACTACGACCTATTAACACAATTATAGTTTAATAAAATTAAAAAACACTCTTTAATGGAATCTTAGTCTTTAAGACATTCACTATACTGATGGACTCATCAAAACGAATCATATGAGCCTAAACTTGGTTTACTAGTAGCTGCTGAAGAGTTCCACTATCCATCATCAGATCAGCTCCAAGATACCAAATTATAGAATCGTCATCCAAACTATATTTACAAATAAAGTTAATTTCGATACGATAATTAGAATTAGGTCAAAATTTACTCCCAAGATTTTGGTTACAAAGTTACAAGTGAAGCGAATAAAAGCACATTAATATTTATTTATTTATTTAAAGGAAAACCAACAGCTTCAACATCAAAATAGAAAGAAAGAAGAAAAATAGGTACGTGATGTCTCATACTCCCTACAGGTGCGTTAAACTCAATTTGCCTAAAAAGTTCGGGGCAATCAACCTCAATATTGGCACCATATAAAGCGTCAGCAGCGTTATGGCTAAGGGTTCGGGTTTCGATCGAGAACTTACGTATTCGAACCCCACCGAGTGTAAATACACATGAATAAACCGCTAAAAAGAGCAAGTTCAAACTTATTTAAAGGAGTTAAAGACGCATTAACATATTTCACTTAAGGGAGACTGCTTGTTATGCAATGAATATTTAGCTAATTCTATAGGTTTTTAAAAACACTCATATTGCATTTTCCTTGCAAGAGTGTCATCCTCTGCATAGAGGAGGGTTGTCTGCTGCAATGATGGTAAATGGCATGATTATATAGATAATATGCAATGGCAGATTCAAACTCGCCAGGCCAGTAATAGTTACTACACAATTCGGAAGTCGAGTCGAGTAAGACTGAGCACTCTGTAAGTTAAACATCTATCAGCTGTTGGCCCAACGCCCAGTGTGCGCTTCACGAATCTGGTGCTTACCCAAGAGCGAGGCTTAAGATAAGTAGGCAGGAATGTAGTAGGACCCGCGGCCAATGTTGGAAATCTGCCTGTGATGTCTTCTTTGCCAGCTCATCGGCGTCGTTGTTCCCGTGTGAATCGCTATGCCCATGACCTATTACCCTGCTGAAGCTGGCTGAGGCTTAACACTCCAGCGTTTGGATTTATAAATTATGAGACCAGAGTTCATTGGATTACCCTCCAGTTCCCTCCGTATCCGGTGATAGTGTTTCGGTTGATTTCAGTACCGCCCTGAGGCCGCCACTAGTTATATGTATAGTTTATTATTTCTTATTATTTCATCCAAACCGGCTCTAATTAAATCTTTTTTTTATTTTAGCGCTTTCCCATCGTAACTTTAATATCCGGAACAATTCGTCCAGTTAATATAATATTCCTTATCATCCTTTTGCTTACTCAGCAAAAAACTTGTTAAGTAATAAATTACCAGTAACCGATTTTTTGCGCTTTTTTTACTTATTCCGTATGTGTTTATATTTAAAGAGTTACCTTAGTACACCTTCCTCCTCTAGAAATCATCTCGTCTTGTGCACAGGGTCCTCTCGTATACAGCCTATAACAGACCCCATCAAATGCTCGAGCGTGGAAAGTCTTGCATCTGCACTCTGCTCTCGAGCCGTGAGGTGCTACTTCTGCGATTGAGAATAGGTGGCCTCTGGGACATGGGCCAATTGCATCTGTAACATAATAAATAAATCCATGTTCATTTTTTTAAACAACACTTTACAGTAATTTAATAAGAGTTCTATTCTACATTCAGAATAAATAGCTATTTAACAGGTGTAAAAAAGTAGGCACATCGCAAAACCACTGATTCTGACAACTCACCCAGTTCATAGCAAGCTGCTGTTTCATTATGATAATGGGGTAAATTTGGCTCGCAGCCACACTTAGGGCCAGGTAGGAACAGCTGGCCCTTCTCACAGGGGCCCCGTGTGTAGTGAGGGTAACAACTGCTGTCTGCAGACCAATAGTTTGGACTCGAGGGTGTACACTGAAAGGTAGAACGATAAAATATGTAATGACAATGTGAATACATGGCTTAGGTACCTAACGATAGTCAACTGCACAACTATCCTAAATCGTGCTATTCAAATTTACAATTTTCATAGTATACGATAAAATGCGTGAAGAAGTTATAAATTATTTTTATGGCAATAACCTCCAAAATCTACTAGACTACAAAACTTGAGGTATGGAACGCCCTCTAAACGAACCGACGACATGACCAAAACGACAGCGGATGAATGTCTCCATGCCAGACAGTAATCATTAATTAAATTGGAGTCGTCTGATCTCAGAAATACTTCCACCTAACAGAAGGTATGCTAAATCGGTTTTCAGAAGTCCTTAAAGTCTCTTTCTGTCAATAGAAGATCTACCGTACCGTCTAGCACAACTAGTGATGATTTTAAACTCTAGTGATGCAAGCATCTTAAACTACAGTTATAGTTTACCATCAGGTAAGACCCATGCGAAAATGATATTAGAGGAAGATTGTAAGCTGAGTAAGTATAAGAACAGAAATATATTGAGGATGGTTATGTTAAATTAACAGTCTCGTTCTCTTTCTAACTACTAAGTTAATGATAACCTAATTCATATGCAATTGAGTCTAAAGCTTTCCAAAACTGCATGACCTCTTTGAGTTAAAAGGGGAAACACCATCATAGAAAACGTACCGTGCAATTCGCTAGCCCGTCTGCCCCAACATCCAAAACGGCCCCGGGATAGCAAGGTCCCTGAGTCAGCCGGTAGTAGCACTTGCCATCAGCTGGCCAGTAGATCAAGGTCTCATCAGCGCACTGCTGAGGCCTCACGCACATGCCTTGACGTTCACTGGAATAACAAATGATCGACGATTAGTCACTAAGGATTCCACATTTTGCAACAATCGTAATGGAAATTATAGTTTTATTGAGTCAGTCCGCGAGAAATCAAATCGGTCATGGTTAACGTTTTTGTTGAATGCTGTAATAGATAGCAAGGACGAACGTATGTGTATGGAGAAATTTTCTGAATGATAAAATCCTTGACCTAATGGAATGGTCAAAATAAAAGTGAATATGTTTTGTGCAACTTTTAGCTTCTATTTATAACCTTTACTTATAATATCAGTAGACAGTATTTCACCGCATACATACTTGTGTATGGTAATTAATTTGTGTACAATCAATCATGTAACCATCAGTAACCATTTACGAATTCCATTATCCATGTAATGGTTTGAAATTAATTTTACGACATTTGGAAGTAGGTTAAAAGCGACTGCGAAGATTTAATAATTAAACAAATAAAAAAGTAGTGTCGAATGCCCATACGTGCCGAAGCACGGCTCTCCCACGATTAATCAAGTAATTATTATTATTATCTTGTTGTTGATGTTGGGAAGTTGTATATATACTAATCGGCGCGAGAACTCTCATAGCGCGATACAGAATTACTAGTTACTCCGTTGTTTAGCTCGTCTTCGCTAGATGATGTTGGAGTATGTTTTTGCTGTATGTGGAAGTCGCTACCTATGTATGTAAGTTTCTATTCCGCTATAACTTCTAAATGCTTCAACAGAAATGGATATCTGGGGTATCGTTTAAATGCTTACATCATCCCTCGTGACACTGCCTATAATGAAAAGAAATCAATATGGCGGCGGTAGGACGCCATTTTAGTTGATTTTTGGCGGGGCAGTTCTTTTATATTTTTTTTAATTATTGCTTGTGCCCTATTATGTCATCTCATCTAGCATTACATCCTGTTTTTTTATACAGTTGTATAATAAAGTTAAAGAAATATGAGTTTCTCACTGACCTAAAGTCCTTACACATTATGTCTGCATTCAGATCTACCAGCTTCTAGTGACGTAATGAATTTAATAAATAATTATATTCTAAGAATACCTATTACATATTCATTTCAAAAAGAATGTCACTTTGACTCTGTCCCAGTAAAATATTGTATTATTTAATGAGAATGGCATACTGAACTGCATTCAAAGAAATTGACCGTTGCTATCATACTAATAGTTTCCTACAAACGTGTGACATGAAAGAAATGAGGAGCCATTACATAACTAATTGAATTCATAAAAGTGTTTGAAAAATATTATCTGCTGTCGAACACTACTCCGTTTTATATCTGCCTCATCTATCATAGGTGTTCATAATGCATAATATGTACAAAAAAGTATCTAAATTTGTTTATCCGTAATCAAGAGCTGATAGAATAAACTTTGCTAATATTGGATCTTGATACAGCGCTGTATAATATTGCCATTTTTTTTAAATTATATATTCTTAGTCAATATCGTCCCCAGTGTTCACCACTGATTAACTGATAGAAAATGGTAATAGCATGTATAATATAGTAATAAGCAAGGTAGCTTATATGAAGTTAAAGAAGTTTTCGGCGGGTTGTGCAAACATGGACATGCAAACTTGCATGTTGTATGTTATATTACTGGTACTATTATGTATTCTGTGGTTATATCTTAGTGTATAGTTATATCTCATATCATGTAACCTATGTATGTATCTTAGCATATCGCTGAAATTAATAAAAAATCATTAAAAAATGTTTTTGAGTGATAAAATTACTTAAGATTCATGGTGACCTCAAGATGCTTACCTACCCTCGCTTGTTGAAGGACTCCTCGACGGGCGCGAAGTACTCCCCAGGTCTGCAGGGTCCCCTCTCGAAGAGTTTGTGACAGGTATTTGAGTGAGGCAGCTGCGCCGTTCCGGGAGGGCACTTGCATTCTGCCACTGTCCGCCCACCCCACCGTCCGGGGCTTAACTCTTGAGTGTCAGGGCATGGATGACCTTTCTGAAAATTTTAAATGGGGTAGTAATAAAATATTTTTTCACAACGTCTTTTGAACGAGTAACTTTTTGTCTCCTTTCTGTACCTTAGCGTCATAACTTTATTCTAGACTTTAACACAGACTGCTAAGACCTTTTAAAATCATTGTTGGGCGTAAAATGATCTCCTTTTAAAGGATGTGTCAATAGTGTGGCGGCACATTAGAGAAGTACCTCCAACTGAATACGGTGGTTAACTCGTATTATCTAGAGGGAGAATAGACTTGGTAACACGCCCGCCCTCTCCTTAATGGTATGGTAATGGTAATTTAGCCCCATTCCCGACCGTTGCCGGCTGTGGTTACACGTTCCGACAGATAATTATTATAGTAGGCCATGCCCACTGCTGCGAAGAATCAAGGAACAGCAAACCTATTTGTGACAATCACCGTTTCTCCATTACCTATGCTCTCTGCTAATCAGGAATCTGCTTGTTCAGATAGAACCGCAAGAATGTTTTGTAGGTAAGCACACCTAACATTCTATAAAGTCTACGATGACAAACATACTTTACGTTTTGGCCAAAATAACTGCTCATAAAATGTAAACAAAAAAAATATTTATTCCTTTAAGATTTTTAGTCAATTTGTAAGGAGGATCTAATTACTAATCCCAATGCAAAAACACCGTTTTACTATGAGTATGATTGTATTTAGGTGCATAATAGTTGTCTTTTGGAGTATTTCATTTCGATAATGACGGTTTTGATAATGAAACACGCACTTTGTTGATTAAAAGCATCCTTCGGATCTCTGTAAAAGACTTATTTTAGCTACTTTTCGTATTGTCACTAATCTTTCATCAATTCTTTCTCAGGTACTCAAAATCTAAGGTTTGTTTGTCACAGTCACGATCTTATCAGGCAAAACCATCTTTATTATTTCCTTTGTTTTGAACATCAGTATTACAGTTAAGGATCAGCTGTTTATTATCACTCGTCACGCAACTATTGTAGTTAATTAACTATGCGAAAAATTTATAAGAAGTTGTCTAATCAAAAAGTAGGTAGCTGCTTGACCATCTTCATGAAATATATTCCAAAAAAAACCGCCACTTTAGCGAAGGTAAGTGTAAGACGGGATCTCAAAAATATTTAAATTAAATTGTCCCTCTTCATGCGTCTCGGGACCATGGTTTGGGGAACGTGATGCAGGTATATTGACCTTACTTTTATAACGATTGTGTTGGTGGGGTGGGGGCAGTATAAACAAATACGTAGTTGAGGAGATGAGAGGGCATGGGTTCCTCTTCATTACCACAATTTACCCTCACGTCACATGTTCTCAATAAAAATTGTAATGCGAATTGTAGTGTTATTTTAGTTCTTATTATGATTTAGATTAATAATGTTATTTTTTTATATTAAACGTTAGATTAGAATGGAACCTAAGATTGTTTAGTTATTCCAACCAATCAAATATCACAAGTTTTATAAATGTTACCAAGGCTTAGTTATACGAACTCATTAAAAAGTTGTTAACATAAAATCTGTAACACGATATAAGAAGTCAAGACAATCCATTTTACCCAATCGATGTCTACAATCATCGTGGGAGAGTAACGTGTAAACAAGTTTTTAAGTCCTACCCAACGTTTTGTCCTTATTTGTAAGTAGGTAATGGGATCTTGCGTCCCACGTGAGACTTTCATTTAATTTGTAGTTGATAAAACCTTACATTTAGTTAATTTATTATTAAGGCTTATTAACATACCTCTGAAATATACTCGTAATATATAATACCTAGTTATATAACCGTAAAAACTATAGCTGTAGATAGGTATGAAAGCGTGAGTAAAGTAGTAAATTAAGTACCCTAATAAGAAATAAACTTCATATTCTTATACGTTATGTCAATATGACATTTCATTGTGTTAACATGTCCACTTGTCCTATTTTTAACCTAAAATACATATAGATTTAACAATTACATAAACCCAAAAAAAAAATATATTCAAAATTCCTTCAAAATGCTTAAGCAATATTCAAAATGCTTTACCTAAAAAACTAATAATGTTTTTTTTATATAATTTAGGAATGATTTGGTTTCTGTTTTGGCGCTAATTTTTTCTGCTTTGGGAGCAGCTTGGCAGTACAGTATAGAAGCTTGTAAAAGGGTTGTCAGCCTATTACTAACATTCATTGTTTACCATAATCGTTCACATTACAATTAGCACCGACATAATCCCTGTAAAAACAAGATAGGTATAATAATTGAAGAAAAACCCTTTGACAACCGTATGTAAACCTCACTCGTTACTTAATCCATAAAACTGTTTTCGTGAATGCGACTTCCAACTATTAAGAATTCATCGATTTTTACTGGTTATCAAGAAGAGTGATATCTTTCATTCCTTCTGTAACCATGAAAAAATTTAAATAAATAATTGAGCGAAAATGTTCTCTAGTCAAATCCATTTCGATACACGACAGACACTTTTTTAAATTATTAAACCTGAATAATATGAAATCATTAAACATCTACAGCTTCCCAAAGAGTTCCTAATTTGAAATTGAAATAAATTTTTCATGAGCTGCTTTTCTTACTGGCCTATTCTAAAAACTTTCAGTGTGACCCACGTATGCAATAATTGTTTGTGTGTCAGAAAACTGTATGCTAAAAATGTTTAAAACTACTACTGACAAAAAATTATTATTAAGAGGTAACAATCATTCAGTAATACTGTTTTATTACGACTAATTACGGTTTTATTTCGTATAATTATTTAAATAATTTTAATAACTCGTAACTATGATATAATCTTTTGGTATTTGAGATAATTTATATACAAATGAGTAGAAAAATACGTAAATAATTCAAATATTTTAGGACTTCTTGACCGATTTGCCGAGTTACGTCTGTTTTTGTTATACCTATTTGTTTTTATAAACAATTCCGTGTTTTGGTGTGTGTGTGTGTGTGTGTGTGAGAGACATAAAGCGTTATCAAAATTACTTGGAGCCAAATAATTTGTCTACTACAATTTAAGTGTACGTCGTCATAACAAAAAACATTTACGACCGGAAGGAACTACATTTCACTAACGAA
Organism: Euplagia quadripunctaria; assembly: GCA_963859945.1. Classification (NCBI taxonomy): domain Eukaryota; kingdom Metazoa; phylum Arthropoda; class Insecta; order Lepidoptera; family Erebidae; genus Euplagia; species Euplagia quadripunctaria. The sequence continues at coordinate 21,388,846 of OY982565.1, forward strand.
AATAATGTAACAACAGGTACATTCCGTACATAAATTCGTCCACTAAGCCAGAAGTCACGTTCGTGCCAAGTGTCACACCACTAAAGACTGCCCGTCAACGCTTTTCACTAAAAGACAACAATGAGGCCAAAAGGATTGCGTATACATATAAGTAGGTAGTAATCGCCGTAAAAGTGACTTAATATTATCTGCCTGATACCTGCTTCGCGAATGAGTAGGCTTTAGAAATTCCTCGTCGACAATTTCTAATTACGTCACTCTTAATGTAACACCACATTATGCCTATTCCGAAAAATATGATATTATTATATCAGCCCTTAGTTAAAATGGTTTTCGAGACGCGACCGGACCGTGCTGTGCTAAGTACGATGTTGTGTTTCATTATCGTAGTAGGTTTAATGTAAATTAGCACGTAAACTTTGATTGTCCGACCCGAAAATGGAGCCGAGAATTTCAGGACGGCTTCAAATGCTCACATAACCGCCAAATTATAAAACGACTACAATAAGGCAGTCATGATTTTAGTCCATGATAAGAGTACCTATACATACAAAATGCAGTGTACATTTCCCTGTCAGACGAAAGTTTCAAATAATAATTTAAAGAAGATTCTTCCGTGTAGACAATCTAGAATGTTAAGCGCAACATGGCTTGTGCGTTGGATAACAAACCACATGACATGACCCCTGAACTGGCTAGGAAATACAACTTTAACAACAACAACGTAATATATTCAATCTTATCAAATACATAATAAGACTGAATTCGGTAAAAAAGGATATTGATATACAGTTTTTATGAGCTGAATTTGTAATTCAATAAGTTTTATACGAAACTCAAGTATCTTTAAAGTGACCATGTAGGTTTGTCATGAGCCGATGATTGCCCTAAATATCGTGAAACGCTTTCCCTGCCACGATAATGCAAAGATTGATTCATGCAAATGCAATAGGTCACATTTACAAAAAATATAAATTAATCTTCGGCATTCCTTCATCCATAAACATCTCAGTACTGACCAAGAGCTTATTTAATGGTTATTGAGAATTTATTGCATGGTAAAAAAATGTGTTAAAATTACGGGAAAGGTTATCTGTTTTACGAGACAATTTCACCAACAAAAAGTTCAATGGTGTCGATTCTATTGTCAGACTCACTAAACTAAAACCTAACTTAATTTCTTCATATGAAATCAACCTTGTCTTCTTCGCAATAAGGTCTATTTGTTACTGGCATCTATTTCTCAGCGCCACTAAATTTCACTAAAACCTGTCAACGTATACTCAACTTTATTTCCACGCAGCGAGAGTCCCCATTTATTCAAATGCCGTGTAATTGCCGTATAAAAACTTGTTCAAAACGAACTAAGATTACGTTATTTTAATCAACACCTACGAAGACGCTTACTAAAAACACAGAGCAAAAGAGATGGCATTCAACAGATAGCGGCTCTCGCTACATGGTATTAAAGTTTATTTAAGCGTGTCAGACTTTAGTCGACAAATAAATTGCTTATTTCTATAGCGACGTATGTTACCTACTTGTTTATATTTGAAATAAGACCTTGTTTCGAAGAGTACAAGGTTTACATCTCGTATGAAGAAAATTTAGTCAATTATAGTTAAGAGAGAAATTCAACAGAATTGACACCAATATCATCAATACCTATCATCTCCCATTTCGCAAAATTAAAACAGACTAAAAACCTCTTTGAATAAAGTTACTTTTTACATAGAAATTTATGACTAGCTAGCTTTTATTAGTTAAATATGGTCGTTTTATCAACAATATTGATGGATCATCAATTCTAATATCGCAAGGATGCGATATTAGAATTTTCATAAACTACTTCTAAGATTAACAATAACCTTTTAATGCATATTTCTGTAGTTTTACAATAAAATAAAAACATTTGGTATTAATATTTCACTGAAAGAAAAATACTAATAAACTCCAACTATTGTTTTTAACCTTCGCGACTTTACATATTAGATGTGTGAACTTAACCGCTGTAATAATTACAAGATACAATACCTTTCTGGTGGTCACGGGTAGACTGACTGCAGTTAGCTAATTATAGAAGTTTTCTAAGTTAAAGCTTTCAATTAAGTTTGTATGCGGTAATGTCAAATTAACGCTCTATTGACATGCAAACCGAGAAAGATTATGAAAGCAACCTGTTCTCTGCATCTGTGGAGATCGACGACATCTACCGGACACATAAAGATTTGTTAGGCATCATTCTTTCATTTACTCAATGTAGGTTTCTAGACAAAAGTATTTACATTTCTACCAGAAAACACACACCCACACACACACACACACACATACTCACATACACACCCACACCCACACACACACACACACACACACACACACACACACACACACACACATACACACACATAAACACTAATACACATCCTCACTACTCATCTAATACATGGTAATAATTGTTACTTACCTGAACCCAATTGTCCAGAGTCTGGAGAGACTGGTAATCTGTCATACAGGTCTCCTAGTACAGATACCAGTCTCTCACATAGATATCTGTAATTGTAATAATCTCTACAACTATTTTAAGTACTACCTTTGTATCTGTGTGAGAGAACAAAACAATAAAGTTATTATTATTATTCTCTTTATTAACATTTAAATACATATAAATTACATTTTTAAATACATTATTATATAAAAAAAAATATATTTAAAAATATAAAAAATAGTGTCCCACCGGTATCGGGTACAGGGACCAAGCTACCGGTGGTTAGGGTTCCAGAGACAGAAACCTCCTCACTATGCGTGCCGTGTCGAGAAGGACTGCCTTCTGCATTAGGCTCTTGATCCAGCTGCCTAACGTGAGCCTCTGAAGGTGTTGGTCGAGGCTCTTAGCAATTAACCCATGGGCCGAAATGACTATCGGCACAATGATTGCTGAATCCACATCCCATATGTCGACAATCTCGTGAGATAAGTCCAAATATTTCATTTCTTTCTGTTTTTCAGCCTTCAAGAGATTGTCGTCATGGGGAATGGTGATGTCAACAATCATTGCTCGGCGCTCTAATCGGTCTATCACCACTATATCAGGCTTATTGGCAACAATAGTCCTGTCAGTGATGATAGATCGATCCCAGTACAATGTTGCACGACCATTTTCAAGAACTGGGTCGGGCACATACGTGTAGTACGGTAACTCGACAGTCACAAGGTTATATTTAAGAGCAAGTTGCTGATGGACTATCCTGGCCACTTGGTTATGTCTATGTAAGTACTCACCGTTGGCAAGACGAGAACAACCGGAAATTATATGCCTGAGGGTTTCTCCGGGACGATGACATGCCCGACAAATGTCAATCGTGCCGTCCTTCAGGATATATTTTCGATAGTTATTCGTCATAACAACTTCATCTGTAATTGCACAGACAAACCCTTCAGTTTCTCCGAAGAGATCACCAAACCGTAGCCAGGACACAGATGCTAATAAATCGACATCGGGCCCATTTAAGGCCCGATAAAAACGTCCATGCAGCTCTTTGCCCTTCCATATCTCTCCATGCAGCTCTTTGCCCTTCCATATCTCTCCATGCAGCTCTTTGCCCTTCCATATCTCTCCATGCAGCTCTTTGCCCTTCCATATCTCTTATTATTATTATTATTATTATTCTCGTCTTTTGAAACCTCCCTGTGCTTGCTTTTGTGTTTAAGTGTGTGACTGACCGATTTAGTGACTACTACAGAGGCTTCGTCAGGACACACGAGCCACGTGATCGCCTTGTTTTTTTTTTTTTTGTGCGTGTGGAAACCCCCTCGGGCCGTCACCCCGCCGGGGTTTTCGGCGGGGCGGTGTGTCGGAATCGAACCGACTAAAACCACACGGTGTGCCGTACTGCGCCTTAAGTAGAAGGGATCCGGGAACTGCTTTATTAAGACATCCGGAACCCTCCTAGCGCCTGCCCGCAAAAGCGCGGGCACCACCTTCGGGTAAAATCCTCTCAATTAGGCGACGTCCAGGCACACGCGGACGCCGCCTCCTCGCGGGGGGCCACTACAGCGGGTGGAGGGGAAAACCCGTCCCGTCCACCCGCGGCCACACTCAGGGCGGCATGAGGCGCTGGTAAGCGCGCCTCCGCCGCCCGGTTCGCCGGCGGCGAATTAGGTCCGAGTGGAGGTCGTCCTCCCGGACCCTTTCCGCCGCCTCCTTCTGCGAGATGACTTCCTCACAGAAGGTCGCGACCGCGGTAAAATTCCTGTCGCTACCGGCCATGGAGCGTATGACGGCCGGTAGCAAGAGATCCCCTCCGATGACTGCAGTGAGGGCCCGACGCTGCGTCGCCCAGGCGGAGCAAACCGCCAGCGTGTGCTGAGCCGACTCCTCACTGCAGTCGCAGTGGTGACAGGCGGGACTCAATTCCCTCCTAGCGACCGAGTGCAGGTACTTCCCGAAGCAGCCGTGCCCGGAAAGGACCTGCGTCAGTCGGAAGGAAAGGGTCCCGTGCTGCCGCCCTGCCCACTCGACGATGACCGGCTGGAGCGCCTCCACGGCGGCAAAGCCAGCGCGTGGAGCCTCCAGCCGGGACGACCAACGAGCCATGGTGGCTCGGCGAGCGGCCTCACGCCATTCGCGTACCTCTTCGGGCGGGGGCCGACTGCCGTTTCCCGCCCGGAACTCAGCCGTTCGCCGATATACTTCGGCGAGCACTTCCGCCTCCAAATCCCACGGGGGAGTCCCGGCCAATGCACACGCCGCCTCCGTCGACACGGTGCGGTATCCGCGTAAGCCACGTGATCGCCTACTACAACCAACGAGTATGCTTGATGTCTGTTGACGACCTACATCATAAAAAGACAACTAAATATTTTGGCAACTGATGAAAAGGTGTTAATAGGCTGACTTAATCACGTGGCTCATGTGTCCTGACTTGTGGCGTGTGTGACGTGTGGACCTTTGTCACACAAAAAAATAATAATGAGGCCATTAATAACAATTTTTACATGTTATTACTATTATTTTATTATTTTTACTATTAATGTAAATGTTCTGTTTTATAATTTTAAGGATACTTGTACATTTTTTTAATTTTTGTTTTTATCTGCCACAACCGCGTCACAGTATAATCTGAAGAAAGAAAATTACTTAAGGCTAAGTCAGACAGCGGGCGGGGCGGCACGGCAATACACCGTGTAGTTGAAATATACTAGTACCGAGCGCCGAACGCGATGAATGCTGTTGATTTGAATTTGCGCCCCTGTGTATATTTAACAATAGATGGAAATGTACACTGTGTTAATAATATAAAATTTAACCCATTATCAGTGCAAAATTGACGTACATTGTTCAATACAGGCATGGATAATACCACAAACTGTAAGTATCGAGAATTCCTAGTTTAGTCCCCATACTATGTCAATAATATAGTACTTAGCTCTGGCTCGGTACCAATTCAATATCTATCCTCCCGCACAGTTATATTAGTTGTTTTTAATGATGAACAAAACATTTACATAAATTCTTTTTTGTTGACATGAAACGGAAGGAGGTTCTGAAGTCGACCCGTATATTTTTTTTTTTTTTGTGATTACGCACAACTTTTTACAGGGTAGTCCGATTTCGATCTTTCTTTTTTATTGGATAGGGCATACATCGAAGTCGGTCCAATTTCAATTTCAAATAAATATTTCAACCCTAAAGGTGGAAAAATAGGGGATGAATGATGTTCACCCATTGACTTTAAACCTATGAACCGATTTTGTTGAAACTTAGCACACATATAATGTAGTTCTAATGATACTACAATGTCACGGAGACCTAAGACGTCACGGAGACGGAGAGTTACTCATTTTGGCCACAAAAAACTAAAAAGAAACTCTTAAATACTTAAATAATTTTGAGTTGCCACCAAAACCTACAAACAAAAAATGAATTTTGAAAACACTTCGGGAAATAGACGCGTCACGCGTAGCCGTCACGTCGCCGCTGCCATAATTTTACTTAATAATAAATTTGCTTGTTTGTATGTTTGGCACCGACTCAAAATTATTTAAGTATTTAGATTAGTGTAGGAGTTTAGTTAGGCGAACAAGTTCATTTTTAACTTTTCAGTTCCTTTCTCCTTTCATCAGGTTGATTTTGTGTTAATTAATTTGTAATTTTTAAAAAAACTGATGTAAAATCGTTTCTGCCAAGTGTTCTAATAACTATTATTGAAATTGTAATGGGTTTCCCACGATTTGAAGTAAAATCTTCATATATTTAATTTTTGCCCATTCAGGCATTTTTTTGTATAGCAGACGGGCATTAGACGGGCATTCCCCTTTATAAAGGCATGTAAATTATTTGTCTCACAGCTCCGCATTTGGTAGGTCGACGACACGTGTGACCAGTTATTTCTCTAGATCCGTAACTAGTTACACTAAGGCCCTGTCACATGTTACTATCAGTCTATCACACGTGACAACCACTTATTAGTTATGGATGAAAATGTCTTCAACCTTCCAACTTCTGACACGTTATGTAATATCATGCATTATGATAATTAAGTCTTGTAACACGATGTACAGCAAAACTACGTATCATTTGTATTCTATAAATAGCTTTTCCCGTGGCTGAATTTTAATATCTGTATAACTATGTATTAATTCAGGATGCAGTGTTATAAATTTACTTTAAACACCTTCAAAAGTAAAGGTTTGTTAGAAAAATAGATGTCATGTACGGTACAGCTTATTAATAAAGTTGTGTCTTATGAATATGAGCATGTTATGGTTAGTTTTTGACGTTATTGTATTTTTAGTTGTTTTTTTTAAATTTGAACATGTATTTTCGATCTTTTCTCTATGGAATTTATTAAAAAAACATGAAGTTTAAGTTGTTATGGTTTGTATATATTTTAAATAAATATTTTTTGCATATTAGTGAGCATTTAACTAAATAAATGAAAAATTACTTCTGACAGAGACAATTGTACATGACTGACTGACAGTACTGTCAAAATCCTTTAAACATGAAGAGATGCGAAAATCTAATACAGATATAATAGACAGTCACTGAGATTAACATATACTAATCATATATATTATTTATTGTAGACTTGGCATCATTAAAACATTATACTCATAAATTAATCATCAATATCTCGTAATAACGCAACATTTGACGTTAGCGCCGAGTAGGCAGGTTTAGAATTAGGCGCCAGATGTATAAATTAGTTTTGTAAGTTATTATTTATTACATACATCTTTTGGTTTTAAATTGTTTACTTAAGTAATTGCGTAAAAGACTCATCGTGTTATTTTAAAACACTGTTTACAGACATAAATATGCTACTGCTACAGATAAGATAAAAGTTACTTCGCTACTGGGCATACTAAACTTGCTTCGTCGTCAAAGGGCTAGCTTCGTTGTATAGCGGACCGGTGTCGCCAAACTGCTATTTTGTCTACTTAAATACCTAACGTATTCCCACGTACAAAACGAATAAAGTTATTAGTCATTTAATATGCTCCAGATGCCACGGTACAACGCGATAATCACGATTAAGTAAGTGTTGTGCATCTCCGCACAATTGTGACACAAACGATTGCTTTATGGAACTTTATTTCGTTTTTCCATATTCCCAGAGTTTGAATATCATCCTAAGGTTCCAGACTTAAATTTCAAATACTTATAGGAAATTGTAATTCGGTTTTAAGTTAGGAAATCCTCAATGGTGGCATGGGATCTCGGGATGTACCCGATATACTGCTGTATAGTTTGCCCCCTCTTACGTGGCGCTCCAAAATCCAGTCTCCTTTCTGTTTGTCTTTTGCTACAGAACCTAAATAAACCCAAAAGCAATACATAATTAATTTCAATAATGTAATACCTTTAATCTATGTGATCAACCGCTCATTTGAAAGGACCTCAAACATTTCATCTCTCTGCTTGTGACTGGGATTAAAAGGAGCTTTAACTAAACTCGCGATCCTCCAACGCGTGTTCCGCTCCCATAATACAACAAAACAGACCATTTGTGAATTTGAATACCAAGAATGTATGCATGCTATTTAATTCCACTGAATGATCATAATAAAAAGTATAAATTTACACAACCCGTCAGCTTTTTAACATTAATCAGTTACAAGTGACATTCAAATGTCACATTACATCGATGATTACCAACGGCAGCGTTTCATAGAGAGACAAATATCGTTAATAAAAAAAACATAACTTTATTGATTATTTATACAAAATACGGCAACAATACTAATCACTACATATTATAAAATAAAGTCCCCCGCCGCGTCTGTCTGTCTGTCTATTCGCGATAAACTGAAAAATTACTCAACGGATTTTCATGCGGTTTTCACCATTAGAGAGAGTGATTCACGAGGAAGGTGTATAATTTGTTAACGTTTGTGTAAATTGGTTGAAATATGATGATTATAGAAGATGTCTCTACTACCCGTGCGAAGCCGGGGCGGGTTGCTAGTACATAATAATACTACTAGCTGCGCCCCGCGGTTTCACCCGCGTAAGTCTCGATGCCAATAACAATAACCAGTAGACTACAAGTGATTGCAAAGACTCCGTTTGACAAAAGTAGTGGTAATATGTGGCCATGGTTACTAGTATTCTATAAATATAAATTTGATTGCATTAGTAGTTGCATTAATAGACATTAGCCCATATAAATGTAAATAAATATAATATAAATAATAATTCCGGTGCGACCGGTTCTAAAATGTAAATTTTGTGCAGTGAGTAGGTAGTTACTTGTGTAAGACCATGACCGATCAATCTTGTTATGACATACACACTGACCTAATGTTAATACATCGCTGTAACTCATCTCTCACTAGTTTTTAGAGTTCCGTTCATCCAAGGAGAAAAGGAACTCTTATAGAATCACTTTGTGGTCCTTCTTTCTGTCAAGACCATTTTTCTTAGGAACCCTTACATCAAGTTGAAATGAAAATCAAATACTTATGTCAGCGGTCCTTTGAAGCTGTTAAAAATCAAGCTTCAACGCATTAAAAATTAAAATTAAATGAGCAGTATATTTTCATTTATTTTAGCCTTAGATTTTAACAAATTTGAATATTTCGCAGGTAAATCATAATCTTTAACTTCCCAGTGACCTAGAGTCATAGAGCAACACGGGCCACCGGCGGACCGTGTTGCCTATGCCTAGAGTCATGAAATATGGTAAGAAGCAAGATCTCAAAGGCCAAGTAAAGGAAAAAATCCGAATGTCGTTAATTTGTTGTTATTTCACATTAAGCATAAAATATTTTTAGCGATTACAAACTTATACGTTGCGGTAAGAAAGTTGACTTTGTTGTAGATCAATTAACTAAGTTAAGTTTTTCTTTCGGAAAAAAAGGGCAAAAATCTTTGAGAATCTATTTCCGAGATGGACGTACTAGTCTATCTATCTATAAACTAGTTTGTTTGCTTACGGAACCCTCGGTGCGCGAGTCAGACTCGCACTTGTCCGGTTTTTTTATGGGCTAATGCCTGTCTGAAGTGCCATAGTAATTGATGAGTGAATAAAAGTGTCTAATGGTTGACACTTCTCCATGATATCAATCAAAGGAATCCTTCAATTATTGTATTTGCGTCTGAAAGATATGACTAAGTTGTCAAAATAGTTTATTTTTAAAAGTAATAAAAATCAGTTGTTTAATTATTATTATAACTACATATTCTAAGGTATTCTAAGTACCTTCCATCCATATACCTAAGTATAAAAATCTGACTGTCCGAGCCATCAAGACCGTGACAAATATAAAACCAAAATGACTATAATATTATTAAAAAGTTCGAAATTTTACTGTTTCTGTCCTGGTAAACGGTATTCGTCTCACGTATTTCACGGAGTTTAAACTTCGAAAACCTCATGCTACGTAATACATAAGTATTCCCAAAACCAAAGGTTTTTAACAGAAACGAGATGGCTTGAGGTCATAGCACTGCGTTGCGCAATCGTAACATCCCGTAATGTGCATAGTTCCTCTATAGCAACGCGCTCTATGGCTTTGTGTTTTTTTTTTAAGTTTTAGTAATATGTCATTTTGCAGTCGTTGAATGAGTTAAAAAGCTATTAGGATCAAAACACCTTTACCTTTGCCTTTGTCCTAAGTATTCAAGTAGTACCTACTTTCACCGCTAGCGTAGTAGGTACTGTTTCTTAAACAGGGCTGCCAGAGTTTTATAGAAGAGGGTAGATAGGGTTTGTAGATTGTAATGCACAACAGTAGCACAGATTACTGAATAGTGTGACCCTATGTGGCTGTAGTGACACAGCTTGTGTTGCGAGAATTTCTAGACAGCAACCGTCAGGCCGTGTGCTTGTTTGCTAACTTAGTAGTATAAGAAAGAAACAGTACTAACAAGGTTAACATAAATCCATGGTCTCTTATTACGCACTATGTATTCTGTTTGACCACTTGAACAAACATTCAAAACATAATTGTTAAAATCCATTGTCTGTTTGTACGCTTTTAATGCCTAGTTGAACATTCAAACTCTTCACTACGACAAACTAAAAATAAAGCAATGCATACCAACCTTATAAATTGTATAGCATTTTCCATCCTTAGGCCAATACAACATCAGCCATCCTCTTGGTAATGCTGCACAAGGATTCCTCTTGACATCAGCCCAAGGTGGTGGTAGTACTGCGGCTTGTGTACCACAGAGCAATGCTGCCATCCACAACCACGCCGCCATTTTCGAACACTCAAAACTAAATTCAAAACAATTTTGTTCTTCTCATTTTCATAAACTTCACTGTATAGTTTTTATTATTCTTAATGTAATCTAGTTTTCATTGTGAATGCCAGGTCTTTTGTCACAAACACTTTTGTTTATTTTTACACAATCCATTTATGTTCCATTACTAATTTTTAAAAATAGGCAGGTTCATTACTTTACTGTTTCCAGGAACACTTGGGTATATAAATTCTATACTAAGTTTTTAAGTTCGTTCTTATTAAAACATACCTGTCTCAGTTGATGAACGTCTTTCGTTGAAATATTTTAACGAATGCATTTTTTTACTAGATTCTTAAGAAGTAACTGAGCACATACACATTTTATTATTTATTTTTCTCATTGATGGTTACTACTTACAACAACCTATTGCGTTGTAATCAGTTCTCGTGATATGATAAAATATTCTAGTTTTACAGAAGCAAGTCATGAAGCAAACGGTAGCTATGATAGTCATGAAAGTATCTGTAATATTAAAAATAACAATTATTTAATAAAACTTAAGAGGATTCAAAATTCCTTCAAAGCCATTTGAATACGTGTAATCTGAACATGTACGAGTAACTGTCGACAACGCCCCTTGGTGGTCAATTTTGACATTTCCTCGATCCAAACCTTTGATCTTCTCATTTTTTCATGTTTCTGATCGTTTACCATTTTTTATGACAAGCCAAGACAAGCAATCACTTATTTAATTAATATTCTGTAGTCAAAATGTGTTTTTGAACGACGGGTAAGTAAGTACATGTCATTCAATGACACGATAAATAGATGTAGGTAATGTGAATAATTGATAACTAGAGATTTTTTACATATCAAACACCAAATCTAACATAGAAAAGGAGAGGCACAGCCGTACTAACTTTTTCGAAGCTATTCAGGACATTTTCGACCCCCTTCTGACTTCGTTGTTGATAAAGATAGAAGCCTGAATTTTCAGTTTATAATATAAACGGGATATATTTCCGAATTACATCCCATTTGACTGGTAATTTAAATACTATTTCAAGTCAAAGTTCCTTAATTTTGGTGCGTAGGTAAGTTGGTAGGTACTTCTAGCAGACACACAAACTTTAAATTTTGAAGACAAGTAGTCACTTAGTCCGTCCTGTTTTCTAGGTACCTACCTATACAAAATGCATAAGTAACTTTGTAATTCTATATAAGAGACATGCGATTACATAGTTAAAAATCTTCACTTACATTACCTAAATAGGTAGATAGACCTATCTATCGTTCATCTGTGACTTATTGTACTAACCTATATGTAATGTTTACCTACCAGTAGATAAATATTGGAAATAGGAAAGAGGTACAATAAGTCTTAGATGAAGAACGATATTTCCTTTAATATCTATTACACACGGCAATCGCACTACCGAAATATAATCTATATACCTACAACAAAATCTACTTTATACAACATTATTAACGCTCTGAGCGCTTTATTTTTGTATACACAAACAAAGGTATGTTTAATAAGGACAATTTAAAACTGTACATTATTCTTATGTGATTACGTTGTCGCGTGATGGCCTCTATGTATTAAAGAAATAAAGATGTTTTATATTGATACGGCCGCTATAAAATGCTGTTAGGTAACTAATTAGGTAACATTTAGATCTCACAACTTTTTGCGGTAGAAGAACTGCGTTGCTGAGACTTGCATTTTTTACGTGTAATGTTTTGGATGGGATAATAATTATACTTCAGGAAACCGATTTAACTTGTATCTTGGCCAACTGTTACTTGTAGAGTATAGATTAGGGTTGTGTCGTAACCTCGCCTCCGCCTCCGTAAGTGTGGAACTTCCGCGAGAAATCGTACCTCTGCCTCCGCATACGCCTCCGAAATTTTTTTGCGGAGTTGTAACGTAGGTTTATTACATTGACAAACAAATCTCGAGGAGCATCATTTAATCTTGAGGAATTTTCTTATCGATCAGGAATCCTGACCATAACGTTTAATTCTGACTTAGGATTATGGTTGTACGGTGGGAGTAGAGGCAGCGTTTAGGGGCGAGAACGTACGTAAAATGACATATGAATCATGAGTGATTGAGTCAGTCGACTAACTTTAGGTTAGATTTTACTACCAACACGAAGTGTGCATTCAAATCTGGCTGACATGCTGAAATACAGCAGTGACGATGAAGAGGAAACCCAAACGACAGCACGGTTACCAACAGCCACCTCGTGATAGGGAAATCAATAATTCATTAATATAATAAAAGAAACCGGCTACACAAATTTCATCAAGGTATTATTGTGAAATAAAATTTAAATTAAACATAAAGTTTTTCCACTTCCGCCTCCGCCTCCGCTAAGAAGCCTCCGTTACAAGTCTAGAGTAGATACTAGGCTTACGACAAACACGAAACAATAACATGTGTAATTAACATTTAATTTTTATTTGTTTTAAGTTTAAGTTGCGCACCCCTTTGGTACGTAGGGATGATAATTTGGTACATTTATAAAAACCTATTATCTTAAAGATAATTTATTCTAAAATATCATAACACAAATGAGATTATTCTGTAACTACTTGTTAAAATAGTGATAGGTCAAAAAATCTTTTCAATAAAAACAGATATTTCTGTTACATAATTATCTCATAGCTGCAAGTCTACAAGTAACTGTCCGAGATTTTCTGTACCGATAAATTATATTTTATTCGAGTTTAAAATCCCGCTGTTCAATGAACTGCTCACTCGTGCGTTATATTTGTCCGAAGTTATTATTGTGATATTGCAGGACTGCCTTCTGTGATTTTAGCCGCAGTTGTTACACAGTATACGGTATTCACGGTAATGAGCATTGTCTCAGATGGTCGAAGCACATCGAGTTCAAGATAGAAAAAAAAATTATTAACCCTTTGCCATCATCATTATGCTCAAGTACCTCTAGGTTATTATATAATCTTATATGTAAGGCTTTGATCTAAGGCTACCGTACCATACCGTTCATCAGTTTTATCATAAAATTTTGGATACACGTTGCCAGGGATACAAAAAAGACCATACTGCTCTATGTCCTCTCATCCAGAAAAAATAATGTTCCCATAGGAAGAACGTTTACTTTTACGTAAGCGAAGCGCGGGCAAATGCTAGTGTTAAATTTAAAAAAAATGATAGTAGAGCAGAGTAAAGCTCAATGTCATGGATCTTATCTCATTGTACAACCCGGATTCCGCATGTCTTTGTCTATTTCTCCTCACGTCTTCGCTTTAGCGGGATTGTCCTTAAATGCTACAAAACAAACTACGTAATACTAATTCCGCTTGCAAGAGCTACTGTTATCAGATGATAGGAGCTTACTAGGTTCCTTCTCTTACATTATATATTTTTAACAAGCTCCTAATAAATATACATACCCAGTCAATCACGTATCTGGCTGCATTGTGTTAAAAAAACTGTTTAATTCTATGAACGTAACCGTAGGAAATAGTATTAAAGGTAAAAATACTATACATTAGTAACTGTATTAATCCCATTTACATAAATAAACCGTGAAGCGGCCTCAGACCTGTCTAATATCTATGAATAATATTTATATGGTCTCCTAATACATAATGTCGGAATCTGGTTTAGCGTCGCCCACCAGCGCGCAGCGCAGAGGTGACTACGCTCGCGCTAGAGTAATTTATCGTATACTATAATGAAGTAATGAGACGCTACCTTTAACTGTTCAGAGGTTTTTTTTTATGGGATGCAAACGAGCAGACGGGTCACCTGATGGTAAGTGACGCCCATGGGCACCTGCAACTAAAGAGTCACAAGTGCATTGCCAGCCTTTAAGACTTGAGTAGGGGAAGAGGGGGAATGGAGGGGAGAAAAGGGGGAGAGGGAAGGGTTAGGGCCTCCGATAACCTCACTCACTCGGCGAAATACAACACAATCATTACTTCACTGCGGGTTTTCTGTGAGGCCGTGGTATCACTCCGGTCGAACTGGCCCATACGTGCCGAAGCACGGCTCTGCTACTTATAAAATAGTAGTTGGTTGATTAGAGCGCTTGCGTACAGAGATATCCTTAAAGCCATTAAAGACAATTAAAGAAAATGCAACTTTCGGAAGAATGCAATAAAATGCAAACTTGCCTGCTAGGCAATCCGTAAGCAAGTTATCTTTGCGTGAAATCTTGTATGCGTTGATACGCGTGATCACTGCAAGGTGTCTTTTGCTTTAATCAATCGATCTACTCACATTTGCTATGTTTTTGAGTTACAGGTATATCATAGGTCTATATAAAACAGTATAAAAGTTTAAGCTGAAGCTAGCACCGTAGGTATATTACACAAAGTGAAAAATTAGTACGAGAAAATCTAGGTAACGCGATTTGTGAGAGGTGCATAAGCGACAAGGACGACGTGTGACCGATTAGTAAGTGGATTAGTGGATCCTGGTTGGCGAAAGTAGTGCCTATAGACATCGCAGACTTCCTGCCATTGCTTTGCGATAAATTGAAACGCTTTCTTTTTGATTCTGGCAATGGCTAGTCTTTTAGTTACGTTGCAATAAAATATACTTTCCTCAAAAAAAGTAGATCTATAATATTGCTCAGAAATTATTACTATTTCGCAAACTGATTAACAGATCTAGCAATCAAGGGTTGGAACTCTCAAAACTAGATTGTCACGTCGCGTCGTGAGTTTGCACAACACGACAGACATTAATTTATACTAGAGATCGCGTGGTGGTCGAATTTCGACCATGGTTTATTTCATTGGCCAATATTACTTGACCTGTCATTGTATAGACTTTTGTACCATGACAGGTCAAAATATATACTGGACACTCATAGCTGTATGTACCCGTTTTTGCATTTTTTTTTAACTTTGTAGCAAATATTGTTCAAAAGTTTTAGCATTCGTCACTTCTTCTCTGTATAAACTATAAGTGTGCGAAATTTCATACTCCTCCGTCCGCCCAATTTTCGTAGAAAGGGATCCAAAGTTTTCGCTTCACGTATTAATATATAGATAATCCCTAAAAAAAGGATGCACGATCGTCATCAACCGGCAAGAAAAATCAGCTTGTCTAAATAAAAATTCCACGTTTCATTTCATGGAAACAATAGATAAATAAATCTACCACGGCAAGGTATTTTACTTTACCCTATAATATGAACAATATCTACCAACTGTCAACTATAATAAATTGATCATGATAACCCGAAATGTATGACATTTCTTAATATTGTCTATCCTTTTATGGACTTGCTCAGATTGCTTCACTTATGTATTTCAATTGTGAATTGTATTTCTGCTGATAAGTAGGCTCGCCAGAGCTCTATAGGGTGGAGGGGTAAAGTGGCGCGCACACGCAAGTTACACCTCACCATTGTTATTGTAGTGTGTATTTTAGGCATTATAGATTACCGAGTAAAGACGAGCTGTGTGCCTTTTACCAAGTTAGTTTAAAATTTCAAGCGTTAGTTTATTCTAGGGCACGTCCTCGTAATAAAAAAAACAGTCACTCGTATTTGCATATACATACACACACACAAATCTGTATATATATATATATATATATATATATATATATATATATATATATATATATATATTAGGTTAAAAATAAAAAGTAGGTAATAACATATCTAAATGTATGCAGGTACACTGGAAGTTCTGCGCTTCTGGCCGCTCATAAATGTTTGAATTTCGAATGTTATATTTATTTAAATATAAGAAACTCGGCTCTGTCTTACGAATTTTCGATCCGGGTCACGTGTCCTGACGCGAGTTTAACATTTTTTACCATTCCCAAAAAGTGCACAACGCCGCTAAAGAAGTTTTCACTTCAAAAAACATGGTTTACGAGAAAAATTCAATAGATGACATTATTTTCCAAAGCAAGGAAGAACATAACTATGCATAATATACCGGGTTGTTAGTGGCGATACGAATCGTGAGCCATGAGAGGAAAAAAATATATATATCGGGTGTATTTGAAAAAGGAACACTTACTTAAATGACTGAAAGGGCATAACTAACATGCAGTTACAATAAAAATTTCTTAAAAAATACTACCCGTTTACAAGTCTTGACCGTTTGAATTTCCAGCTATTTTTGCCTCCGTTTTTTATAAAAGTAGGTGAAATTAGTGTTTTATTATAGGTATCTGTAAAAACTAGTTATTGTTGAGTTCATTAACTTTATCTGCTTTACTCGGTCCGAGTCCGAGGACATTTTTATCTTACAATGATTTATTTTTCCATTATAAACCTAACGGGCGATGATTACGCGTAATGTTCTGACCATAACCGGGATCGAACTAACGGTCTCGTTACCGTTTGACGTCTAGCTAAGCCGAAATGTCGAAACAACCACAATTATTGTGACCTACTTACCGTTGAGATTACGTGGTTGACGTGTGGTCTGATTGTAAGAAGGGTGCGGGCACTCTCACAGTTCACACTGCTCTAATATTACCCTATAGGCATGGGCAAGGCTTGTAGTATTATAAATATCCACTAAGGTATAATTAATCCTTCTCACTGCTGTAAGAGAATATTTTCCTCCTTATTATCAGAATAAATATAAGACAAAAAAAAGGAACAAGACATCAACTAGTACCCATCAGAGGAAGCTCAACTGTTTTATAAAATGTAAGACCTATCGAAAGAGATAGAAATATTTTTCAGCTGCTTTCCCTAGTTAGAAGATGATAAAAAAAATAATGAAAAAACCGATAAATTACAATAATTAATATTCATCAGACGTTTATAATATTATCAGGATTTAAGAAGTCCCAAAAGCTTTGTTACTCAAAACCGAAGTCGAGGATTAGTTCCTTAGTTCCTTCTTCCGCTTCTACGCTAATTCCCATCTCCACTATTTCTCCTTCATCCGCTTCCTCTTATGTTTCGTGGCGATTAGCGCAGCGAGTGAGAACAGAACACAGTGTCTCATTTTAAGTAAAATAAAAACAGTATGAATCTATTACCATGAAGTAAGTCATTTAAAGACTATGTGATCGTTATTGACAGTGAACTTTTTTAAATAACTATCTATAGTATGATTAGCAATCCTAATTCTAACAAATATTATAAATGCGAAAGACAGTTTGTTTGTTTGTTATGCTTTTACGCCTTATTAACCAACTTCAAAAAAGGAGGAGATTCTATATTCCACTGTATACTATTTTTTTATGTATATGTTCCACGATTACTCAACGACGCCTGGACCGATTTGGAAAATTCTTCTTTTGTTTGAAAGAGTATACTTTCCAGGTGGTTCAATAGTCATCAGGTCAGGATCTGATGATGGGATCCTGGAGGAATAGAGGGAACTCTTAAAATTTTATAGGCACACTTGTAGCGATTTGGGTATTTTGATACTTTTTTTAAAAGATAATTATGTACTTAACCGATCGTCATGATATTTTGCACACATATATCAGGGGTAAGACATAGGATGCCCTGTATCCAGAAAGAAACAACTGTTTACTACGGATACTTGATTTGATTGATCAAATCTAGAACAACACTATACTCTTACCCTACCGCATCACCGAACACTACAATGCACACGTCACGAGCTGGACGAGTGAGCTGAAGACTCACCGAAATGTCCTCATCAAAAATAATTTACTCGTACTTAGTTATACGGGGTAGAACATTCAATATTCCCCTAAACGCACCCAAGATTAGATCTAAGCTGCAAAGAGCCGTTACTGAAATCGTCGCAACATGAAAACTTCACTCGTCGCTCTTCATGGAAGTCTTTAGAAGAAACCAATTTACAACAGTAAACTAGCTAAGCAGTGAAATGAACCTAAAACCATAAAAGAAGCAAGGTTCTAGAGTTACAACGAGTGGGAAACCGCTGGATTGAGATGATGAAAGACCGTTCATCTTTTTTTTTTTTAATCATTCATTGTTCATTTTTGATATTATTGAGAGAAAGCAGTGTTTAACAGTGTGCGTAGGACGTATACTGTTGAACATAGGCTTGGCTGCGAGAAAAAGGGGAAACATATAATAACTTGAGACCTCACACACGGCCGTCTGACCCCGAACTTGGCAGAGTCTGTACTATGGTAACCATACTGCTAATAAACATACTTATATATAACTAAATTTATACATATTATAGATAAATTACACCCAGAACAAAATGATCGTGCTCATCTCACAATTATTTGTCCTGGGTGGGAATCGAACCGACGACCTCTGGCACAACAGTCAGGACCTGTAACCACTAGACCATCAGGCCCGTTTACATCATGACATAACGTACTCAAACTCTCATAAGAATTGCATCGATATCATTTAACATGTTAAAAGGTGACAATAAGTAATATTTATTGCAAAAATAAATATCATTTGTAACCCTCGCTTTCATAATTCTTTAGCGCCTGCGCCTGCCATTTTATATGCACGTCTTGGCATTCCATACATCGCAGGTCATATTTCTGCAATGATTATTATAATGATGAGGCATATTGCAGAACAACTGACTTACGTAAATTCATTGTTTGAAGGTAATCTTTTGATTATACAATGACGTAAGTCATCCGATCACATACATATTTTGAAGTAGTTAAGTGTGAATTATGGTCATCCAACACTCGCGATTGTACTTAAACTGTATCTAATATCTAGGTATATATATTTACAAAACAAATGCATGTACAAAACAAACTATGCAAGTATGTTTATCCTTGGTCTGGATTCTGGAAGCCATGGAACAAGCTTTTCTTAGTTTGGCGTTTAGATGGCGCTGTGTGTGGTTTGCGATGACTACAAATCAGTCACAGGGTTGACTCTAATTGACAGGGTACTTTTACACAAGTGACATTTTTGTGTTTATGGCTGCTCCGTGGTTTATAGGCATCAGTATCATCGCTTATCACTAGAAGAACTTACTCATGTTTGGTAACGTAGAGGAAGTGTTTTTGTTGACCACATGGTAATTCAATAGTTCAAATTTTTACAAAAAAAAATAACTGGCTACAGAGAAATGTATTCTGACGAAAAATGCACTAAAAAGCAAGAAAATCTTCTTCTGTTTTTCCACACTTTCTTTCTTTTAATATTAATAAAACCAAACGTGTAGTTACCCTGTCAAGTAAAAAGGAATTTCCCAAATCTGTTAATAAATGACGGAGTTCTGAGGGCACAAACATATAACGAGATTAGTCTTCTTTCCTTTATATCAATTTCCAGCTATCCAGATTGAATGTTTTAAATCTATACGTACCGCAAAACTAGATAAAAGAAATAATCCAATTAAAAAGATGTTGTGGATACACCACTAGCGCGGAATTGATACAAAATGCTGTTACGTCAACCGTTAGTCGTTGAGACTGGTAGCAAAAACATTAACAACCATATCGATGAGAAAAAAATCAAGCAAAGGTAACTTTATACTCGGCCGTGATGTTCCGTAGAGAAATATTTGAATTTTTACTTGTATAAACACATAGTGACAGTTTATTATTTTGTGATTTCATGCATGCCATATGCATTTACATAATATTAAATTATCTAAAGCGTCTACACTTATTATTTTATTACTAATTTGCACTGTAAGATTAATAGCAATAATAGGTGCTATAACTTTATCTACTGATATTCAATAGATAAGTATCTCTGTTTATGTTTTTAGTGAAATTCCAAATAAAAAAATGGTTTGACGCCTCCGGGCGGCGTGATGCTTGGCGGACCTCAAACAACTAAATTGGAGATTATTAACAGAATATATCTTCAATATACATAAATATGACCTATAAAAAGATATATACCATCATGTTGTACGAGTTGGCCTTACCTACACGGTGCGTTATTCGCACGCGTTGAAGTTTTTTTTTTCTATCCCTTCAAAATTTTTTTTTTATTAAAGGGTACCGTATAATTATGTATTTACGGGAATTAATGCGATCACAAGGTATTACATACCTCTGAATTGGCTGTTAAATACATAATTATATCATGGAACGCGGAAGTTTAAAAGTTAGTAAGGGTACCGTATGTCCTTTTCTGTATCCCTGAGAATGTGTGCCAAATTTTAAGATGATTTGTTGAGTAGTTGAGGCGTAAAATCATAAAAAAGAAACAAACTGGCTTTAGGAGACCGGAGAGTTTCTCATGTATCCGGTGACTCACTTTATCGTGTTTGTTTTATACTAGCTGTGCTCCGCGCGGCTTCGCTCTCGTGTACACATTACACATTTATATTTTTTGCGCGGAATTCTAATTATTTTCCCAAAATAAAAGTAGCCTAAGTTACTCCTTATAACAATCGACAAATCGTTCCACCCGTTCCGGAGATTAGCCGGAACAAACAGACAGACAAAAATTTAAAAAACAGATTTTTAAGCATAGGCATGGGGTCCCATCTCTAACAAAAGAAAAATGGTTCAAACAAATATCAATAGATGGCGTTACGGGTATCGATTTGTTATTGAAGTTTATGGAAAATCAATATTAGGTCCTGATAAAAGTATTTTCTAATTTCATAAAATACCCTAAACACGTCAAAATTGAATAAAAGCTTCTTAAATGCAGTTTTCTTATTTTGACAAAATTCAATATTGTCCTCTCGGTCCTCTGGCGGCAATTTCTGGTACTACGTTGAAGTAACACTATAACAAAACCGTACCTATCGGTTTTGTTATTGAGTTTGAAGGTATTGACTATTGATAGTTGGCCAAATTTTAATGAAACTGTATTGTTGCGTTATGTTTTTGCATTTTCTATTGTAGGTAAATTATTAATTCGAATTTCAAAGATACTATAAAAAAATTCGGGCGGGGTTTCCAAAAAGTGTTCGGGTAAAACCCGGACACTCTGTGCCAAGGAACAATTACAATTGTTAGATGAATCTTTAACAAGATAAAAATTTAAATGGAATCGGCGGTTTTTTTAAGGTATCCGGAAAAGAATCTCGATTTCACCCATGTGTCCGGATTTTTTTAAGTTTTTGTCCGGCGTCGGCAATTTAAGTAATGACAGGCCTAAGTATGCTGTTTGTTTAGTAGATGCATTGTATAATCGGATACAATGTCATTACTGATGTTATTGTGTAATAAGTAAGAACATACACATAGAGATACCTAAAACAAATCATGTCTGTGATAACCTGTTAAGTAATTATACGTTAAGAGCTATAACACATAATTGCATTTTACAAAATTAGGTATTTACGCACGACATCGACTAGGTTGCACTCGCGAGTTCCTGACACTGTGTTACCGCAGTGACTAAGCAATCATGATCCTTTTTCTACTATTAAATTATTTGTTTTACTTCCTGTCTTAAAATATTATTAATAATGCGTAATGTTCCAGCCACTAGCTATGCACCTGCCGCTTTGCTCGTATAGATTATGATAGTATGAAGTTTCTTATTTTTAAAAGCATTAAGTAGGTATTTTAAATGAAATTATTTCCATATTAAAAATGTGATTTAAATTAATAAAAAACTATTTAAATATTTCAGTTTAAAAATACCTAGTGGTAATTAATCCAATAAGTATTTTTGAATTGTCAACGTTTTGAGTCAGTCAGAATAAGTCAGTCGTGAAGATAGTCTGTTCCAGTACGCAGATCCTATGGAGGAGAACAGGCAAGAAACTCCAAAGACACTCTCTTTCAACATGTTTTTTTACAATTTCCTGTTCATCATCGTCAATCTTTTCGCTAATCCTCACTGTGCGAAGGTTGTGTGTTACCAGGGCCAGTTGTCGTTTAAAGGGTTTGTAGGCGCCACGCTTGGTAGGCGGGCGCAGTGTTCGGGTATGGGGTTTTGTGGTTTCGCGATAGACGCTGCACACCTTATGGTTTTTTGTCCCTAGCCAAATCTTACGGCACCCACAGTAAGAGAAAGAGCGGAGGGGGGGGGGGGGGGTAACATTCTTCGTCAGCACCCCACAGCATTTTAACAGGTATTGAACTATCAAATCTCATTCACATACACTATGAATCTTCATTTCTTAGCCGCGCCTTGCAACTCTTCGGCAGTTATTGCTTGTCAAAAAATTTATTTAAAAAGAAATCAAGAGAGAAAGAGAAAAAAGAGATTCTTTCTTACGAGACTGTTTTCGGGTTCCCCATGTCGTCGTATCGTGAAACATTCCTATAAACTTCTAAGTACGAAAATTAATATGTTGTTTTTTGAAGTGAAAACTTCTTTAGCGGCGTTGTGCACTTTTTGGGATGGTTAAAAATTTTAAACTCACGTCAGGACACGTGACTTGATCGAAAATTCGTAAGACGGAGCCGAGTTTCTTATATTTAAAAAAAATAACATTCGAAATTCAAATATTTATGAGCGGCCAGGAGCACAGAACTTCCAGTGTACCCTGTGTATACATTTAGATATGTTATTACCTACTTTTTATTTTTAACCTAATTATATATATACAGATGTGTATGTATAAGCAAATACATTGTGAAGTTGTTTTCACTTCTGACATACAGTCCTACTACTGACTGTTTTTTTTTATAATCATATTTCGTTTCCTTTATTATACTCGTATATCGATTGCTACAAAATAACATAAGATAATGATATTATAATTTTATTTAAGGCAGGTGTACCTTGCTTCATTTGCTTTTATTAACGTAGATGTTTGTAATGTCTTTCTAAAACATTTGTACACGGAGCGTTTTCGACTCATGCCAGATACAAATCAGAGTCATCATTATTAAAAAACTAGCAACCCGCCCCGGCTTCGCGCGGGTACAAACTATACACCTAAACCTTCCTCATGAATCACTGTCTATTAGTGAAAGCCGCATGAAAATCCGTTCAGTAGTTTTTCAGTTTATCGCGAACAGACAGACAGACGCGGCGGGGGACTTTTTTTAATAATATGTAGTGATATGTAGTGAAGATTCTTATAATATGATTTTTTTTTTCATCATTAGCTCAGTTACATGATATGATGATTATTCTAAACGCAAAAACCTCATAAAGTAATGAAAAGTAAACAGAAACACTATTCGTTCCTACAATTTTCGAGGGTTTCTCTCAATTTTATCAGGATCCCATCAACAGATCCTGACTTCCTTGACATGGGACCACCCTTGAGGTACCCTATCTAACGAAAAAGAATAATTAAAAACAGTTCAGCCCGACAGCCGCTCTGCCCCCGCTTTTTAAATCTCTGATATCTTCTAAGATATAAATTTTTATTGTATGCTGGAAAGGGCAATTTTGATGTACATGAAATGCAGAACGTACCTAATGTATTTAATTGGATAAGGAATAATACGGTATTGTTTAAAACGGTTGATAAATAACCCATATTTTTTTTGTAATATGTAAAAGATAAAAATGGTTACTGTGGGCTATCCTTAGGAGATACACATATACCATCGCCGACTTTTTTATTGATCTTTTTAAGATAAACAATTCCGTAGTACATTAATTTGATCTATCTCGTAAGGTTTAGCCAGCGTTTGCAATGTAAGCGCACAAAAATATGTTTGTTACGACATGACATTACAAATCTTTGAATTTCTCGACTTTTCTCTAAAATAATATGCATGTATACTACATATAAATCTTCCTCTTGAATCACTCTATCCATTAGTTAAAATCGCATGAAAATCCGTTCAGTAGTTTTTCCGTTTATCGCGAACAGACAGACAGACAGACAGACAGTCGCGACGGGGGACTTTGTTTTATAATATGTAGTGATAGAGAAATCTATATATCACACCTCAAGTTAACTAAACACACTTGGACGCACAGCGTGCCAAACAAATATGTTTGCATACTATACATACTGCATACAATTGAAACTCTTTCGTACTTATTAGATACATACATCGTTACAAACATACAGACATAATTATTTATACATAACTTAAATTTGCATTTGTTTTCAAATGTATGGCGAGATTGATATGATGCTTAATATATTTTTTTTTATATATTTATTTATTTCAAAAACTTAACTATGTTACAGATAATAGTTTGGCAGCTTGGCTATTATCTGTAACATAGTACTAAGTTTTTAAAATAAATAAATAAATTTTAAAAAAATATGCTGCTACTATTTAACTGTAGTAAGATGTTGTAATTCGAACTGTCATTATAATAATAGTCTATACTATTCATACACTCGAAATACATAACCTAAATTGAGTCAAGATAAGCTCTACATCCTACAAAATAATTGTTCAATATTTAGAAAATAACCAAAACATACTTCCGTGATCAAAAATAGGCAGACGTAGTATACGGTTCACGTTCTGTTGTTTGGCGTTAAAAAAATCGGCACAGGTCTTACCTCTACAAGCGCTGAGTTCTGGGCAGTTAAAGGTTTTTAATTAGTTATTTAAAAAAAATACAAATACCTAATTACTTATGAACTAACGTTTATTCTGGTATAAATTGTTTGTAAAAATAATAAAGTAGTAAAGAGAAATTTACAGCTATTACGGTTTTAAGTACCTAGGTTTATGCTTTTGATTGTGTTTTTTTTTCTACGTAATCCATACTACACGTATCAAATTTTGAGGCCGCTATGAACTATATTACTATTTCAGATCAGATACATTATTATACTTTTTTCATTTTATTTGCTTAGTCGCTCAAAAATGTGTCGTCGTGCAAATTATTTAAAACTTGCTTCGGCATTTTGACTTTGTCTATAAAATTAAGACAAAATTAAGATAAGTGAGGCCGCTATGATCTAAGCTAATAACTGTTGGTGTGGTGGTGTCGGTGTTTTCAATAAGTTTAAGTGCACGGTACGTGTTCGGTACACGTGACGTGATTGAGTGACGTAACATCGTACATAGTACAACACTGATTTTGTGTATAATAGTACGAGATGTTGAATTGATTAATTTGATATTTGAAAATAAGTTGTCCTTACTGGCAGCCCGGCTTGCTCGTGATCGTCGCGTGTCGCAGCGTCAATGCTGCAATGGTAGGTAGGTAGATTATCTACTTACTGCTAAGAGTGTTCGCAACGATGTCAAACGAGTTATCCGCATTGATTTTCTTCAAACAATATTCTAATCTAAGGTTTAAGACAAACAAATATATTAGTTTGACGAAAATATTATCAAATCTGTGGTTTGACTATTATTTTTACTAATATTTTTGTACATTGATGGGAATGTAGTTGTTATGAGGTTGTACTAGAGCATAATTTGGCATGGGATACAAATATTACACAACGATGATCGAAGTGAAATTGACCTTGAATGGTGAGATGTTGCACGTACTTAGATCTGGTCGTATGTAATAATAAATATATTCGCGCAATATAAATAATGCTTACCGGATGTAATAAATAATAGGCCGTTTGATTATTTATAAGTTATAAGTTATTTTATCGGTTATCTAATATAACGAACAGTCCTACCTGCTGATTACATACTAATTATCGCCATCTATTGGTTGCGTGTTTATTGGTAAGTAAATATTTTTTTCCATTCATCGCTAGGTGGCTCTAGCTATCTATCGCGCTGCTAGCGGCATCCAGCGCCTTTGTAGGCTAAAAAATAGTAGCCCGCGGAATTGCCCGAGTTAGGAGGGTTGCATTTCGTTGTATGGGATGAGGTATCTGTACTAGTATAGTATTATGTTATCTGTGGCATAGGTATCGTGCAAATAACTTCAAACACTTCAATTTTATTTTTTTTGTATAGATTAACTCAATGAAATAAACTATGTTCGTTTATTTCTCCTACGGATCTCTAACCATGCAACTCAAATAACATTTCCCATAATCTTCTGTATCGCTAACTAGATTGCTTCATCTAAATGAATTCTAATATGTTTCTTGCATAAGTTGAAATGTAGTGATGCCGTGATGGGTAATATCATGCAATCAATATCTGTATAATAAAGTAGTTATCGGAAAATACTTCAATACTCATTTATAGCTATTAAACCGTATTATGGTGATAGGATATTCTAAAGGATTGATAACATGATGTTTTAGAAGCCAGTTTCAAAAGAGTTATATCTATAGAAACTTTTATATAAACAAGAAACGAGGAACGAGGATGATTAAAGAGGAGTTGACCAGTGGAGTAACTATACCATCGTGGCCCGTGGCTAATTCATCGGATGTGTGTGAGTGACTCGCACTTGGCCGATATTTTCTTATGGGTGTGTTAAATCTTGATAATTATTTCAAATGTATAACCTGTCTATTTTATTAGGTTTATTAAATTAGATGACTTATATTTATAAAATACAAAATTAATATTTTTTTTAATATTTTGTAATTAACACCTCCTGTGTTCAGAGCCTTTGGTGCCCGGGGCCCCCTCGAGCCGGGGGCCCATGGCGTTTTACCCGCTCTGCCACCCTATCGTTACGCCACTGTGGTTAACTAGTAAATGTATTTTACAGATTCCTTATAACGTGGATCGTACTAATGTGCGAGCCACGTTATTATCATTACATATTATAAAACAAAGTCCCCCGCCGCGTCTGTCTCTTTTTTTATTTTATTTAACTCACAATAGTAACTTAGATCTAAGATTTACTCTTGTAAATCTTAGATCTAAGTTACTATTGTGAGACGTACGTACGTTTGGAGAGTATAAAGATATACTCTCCAAACGTAATTGTTTAACGGCGATTTTTATCTGTCTGTCTGTTCGCAATAAACTCAAAATCTATTGAACGGATTTTCATGCGGTTTTCACCAATGGTTTAGGTATATTATTTGTTAAGGTTTTGTATAAATTGCTTGAAATATGTTAATGATTGTTGAAGATGTCTCTGCTTCGGGGGCGGGTTGCTAGTTACTACATATAACTTTTAGTTGTTAGAGCTGCTGACCTGCTCAAGTTATTGCTCAAATCCCTTTCCTTCCATTGCCTTCCTTCTTACCTACCTTTCCCTTTCAATATAACCCCAATTTCCCCATCTTTAATTACCAAAGTGTGTCCGGTGTACGCCAATAGACTTGCCCCCTGTTACGTTACAAGTGTGGCCAAACTATAGTAGTTTACACCTCTAAGTCTGTGAGTATAATACTTTTATTTAGATATTTTTTGTTACTACATATTATTAGCTTTTCATATGGTATTTTCTTATAGTATTAGTTTTCCCTAAAGTACCTATCCTCTACCGACCTCTTTAGAGTTAAACAATCAGTCGTTAATAAAAATATATTCAAAAAATATTCTTATTTTACAAATAGATTTTTATTTGGATAAGGTTCATTTTGTATTTCTGCCGTTGAGAGTAAGTAAATTAAGTAAATTTTTTAATGTAATAAAAACCTACATACATATAATACACACTTTAAAGATTGCTCACAGCTTGGGCCACACATAATTAGTAGGGTATTCTTTTTAGGCCCTCTAACTAAGTAATCCAAACGATTTTTTCTAAGAAGAAAATTGGTTATAACTACATGATTTGAAGATCTGTGGGGCCCTCACCGGTTTTTCATGTCATTAATTGTTCTTTTTATAAAAAAAATACTATTTATATTTTTGTTTGGATTTTATAATAACATATTTAAGTACCACAGAATAGATTTGAGATTTAAATTTAAAAAAAACATTTAACGTTTGGAATAAGAAAATAATAGCGTGTCATGAGCTGCTAAATGCTCACAGATACATATATTTTTAAGAACCCTGACCAATATGACAGACAATTTCGGTCACGGCACTTTAAATAAAATGCTGTTCACTTGAATTGAAAGTAATTGGCTGGGTTTTGATTCTGCTATTTACCATTGAAACTCTGATAGGCCTTTTGGTCATCTAAGTCTCTCTCACAATTCGAAATTTAGTACAGGGCCAGGGGAAAGGAGTAGGAATGATAGTTGTGTCAATTCAAAAGCAGAAACTATGTTAACAGTACCCGTTAACCGCGACACCTGTCTTCAATATATAGCGCGGCATTCTTCACACAATGGTCGCCCAGGTTCACTTCCAGCAAAAATCTGCAGTGCACCAAAAGGCACAGAAGTATAAAAATAAATGTCATTTCGACCTCCCAAGGCAGTTAAGTAACAATCTGTAGACGAAGCATTTCTTATCGCGTCTGAGTGACACACTTTTGAGTGTTACTTGTAGTCCGCATTAGCGATATTACTGTTGAGTAACAATCAGATATAACGGGCTCATCTATTGTAGCTGTAGTCAAACCGTGCACAAAAAAACTGCTTACAAAGGAGATGGTAGTAGAACGGTTTTTAAGAGAGAGTCTTAAATAAGCGGATATAATTGAAGTGCCAGATACATCACACGGAATCAGAACAATAAAGTAAAATGCCCCTATGACAAGTTTAAATGGGGACCGCTGTTGCCAATTACGTACATTATTTTGTAAATTAATTAATGTTTAATTAATTAAAACGAGTGGTCAATCGCGATAGAGTAGATATTGTGGATCTCCGCATAATTGTGGCACACGAGCAAAAAGACACAGACTTAGTATGAAATGTTTCAACAAATACATAGGGTTGTAAATGCTCAACTCAGCTGCGTGTATAGAACCTATAAGCAATCATAAGCGGTTCAGGCGCAGAATGTCCGAATAAAAAGGTCCGATTCGCGTATTGTCCTATTCGCAAAACGTCCGATTCGCATAATGTCCTATTCTCAAATTGTCCGATTCGCAAAATGTACGATTATCAGAAAGTGCTTTTTAAAGGGAAAGAAAAAAAAAATCTATTTTCGTGTTATCAATCACAGTTTAATTACAACAAAACAAAAACTTTTTAAACAACATCTTTAGTAAATAACAAAAAAAAATCGACAAAATAAAAAAACAAATTTACTCTTTACTAATAAAAATCAGAAAGCCTAAGTAACTATTAGTTTACAAACATTTACCATTTGGAAACAACACTTATGCGAATCTCCTAACACAATTAAACCTAAACATAGCTCTGTACATAGCGCATTGCACAAACGCTAAATGCCAATTTTAATAGCACAATCTACGTGAGTCGTCCTTTCTTAATATGTTGTAACTGTGACTCGCTATTACTATTTGAGAACAATGATTTATATGTCAATGTTAACAAATCAACAGATGTGAATTTTACGGATACACTATATGTGATGAGTTGAAGATTATAGCGGACACAGGCTAGTGTTGCCCAAGCTTAGAGTAAAATAATATTTAAATAAAATCTCAAAAAAACTATATACATATACTTTATGTAACAATAACGGTGAAAGTTTGTGAAGATGGATGAATTGTTGAAGTTTGTTTGTTACTTTTTCACGGCTAAACAAATCTGTATGAAATTGGGCACAGATATAGATTATAGCCTGGAATAGCACAAAGGCTATCCCGGAAAAATGTACGGTTCCCGTGGGACAGATTTCACCAACATTTCCACGCGAACGAAGTCGCGGGCAACAGCTAGTACCTAATATTATAAATGCGAATGTGAGTTTGTTTGTTTATTTATCACACTTTCACGTCTTAACTACCTACTCAGCTGATTATCATGAAATTTGGAATACACGATGTCTGGTGTACAAATAAGAACATAGGATGAGATGCTTGTCATACAAAAAAAAAGTAACATTCCCGAGGGCCACCGAAATGGTGCTATTGATTGACAAAATCTTCATTAACGCAAGCCAAGTCGTGGGCAAAAGGTAGTCTATACTAATATTATGAAGAGGTAAATTTTGTGAGTTTGGATGTTCGGGGTAATCTCGGGTACTATTGATCCTATTTTTAAAAAATCTTTTAGTGTTGAATAGCCCATTTATCGAGAAAGGCTATAGGTTATATAACATCACGCTACAACCAACAGGAGTGGAGCATCAATGAAAAATGTTGCAAAAACGGGGAAAATTTACAAACGCAGACGAAGTTGCTATTCAGCTAGTATTAGATAAAACAAAAGAGTCTATTAACCTATCGCTATCTAAACGAAAACCGTTTAAGATAATATCCCAACTATTCAAATAAATGAAAACCCATTAGCGCAATCTCCGTCTCTTTGTTGAGTTACAAAAAGTCTTTTTAAAACTTTAGTCGGCTACAACTCTTTCGTCCGCTAATTAAACCCTTTTGTACGACAGATTAAATAACAGTTTTGAAACAAATGGCCCACCTCTCTTTGCTCGTCTGCATTTTTAACAAGCCGCGAAAAAATAAGTAGTCCACGGAACTAAAGCAAGATAGAACTTGGAAAAAGCGGTAAATAAATTATAATACTGAATGCTATTTTATGGCGGCAATATTTCATCTGTGTGATATTTATTACTGGCTTGCTATATTTTATGCATTTATCGGTAGCATATCGTGTATTGATACAGTATACATGAATGGGGTGAAATTACTATCGTTCGTCTGTAGTAGTCATGTTATACAGAGGTAGCGAAACCGTTCGCTTCCGCTAGGTATTTTTTAAGTTCTTTTTTTTCTACAACTATGAAGAGCAGCAGAGTCATCATTAAAACTATTTTTTTTATTTTTTGCTAAAGTTCAAAATATATTTTTTATTTTTAGAATTTTTTTTATAGTTTTTATGTTATACGACGCTTTATATGTTTTCACAAGTGCGTTTCTAACCAATTATTAACCTTAGCAAAAAACTGTATAAAAACTATTGATGCTGTTAAAAAATTAGGATATGTGCAGTAATCAAAGAGTTTTAAATTTTTATACTATTAGAACTTTACCGACGATTTAGGCAACTGCAATTAGATCGTAATTAATATGACTATAACAAACAATTTTTTCCCTGCAGTTTCACCTACGTTTATGGCCACTGCTCTGCTCCTAAAGGTCGTAGCGCGATGTTACATAGCCTGTAACCTTCCTCAATGAATACTCTATCCAATGCAAAAAGATTTATTCAAATGTGATAGTTCCAGAGATTGGCACGTTTAAACAAACAAAAAACTCTTGAGCTTTACTATATTCTTATAGATACACTCCAAACCGTTTTTTTTACAACACAGTGTTATAAAAAAAACGGTTTGGAGCTACAGTATGATGTTAAACACTATCAATTCGAAAAAATGCACACATAAATGTCTCTACTTCTACAGCTTTCTGTTGACGTGTAACTGTTTGACCACAGCATTCTTATTAAATGGTGCGTGTCAGTTCTGAGTAATGCTTTAAATATTAATGACTTTCAACTTAATGAGTTTGTATTCAAAAGTTGGAAGTAATTTAATTTTTATACTGACTTCCTGAGTCTTTATTCAGTGGTCAAAATAATTTACGATAAGTTTTACTGGCCAGTTACAACAATAAGAAACTAATCACAACGGACACTAAAAAATGATATTTTTAACAGTATTTAAAAAACTCACTATGTGTGATTTAGTTTTTATTTATTAAGTCTGTTTTAAGTTTTTTTTATAGAATCGGCTATACCTACTTACCTCAATGGTAGTCTTGAGACCAAAAAAATGATCATAAAATTTCACAGGCATTGAAGTAGATGGTATAATTTTAAATTAGTATTATTAAGACTTGAATTAAGTGCCCATATAGAGTTAAGGAGTTAACTAACGTGAGATCCACATCTTGAAATCAGGATCCAATGAGAAAAAAAATCGTCATTAGATCCATCATGGATCTTCTGAGATTGAACCGATTTTAGGTTTTCATGTTTTACCGACATCTACACAGAAAAATTCTAAATAACTATAGCAACAAACAATAATAAAAATAATCAATTAAAATAAAGATAATTTTTACATTTCTGTGCTCTTTAAATTAATTTTGTACGCCGCAATCAGTTCATCTAAAAGGCAAATGTGTTATGTACTTACGTTAACTGTCTACCTTTCTCTATTATACAATTTTTGTGGTATTACGTATATTAAAAAAAAAATGATACAGACAATTTTTAAAGGCTGGAACAGTATCACTGCCCAGTAGAAAATCTTGATTAACCAAAGTATTGTTTCTCCCATGTTATCCATTTATCATATTTAGTCAACAGATAATATTTTAAAAGATTTTGTGCCCACAGATTTAAGGAGGACTACAGACTATTTTACATGACCAGAGAAAATGCTCATTTTTTGTTTTTTATTAGTCGCTTGCTTTTTTTCTTGTGTAGGGTAAGAATGGGTATTACCGGTCACTTAAGGAAGAGTAATTACAAATCAGAAAATAATCAATATTTCTTTATGAACCTTTTTGCTAATTAAACTTTCATCATTCTTCTAACAAAATCACAATCTTTGAGATCAATAAGTACAACAAATTTCATTTAATTTCAATTTAATCCTCAGAAGAGTAATACCCTAAACACTCCGCATGAGCTCAGAGGTCACATAGTATACAACTATCCCACAGTTCGTCATTTTGTCCATAATTGTCGCAGATTATACATACGAAGTATACATAAGAAGTTAGAAAAATATAGCAACTTCGTTCCTGTTGAAGGTAGTGTATTAGCTCTATTTAAGCTCGTGCCTTGAGTTTTCCTGATGGATAAATGATAAGTATCCTTTCAGCCAATCCTCGCCAGCTAATTCAAGAATTTTGTTAAAATTATTCTTATATTTTCTTCTTACAGCATATAAATCAGCCATCTTTTTAATTTGAAGCGAAGTGCACCCAAATATTATTGAGGATCACATATATATATTATGCTGAGGAACTTGATTTGCATAAGCCATTTCATATTCTTGATCCTTTGTGAAGACTGTTTCTCCCCAGCTGTGGGCTATCCCGATTCTTGTTCTTCAATCTTTCTTGAAGCATTGAAAATGGCACGCCAGTAATTGAGCTGCTTCCCTAATAGGTTGCCCTTCATCCCTTAGTTTACTGTGTAATTGATGTTGGCTCCATGGCGCTTTTGAGCGAAGTTGATTTCTTGTTTTGGACATTTTTAAATTTTAAAAAAACTTACCTTGTACTTACTAATTTTAATTGCGGATAATACCGGTCAGCGTGACCGGCATTGTCCGCATAGAAATATTTCCCTAAAATCATATGTAGATTAAAAACAAATCCAAAATCTATTATCACTATGGATGCTTGATAATTATGCTACAACAATTATAGGTATTAATGTAAGAAATGTGAAGTAACAAACACTTACGTCCTATTGTTTGAACTCGAAAATTTACTTCAGGTAGGCGCGAAAACAATTAACGTCCGTTCATCCTAGATGTCGCCTGGGGAACAAGCTGGGAGCCGGTGCATCGGGGCGGGATAAAGTCACACTAACAGCCTTGTACGTGTGCATGCACAGAAATGCAGTAATATGTGAGAAATTTTATTAACCGGTATTACCTCCTGACCGGCATTACCCGGTTTTACCCTACATGTTTTTTGTTTAATATGTCTTGTGTGCTGAACGCACGCATGTTTTCTTTCTTTTTCTTTTCTTTCTTTCTTTCTTTAATCGATTGGTTGGGTATAGCATAAATTGTATTGCAAGTATTTATGCGTACTGGTAGCTGCTTACCATAACGTGTGCATGTATACCAATAAAGTTGTAAACAAAACAAGTAGATCCCTAATTAATTAAAATGTCCAAATATTTCAGACTTGCGAGTCATTCTCAAAGCCACGTTCCATTATGCATAGAGCGCGTGATATTTAAAACAATGTTGAGATTACATAAGATTCGAGTTTTGGCTGAATGTGGGTAAATAGATTCAGCTACCGTATAACTCGTGCCACTTTAAAAATGTTTAAAACATAAACATCAACGTGGCGTTTAATGTAAAAAATACTCTTGCCCGCGATTTCGCTCGCGTTAAAATTTATATTCTATCTCTTTTGCACTCTTTTTCTGGATGAAAATTGTGTCTTTAACATAAGCCTACCGAAAACATTTTACTTATGTTATATATTGTTGTTTTATATTATACAACAAAAATCGTAAAAAAATCTAATTCGCCTTTTTCTACGACTGCGACGAACTGTTCAGGAAACTTGCTCAAAATGTAAGTGCTTCATATATAGCAAGGAGAAACCCAGACTCCAAGACTGAGTGTACAAATGGAAAAAATACCACTGAAGTTCTGTCGAGTTCAATATGTTGTGTTACGTCAAGTTACGGTCGCAGTCGTGAACTTGAAGTTTCTATGACAGTCACAGTGAACGAACAACCGATACTCATTGACACTTAATTACTTGCGCGAAATGTTATGCAATTGAATGCAGTGAACCTTTTAGTAACAGTGAATCAGATTTTTTTTATAATTTATTGGCATTAAGAACACATTACAGTTACATATATACATCACATAAGAATAATAACAAAAATGAATAATGCTCATTAAACAGTCCTAAATTAGTACAATCATTTATGATTGTAGTATATCGTGACATAGGATTTCAAGATTAATTTATCCAAATTTACAATTTTTGCATCATATCGTGACTATGAATGTCAGAATATGTTTACATTTATAATTGTGTAATAAATGATTTTAACCTTTCGCGATTTGAACGTATATAAAAATGTAAGACAGTGGGTCTCAATCTCAATCGTGTAGGTACACTAATTGAGAAATATAATAATAAATATTATGCTCTGTTGGTAAGCAATATAAAAATTTACTCATGGTTTAAAGTAAATGAAATTCAAAAAGAAAATTTTTGTTTCACACGATTTCATTATAAATTCAAATACAAATTAAATTTCATGAAAAAAAATGAAATTTCACAAGTATTCAAGTACGTACTTCAACAGTTGTAAAGTAATTGACTTCTTCCTTACTTCCTTCTATTTGGAGCAAATTTGAATATCTAAAATTATGTAAATCCCACATTGCTAACCTAACCTAACGGTGTTGAGCAATGAACCACTGGTTCATTGCGTACTGTCTCAACTGTCTGTACCTTCTATGTTCGCCTACCACCATAACTATTAATTATCTTTGTCAAAATATGCTTCGCAAAAGATAGTATGAATTTAAACACTTGAAGGTAATTAAAAGACGAAAATTTATACATGACAAAGTGTATCTAAAATTTCCAAGCAAAGTTACATTCGCATTTTTATTATTAACATTAATAATTAGGATTCCCCATTATGACGAGCGACGGTACGTTGTGATTAACCTAGATAATATGCCTGTTGAACACCTTGTATACGAGGCTAACGGCTAACACATAAATAATTATGAATATCATAAGATATTAATCACGAAACATTTACCGCTGACCAGGAACTAGAATATAAGAATTACAAGAATATAAAAATTACGTATACAAACTTACCTATAGTTAATGATAAGTCAAGAGGAGCCTATCTATGTATTAAAAATTATGGTATTTATTAATTAAAAATATCTGCATATAGAAGTATAATAAAAAAAACAAATAATTATTTTTATATTTTTATAATTCATGTGAGAAATGGCTGTCAGGGTCATAAGAGGATACCGCACGATCTCTTTTGAAGCGGCGAGTCTCCTAGCCGGAACTCCGCCATGGGACCTAGAAGCGAAATCCCTCGCATCACTGTACCAGTGGCGCAGGGAGGTGCAAGAGCAGGACCTGGGACCTGTCCCCCGTGAAATCGAGGTGCAACGGTCTCAGCTCCGCCAGGTGCTCATGGCTCAGTGGAAAGAACGACTTGAGCGACCGAGCGCGGGGCACGCCACAATTGTGGCGGTAAGGCCCGTCATGGAGGATTGGCTGGAGAGGCGACATGGCGCTCTCTCCTACCGGATGACGCAGGTACTCACTGGACACGGCTGCTTCGGGAAGTACCTGTGTCGCATAGGCCGGGAGCCAACGTCTGTGTGCCACCACTGCGGGGGCCGCCGCGAGGATACCGCACTCCACACTCTGGTGGAGTGCTCTGCGTGGGCGCAGCAGCGTGCTGACCTCACGGCGGCCATTGGTGTGGGTAGCCTCTCGCTGGAGACTATGATTATGTCCATGGTCCAGAGCGAGAGTGCGTGGGATTCCGCCGCCTCTTTCTGTGAGGTAGTGATGGATGCCAAAGAAGCGGCGGAGAGGGAACGGGAGAAAACAAGTACTCTTCCGTCCCGCAGAAGACGCACCAGGCGCCGGAGAGTGCAAAACGATCTCCGGCCTCCATGAGCGCTTGCCTGGGGGCGACAGAAGGGGCTATCGGTCACCCTAGCAGAAGCAGGCCCGAGACGGTGGCGCGACGTGTTCCGCGCGCGCCTCTCAAAATTAGAGGGGATAGAATCCATCTGCACCTCATAGTGGGGTCGCCTGGTTTAACAGGCGGCCAAGTCTGCCGGGGTTCACAGGGATTTCCTTCCTAGGGTACACCTGAGGCCCCGGCTGTAAGACCCGATGATGGAACACTGTGTGGTTTTAGTCGGTTCGAGTCCGACATACCACCTCGCCGTTCGCCTCGCCGGTTTCCACACAATAAAAAAAAAAAAAAAAAAAAAAAAAATGTTACATAAAGTTTTAACTTTTTTGATTTTTACATTAGAAGTCGAAACTGTTGTAAAAATTAAATATTTTTATTTTAAAAAGAAATAACTATGTATGTTTGAGATATTATATACAAATAACACTGCAAATGAAATAATTTGATTATAGTTGTATTTACAAACGTGGTTCACTGTAGAATGCAGCCTGGTTCATCATGTATGCCCGGATGTCAACTTTAAACATTCCCGTGGTGGTGAATTTTTTATACTTAAATGAAACATTTAATCAACATACAATAAAATACTATAAAATTAGATTGTATCAAATTTGTATCCATACTTCCATGTCTGACAGCTCACCCTATAACCGAAATCTACAAACGCATTGCGTCAGCAAATGCGTTTCATAAAGAATAGGATTCCCAAACCTTATATATTAGTCGGTGCTGAGAAACCTCACAGTAATGACTATGAATACGAGTGCAAGTCTATTTTATATATGTATAAAACAGACAGTAAAATAAATTGGAGATGGGTTGAGTGCACAAGCCGGTAGCGATCATATATGACGGAAGTGCATTACAGCATGATTTAGGAAAAGCCTAGCGGCCGAAAGGTACAAACGCGATCCACTGGTAACTCACTGTGAAATTAGTTGTTGTATAACATGTTATATAGCGCTTAAACATTACTGATATATTTTATATTTATACAGTAATAATAAAATATAGATAAATTCAGTTCTAACGAGACAGTTCCTACTGTGTAATTGCCTATATGCAATGCGGTGAAAATTCTGATCCAATAGGAACAAATCTTGCAATGCGCGACTATAAATGACTGGCCTGTTGGTCTAGTGGTTAGTGATCCTGACTGCTAAGCCAGAGGTCGTGGGTTCGATTCCCATCCAGGACAAATATTTGTGTGATGACCACGATTATGACTCGCTGGTTTCGGGTGCATGTGACATGTCCTTCTTAACCCCCGATGCGAAAACGAGGAGTGTTATAAATTTAACGTGAGCTTAACGTGTTGGTGTGTGGCATCATAGGTCCTAAACGGATAGACCGATTCTGACTTCGTTTTTTTTGTTTGAAAAGTGACTTGATGGAGAGTGTTCTTAGCTATAATTAAAGAAAATCTGATCAGCCGTTCGAAGATCATCAGCTCTTTTCTAATCGTTGAATGGATTTTTGAGTCGTGGTTTATTGATTTTTTTTATTTTTACGTGTTATGGGTATCGTTAAGTGACAACAGCGGGGCTTTTTTCGAAGGAGGATAATACATACATTTTTCGTATTACATTTGATAAATGAAATATTTTAAAGAAAACTTTAACGTACCTTTAAAATTATTATGTGAGTACTGACTTGTAACGTTGCACCACAATGTCCGACTTGTTATCCCTTACTTTGTGTTATACAATATTAACGAATTCCCTTTTAAGATTTTTATCATGAACAGCGGAACCATTGTGAATACTGATAAGTCTATGCTATTACGAATTCCAGGACAACTAAATAATATAACATAATTGAGACATTTGGCTTCCATAGGTGTGGTGGCTATAGCGTATCTGTAACCATAAGCTCTTGATCCAAAAAAGGTTTGAGGTAAGTCTTCAGACTGACCCAATTCTGTAGATGGATAATTGCACAGGATGGGTTTCGAAGACCTTTGTCGGTTTGTTTGAACGTCTCATGTTGATATTGATCCACTTCTAAAAACCATTGGAAAGAGAAGGCTAGGAATTTGTAACATTCTTGCTAATAGTCTTTGAACATAATTTTTTTTTTGATAAAATATTAGTATCGTTTTTATACATTACTAATATTCTTGTTAACCCCTCCAGCTAAGCTAAATGCTTGTGTTAGGAGTGGCTTCACGCCGGTAGTGCACTGGGGGGGTTCGAACCCGCAACCACTTGATCGCAAGTCCAACGCCTTAGCCATTACGCTACCGCCGCTTAAAGTAAAAAGATAGATATACATGTACAATTGCGAACCTTGGGACTTTAAAGTCTAGTTATGGTTGGCCTAAGACGATATGATATCATGACCTGACGTCCGCGACCCTGAACCGAAATGAGCAAGGTCTATGCGGGGTTTTACAACGTCTTAATTACCCCAAAAAAACAATATCTCTTGCCTCTACATCTCTTTCTTTACCATCGTTGACCCTTAGAAATTGTCGTCGTTAGAAATCGGGAGAAGGCGAAGATAGCGAAAGTATACTTACTGCCTTATGTTTATAAAACAAAACCAACCTAGATACGGAGAAATAAATGTTACGTGGGCTACACTGAAAATTTCGGGAATCAAGGAAGTGACACAACATCACTATTTAAAAATATATTTATTGCTTTTCGAAGTATTCTCCGCGAAATTTGACACATTTTCCATACGATGGAACCAATCATTGAAGCAACCATTCCATTCGGAAGTTGGGGTCTCCAAAATGGCCGTTTTGTAGGCGTCCACAGCTTCTTCAGGTGATGAAAATCTCTGACCACGCAATTTATTCTTTATTTTAGGGAAAGTATAGAAATTTTTAGGGCTTAGGTCGGGACTGTACGGCGGATGGTCTAATAATTCTATGTTTTCTTGCTCTAAAAACTCTTGTTCTGTGCGCTGTGTGAGAACTCGCATTGTCGTGATGGAGGATGATGCGGCGGTTGCAGTTCTCTTTACGGAGTTCGGAAACGACCTGTGGCAAACAAATGCTGGCATACCATTCTGCATTAACCGTTCTTTGTCCCTCGAGAGGAATAGTCGCAACATGGCTGGTTTTGGAGACAAACGTGGCCACCATTTTTTTTGCAACACTCCGCGAACGAACAATTTTAGTTGGCTTTAACTCATTTTCGAACACCCAAACTCGTGACTGGTTTTTTGTTTCGGGTTCGTACGCGTATATCCAGGATTCGTCACCTGATACAATGTTGTATACAGCATTTGAGGAATTTTTCTTTCGAACTTTCGAAAGTTCTGACGCACCAAGTAACGCGAGCCGCTTTTTGCTCTTCACAGAGCAAATGCGGTATCCATCGGGAAAACAACTTTTTTACACCTAATTGTTCATGCAAGATTATTTGTATTTGACTCATGCCAATGTCTAAATTTGCCTGAATTTCGCGGTATGTCACATGTCGATCTTCCTCAATCAGCTTACGCACAGCATCAACGTTTTCTTGGGTGACTGCAGTTTTTGGACGACCTTGACGGGGATCATCACTGAGCTTGACACGTCCACGTTGAAATTCAGCAAACCAGCGATAAATTGTGGTTTTGGATGGGGCTTCATCACCAAATGCAGAAAGCATCCGGTCAACACACTGTGTTTGTGTTAAACCGCTTCAAAAGTCATAATAAATCATCG
The DNA here is from genome assembly GCA_963859945.1 of Euplagia quadripunctaria. Classification (NCBI taxonomy): domain Eukaryota; kingdom Metazoa; phylum Arthropoda; class Insecta; order Lepidoptera; family Erebidae; genus Euplagia; species Euplagia quadripunctaria. The sequence continues at coordinate 21,429,237 of OY982565.1, forward strand.
CCCTTGAATTTTCTCGAGTCAATTCCATTTTCTCAACGACTAAACAAGTTTGAGAAGACCTTGTGAGAAGACCGAGAATCTTTTTTTAAATAAATAAATGGTATTCGATTTTTAAAACCAAGGAGTTTTCAATTAAAAAGATTTTAATATGATAGGAATAGTGGCAATATTCCATTCCCGATACTTTTAGTGCAGCCTATGTAATAATAGTCATTATATTAAAAAAGAAATGGTATGGTATGAACCTAATTGTTTTCTACCATTTCTGCTATGTAAATAGACAACACTAACCGGACAGCGGAAACTCTCAAATTAAAAATGTTTACTGATACAACTAGTAGACCTGCACCCTATACTGTAATAATGTGTCACTTTGTAGAATAACTAAATCTTAACTTAATTTATAATACCTTTATTATAATACGCTCTGAACCAAAATCTCATTTGTTTGAACGGTAAGTTTTCCCCATCTCACGGAGGTGTATCCTCACGACGCGACGTTTTCCTTCCCCGTTCAAGCGGAACGTTGAACTTACGTGATATAAACTCTTCGCAGCTGTTTATGTGGTTCGTTAGTTAAGTAAATAATTGCTATGTAAATATTTTATCTTGTTAGGAAACGCGCCGAGTGAAAATATTTTATTGACGCAAAATAAATTAGTTATTTGAAAACACGCTTCGTGTGTAAATCTTCGTGTCTTAACTGTTTTACTGTGTATTTTTTTAGTTGCGTTGTATTTTCTTATAGACCTAAGATACGATTGCCTACTTATTGTTGTTCTACTAGGATTAGGACTAAAACTAGTGTATACTAAGGTTTATGTTACTGTTATTATCAGCTAAAGTTTGTTTTGCTCACAAACTAATATATATTAATTATATAGATAATAAAATCAAAAGTAATAATACATAATAAGTCACTGCATAAAACAAAGTCACATATAATCATGTGTCAGTCAGGCAATCAGTGATAATCACATAAGTCAGTATTAAACGGATTATCAAAATGTTTTCACTGATGGACGGAGTAATTCATGAGGAAGGTTTGGGTGTAGAAAATTTGTAGATTTTTATAAATTGGCTGATATATTACGATGATAGTTGAAGATGCTGGAAAAAATTATGACTAACCAGGAATTTTACTGTCGTAAACAGAAATATTCCTTATAAAAATCTTTTAAATGTTAGCAACGCCATACATAAGTCTATCTTGTAAGATTTATGCACTATAAGGAAAAATACATAGCTTAAAACTGCCTTTTTACATTTTAATCTAACCGACATGCTCGACGCAACAGGCTGATACGACGCTGCGACAGAAAAAAAAATAGGCACTATGCTTTGCTACCCGTGCGAAGGCGGGGCGGCTCGCTGGTCTGATTATAAAGTAAAATATTTACGCAGCAAAATGTCAAACGACCCACGAGTACCTATTATCCTATACCTATTAACATAAAAGTTTAAAAAAGTAAATGGCTACTGGTTTAGGTTTCAAAGAATTCTTTCCTATCAATCTCTACTGAAAGAGTGTTTTAATAACTGTTGGAATTTAATTAATTTTGTTTACCCCAAATATGCAAGCAATAGAATTAAAAAATGCGTGGTGTGTGTGTAGAGCTCACCAGATTTCGACATGAAGTAAAGCTGACACACTAGAGAAGTATCTCGGCTTTGCAAAATAAATCTTAACCACTAGAAATGTTCTTTTTCAGTAGGTGAGTGGGGTCACTGAACTCTGTTATTCTATACAACTAATAAATTAATGTCATCTAGAATCAAAATCAGCAACAATAATACTACAGATTTCTACACATGCGGGGACAATCTTGAATTGTCAAAACGCATCTTTTTTAAACAGGAGATATTTTAACATTTCAGGTAATGTCGCAAAAAAACAGCCAATTCTGTGGTGCAATGTAAGTCAATCGAAATTTATCACACCCATGAGGACTGATCAAAAACCTCGACAGCATCTACATTGATGAATTTTTAAACACACAACTAAGTTGTCACACAAACACAAGACGCACTTGAGAGGAAGCTTTTAACACTTGCGTCAACAACAACAGTGATGTCACTAGTACTAACTAGTAGCTAACCCTACTCGTCAACAGAAAACAGCACTACGATAGGTAGTGCTGGCTAAGCTGTTCTTTGTAGGTCTGGAGGATATCATCTAAGAAGAAATTATATCTCGTGTCTGCACTGAACCTACTTCCATTTTTTTTTAAGTACATGTAATAGTAAAAAAAAGTAGACTTTGTGACGGTTATTTTACCTCATTATTACTACACATTGACATAGTTTCCTGGATTGCAACAGAAAAAATAATAATGTAAAAAGTTACAGCATAGGAACTCATTTTTCTTAATTTTTTAACATATCACACACGTCATATCTTTTGGGAATTAAGATGACCTACCTGATAAATAATTATCACTTTATCATATTTGTAATTTTAAAATTAGATGTAATAATTCTCAAACACCAAAAGCGTAACATAAATATTAAAAATAGATACAAAAATAGTAATCCCTACACAGGAAACAGTAAAACGCAAACCTAATATTTAAGTTAGTCAAACACTGCACATGGATGGCGAGTTAAACCACGGAGTCAAACGCGCGCGTTTACGTTCCGGCGGTAGTCCACCACGTACCTCGTCTCGAATACTACTGAAACGCTTTAGAGCTTTCTGACTCAATACAACCTCGGCGCTTTTACGTATGCTGATAGCAACTGTTAGACATACCGAATATTATCTCCATAAATGAGTAAAATGGATTATTCAAAAATATTATAAAACATTAAATGGTAAAAGTGCACTTCCAAATTTTATTCTACTAGATCTAGATCTTAAATCAAACGGTTGTCACAGCTCTGCCAATCCGCTCACCATCAATAAACTAAGCGATGCATTAGCCTTCTGTAGGGTGGACTATACCATAGTCGGGCTCGAAAAAAAATTACTCTTGTGAAAAATATTTCTTATTATTAAAAATAAAGTATTTTATACCTTTAAAGAATAAAACTCATGATATGTTATCGAGTTATCGAATTGTTAGAGTGACATTCATATTAAATTTCGCAAGTAAAGTGTAATGCAACATTAGCTTTTTTTCTCATTTCACTATTTAATTGTAGGTTGTACAAAAATTTATAATATGTACATTATTATAGAGCCAAATTTATTTGTTCTAATTGGAAATAGTAGCAAAATTTAGAACTGATACATTGGAACAATTGTATCTTGCTTGTTAAAACAATATGAATAAAAAAAGTCATGTTAAAGTACGAATATTAAAAAAATATTAATCTCTTTAACAATCTCTATCAAAACGCTCAATCTCTAACCTTAGCCAATAGCTTATATAATATACAATAGCTTAGCAATAGCAATACGTAATTCGAACAATAAGCGGTTTTAAACAAACACAGATACTATTTGATTCTTACATTGTTAGTTTTGGACTTTAACCACTGTAGTATGAGTTATATTTACTCTTTTCTTCGATTTTTTGCACAATGAGTTCCCAAATAAACATAACACAGCCCACGCAATGGTAAGCGGTACTCAGAGCATAAATCTATACCCTCAAAGTACCAGTGGAGCCAGACACGCGTTGCATATCATATTTGGCAATACAGTTAAAATTAATACCGTACTACGCAGTGCAGTACCAGCAGCGTTGAGTAAGCTATGTATGTAAGCTCCGTAAAAGCAAGAGTGGATGGTATCTATGTAGGCCTGCCATCACTTAAATTGCCGACGCCGGACAATCTCTTCAAAAATCCCGGATCCATCGTTAGGTTACTTCTTACCTACTTTTTTCTTGTAATATATTTCCAATTCTGTCATCTTTGATTCCCAAAGTGACCGTTTGACAGCAATAGGCTTGCCCCCTATTACGCGAGTACTCTTGTACTTGTTCCTATTAAGTTTATTAAAGTAACGTTTGAGGGTCACCTTTAACCCCCCCCCCCCCTCGCCCCCGGGGAGGAAAACAAGCACGAAATAAATTAAAACAAAACAGGATATACCCATGAACGTAGGGTTCCATGAAATGATAAGGATTTCATGAGTGTTCCGTAACCTTAAAAGTTTGGGAACCCCTGCTCTAAAGTAGTACAAATCCGGGGAAACCCGGACGGATGGCAGCCCTATATCTATGCCATCATCCGAAAAAGAGTTGCCTCTCGGACGAGTGCGAGGCAGCACTAATAGCATTCTTAAGATCGTCACAGACAAATATGAATCCAAAATTAATAAAAAAAGTATCACCGACTTCAATGTGCTTTTTAGTGGAAAGTAGATGTGATTTGTTTAAATATAATATGGGTAGGCCACCTAAATGCACTGCTTCAATGAGACAGCGAGGTTTCGGAGTAAACGAAAATATCATCGATGTATACAATTTTTAGATATTTGTTGATTTTTCAAAAACCGTTCGACTGATTTCGATAAAACTTAAATGGGACCACCTGGGAAGTATACCCTTTCAAACAAAAATAGAATTTTCCAAATTGGTTTAGGCGTATTCGAGTAATCCGTGAACATACATAAAAAAAAACATTCCGATGAATTGAGAACCTCCTCCTTTTTTGAAGTAAAAAAAAAGAGGTTCATGCGATTTTGTTGAATTAAAATGTTTACTCTTGTTTTAAATAAACTTTCTTACTAAAATATTGTAAAGAATGGACTTTGTCTGAAATGAAATTTATTATTATTAACTTCTTCGAGCTTCTGTTAGCTGAAGTGTTTCCCTAGTCACATATAAGATAATAGTTACTTCGTAACCCTAGTGGAATAAATTGAAATCTATTGATATGGAAAATATTGTTTTTGTCAGTAACTTTGAAGTTGATTGTTATATGTGACGTTATGGACTCTCTATTATTTAATTAATAGTAAAGTGTAGAAAAATAATAGCTGCTTACCTGTACCAATAACAAATAATCATATTATCCCGAGATGGCGATTGATATACATATGTTAAGATTTCAGCTGAGGCCAAGAGCGGTCTTCCGGAAAAAAGTGTTTAAGAGAGAAAAATCTCTAATGAAAAGTTGAAATTAAGGGTATACATACTCGTAGCCACTTCAATATGATAGATATCATTGAAAGAGACCGTAGCCTTAGGGCTTTAAAATATACAGTTAAGTCCGACGCATAAAGACATGTAACACATTTGTTTAAGTTTTATTTCATAAAGAAACTGTCAAAACAGATCTTGCGACTGTATTTAAGATAAAATTAGTTCATGCCGTGTTAGGAACAATGGAATTATGGAACTCGTTTCTTAATCTCCAAATGGTTCAGTTTACAAAGCAACATAAAACCGTCTTTACGGTATAACCTATTATAATTTATGTATATAATATATATATATATAGATTAACGTGTCTGTACATTACAGAATTTTGTGAAAAAAATATTGCAACATATTTTGAAAGAATATTGTATTTTTTTTTTAGAAACGTCTGTCTATCTTTTTATTTGAACACGTATGACTGCTAAATTACTAAGTTTATGTAAGAAATTAAACAAGGAAATCGTGAATCATATCCTTGACCAACATTTAGTTTTTTTTAAGTGAAATCGGTGAACTCTATAAAATAATTTTCCCAAATTGTAAATTTTTTTAAATTGATTAATACCTTAGGTTAGCTACAGGACTAAAGATTAAATTAGTATTTAGCCCAAAATTTAATAAATTTAATTAATTATTTGAATTATTTCATTTGAGTTATTTATCGTATAAGATATTTTTTTAAGAAATTAAGTTTACTCCTAAAAACGCAAAACTGCAAAACGTTCACATGCCATTCATATCTATACTCCATAGAATTTGAAACACAGGACACCGGATTTTTTTTTCTTTTTTAAAAATACAACTTCTGTATTAGGAATATTCCTGTGTCGCGGGGGGCTTCATAAACATTCAAGCAACGGACCCAAAGAACATCAAAGGACACCTATTTGTGGATCACAATTTTTTTGTCCCGTGTGGGATTTGAACCCATAACACTCGGTGCGGCGTAGTGGCGAGGTGACCACTTAAACCATTGCGCCATCCGTGCAGTCAAATATTTTTTATTGATATAAGTGAGGACTTCTTATATTTTACATTAGAAGCGTTTTGAGAATACGATATTCTAATAAATAAATAAAAAAATCCAACAAAAACACACAAGAACGTCTTTAACTAGAGCAGAACGTAACCAAAAAACCGTATACCGAAGGCGGCACAAAAAAGCCCTTACTGTATCGGTTTCCGGTTATGAAGCGATGATGTAAGCCAGTTCGTGAGCATAGTGCCCATGACTCTATTTACCGTTAAAGCAGGTTGATCGACCGCTACCATAGAAAAACTACTACAAATGCCGCTACCATGAGTTGTCGAATTTGAATCCGGTTTTGTCTAAAACGTGAAAAATAATATTTTATGTTATTTTTTTCAGCGTAAACCTAATAATATAACAGTCAGACTAAAGTATGTAAGACCTCGGGATTCTTTAAAGGTATATGAACCACTTTTTAAATGTGGAACAAAAAATAAGGAAAAGTACTAAATTAAAAAAAAAGCAAGAAATAATATAAATCAAAGTAAAGGTCTGTCTTAAATTCCTTTTTTTTTTGTCTTAAATTCCTTTTTTTTTGTCTTAAATTCCTTTTTTTTTGTCTTAAATTTCTAATGTAACGTACATTAACCTAAGTAAGTGTGCTTGGTAAAACCGCTCTGCCGTTTTTTTGTCTGTAAATGTATGAATGTAATTAATTTAATTAGACGCTTGTTAAAAATATTGTATTTGCATTAGACTTGACTTTTACAATGGAGCACCTACTTATTATATATATGTAACAATTCACCTCTCGCAAACTATTAGGGTTTCAATAATATGGCGAAAGAGACGTAAAGTGCATGCGAACAACCTTAGCCATTTTGTTTAATATGCGTTTAGTATCTGTGACGTCCGGTATGCTAACACATCTGACATTATATTAACACATAAATTATTCCTAAATAATATTTAAACATTACATTTTTCATAACGGGTATTTTTTTAGAGCTTTGTTTTAATATTAAATAAAATGCATAAAAATAAGATTAATGGCATTAATGTTGACTTTATTTAAGCGATGACTGTGTGCCATTTGTGTTTAAATAGAATTTCGGGCACATGGACACATCGGCTAGTCCTAATGAAGAGAAGTCCAATTTTCGTTAAAGGTGCTGCTGGCCAGAATGTTACCATTAATGGAGAGATGATTACTGACTTCTTCGTTCCTCAATTGAAAAGTCTTAATGTGGCAGAGCTTTAGTTTTAACAAGAACTACACCACTCCATGCTACATAGCGCGGGAACCCATTAATTTATTGCGGGAAAAATTCGATGAATACATAATTTTGCGTGATGAACCTCAACTGGTCTCCACAATTGTGTAATCGCATACCTACGGACTACTTTCTTTCTAAATGTGTGAAGTCACTACACTACGCCGCACCGATAAACCGATTACGCCGATATAACGCATTATTGCCGATATGCCGATATACTTTAAGCAACTGGGGCCCAGTTGCTTAAAGTAGTCCAAAATTTCACTTCCCGTCCCGCCCATATTAGACGCCCAATGTAATCCTATTTAAATGCCACAAAATTATCAATTATTATTAAGCCGATATTCAGGCCAATAATATTATTTTCACTTTACTTTATTTTAAAAACCAAATTTCGAAAAAAAAAGTACATAAGTCCTATTTGGTTTACTTACTCAGTTTCATGATGTCTCAAATATGCTGCATGCTGTCTCATCTGTTTTTATTTTTGGGACGTCGTGGGAACTGTTATCTTCATCAACATATTTTTTTTGCTTTTGGAACGTCATTGCTCAGGTGAGTACTGCTTGAATAGTTAATTTTACCTGTTTTTTTTTTCTATTTAAAGTAAAAAACAACATGCTAACTCTGACCACGACAATGACTATGACCTATCTTATCCTTACTTAGATTTGTTCAATTTTGGATTGTCGAGGCATCTATTTTACCTCTGTCAATGTAATTTTTTTAGAACATCATAGGGGGTATCGTATCTTTTCCAAAGATTTTTAACATTTAGAGCGCCATAGTGTTTTAATTTATCTTTGTCATTGTCTTTTTGATTTTGGTATATAGGAAATCCATATTGTCTTTTGCTTCAAGAAATGTATGTGCTTTTCAAAAGAAAGTAATATAAACAGTAACAGACGTCTCAAATCCTAAACATTTAAGGTTATGTTTTGCACTTATTTCAGTGTATATATGTGTGTTACTAAATTCCGTTCGTAAATTAAATTATTATCTTCAATAATTATGAAATATATAATAATTTTGATGCAAGTTAAAGTAAGGTCTGTTCTAAAAAATTTAGGTCAATCCGATTACCTTGGTATTAATAAAAATCTCAACTCACATGTTACAATAATGCGCATCGATATTTGATCGAGTTCACGTGGTAAGCATATAATTTTGCATTCTATAGTTAGACCAGATTTTACGGCATTCGAGACCACCGTTTTTATTCCCATGGAGATATTAACATTACGTAATTACGTTACAGTAAAATATGCATTTCTTTGTGGGTTTGTTTCAGTTACATAATTAATAAGTAGGTAGGTAATTGATTCCTAATTAACGTAAGCATTTAAGGATGATCGGAATCTATTTACGCTAAAGTCAAAAGTGGTACAACATACAATCACAAACATGCAAAATAATTCAAAATGGTACTTTTCATCCTTATTCTTCATCCTCTCCCATCCCATCCATCCTCTTAAGTAAGTGTTAAGATGAATTGTAACCTCTTAACATAAATACGTCGACTGGCCTGTTGGTCTTGAGTCTACAGATTAGTGATCCTGAATGCTGAGTCAGAGGTCGTGGGTTCGATTCCCACCCAGGACAAATAATTGTGTGATGAGCATGATCATTTCTTCTGTAAAAAATATTTAGAAATATATAAGTATATTTATCAGTCGTCTGGTTATATAGTACAGGCTCTGCCTAGTTTGGGATTAGACGGCGGCGTGAGAGATGCGTCAAGTTATAAAAAACATTGTAGCATCTAAAAGAGTCTAATAAACTTAATATTAGATTATTTCAGTCGCTCCAGGGTATCTTAAGGCACTTTGCAAACTGAGACTATATATACTAATACGGGACACTTATATAGAAAACCATAAAGGCTGGGTTATGGCTCTTGGACACTATCGACTCCCTATATACCAATATCCTATGCCGATACCAAACGTGTCTGTAAGTTTGCATAACTATTTAAGCGACAGTGATAACAAGAGAGTTAACGAACTCTTATAATTAACAAAAGCAAAGAGATATAATAGAGTAACCCAAAATACTTTGACTTACTTTTTCAAATAACTTTGCTTGAGATAATCTAAAACTTAATTAAAATGAAGTCGTCAAAACTTTTTTGTTTCTGGAACTGTTACAAAAAGTAAAATAAGAAACGCTTCAGTGGCAGGCATCTAACATTTTAATTATGTTGCGACGAGGAAGCTATTATGGAAATCATCGTCATATACATGCCATCAGCATCTTGGTTCTGTATAATTTAATGCGTATGCTAATTTATGTTATAATCATATTATGTTAATAACATTATGTTAATTTCTGTTGCTTTGGTGTTTACTCAAGAACTATGCTTCGATATTATTATGAAAGTAAATATTGGAACAAACATTTTGTCTTATAATATGCCTATTTAATAGATCATTGTCAATCATCGTATCCTTTGTTCATTAAAAAGTTTTCATTGCATCTTTTTTAATGTTACTACTAATTAAAAAAAAAAAAAAACAAAAAGTTATTGGTAATTAGGTGTAATTTCTTCATAGGGTTGGTAACTCTGTATCAATATTTATTTTATTTATTTATTTATTTATTCGGTTTGCTGACAGCTGTTACATTTATTATTTTCATGCACTTAAATTATCATACACATACTTATTCTAAATGTACAACCATTTATGAGCAAACACCGCATGCTCTGATTTTTTTTTTTTTTTTTACATATTATTAGTTACCAATTTAAATATAACAAAACAACAGAAGGTGGTTGGTAAATTAATAACTAATAACTTGTTTGTTAGAAAGGAACAATTTTATGTCGATATTGTTTATCGATATTAATTAACCGCATAATAGTAATACTATACATATTATTATATAACTCATAGGGTATAAACGTTAAGTAGGTAACTACTTAACGTTTATTTATACCCTATGAGTTATAAAAACCATCGACAAGAAATACACTCTCGCTATTGACTTTGTTATAAATACCTCAGAAGGACAAGTGAATATTCACTTGTCTCCATAAAGTAGATTAATCAGCAAATACTGTCACGCAAGTGTTGGCACCTCCAGTGAGTTATCAAGTGGAATTATAACAATACCTGTGACCTTATATAACGTTAGCCTATGACAAGTTAGCAACCGCGATCTGCTGTGAATTTGATATGTGCAACTGATTTGGCAATATTACGTAGTCTTGTATAAGGTTAAGTCTTATTGCTTTGTGTTAAGGTCGACTTGTCGATGGTTGATTTTGAATATCAGAACGTGAATCGTTTTGCTTAGAAAACGGTAACTTAAGTAAGAGAGGTAACTTGACTATGTGCTCGGCATCGAAACAAACGCAAAGTACTAAGATCTCATGTATTTATCTATGTGATGTGAACTATACTGTTCTTTTACCGTGCTCGCGTTCACAACACATTTTGCGATTTTGACTAATTTAATATTTACGGTCGAGTCGAGTAGGTCACGATAAATCATCAAAATTATTTTTCTACATTGAGCCCCGCAATAATGTTGCTAGAATATACGAAAATATCGAAAAAACCAGTAGTACGGCCGAAGTATCTTGAATACGAAACCCAGTAGTCGGCCATCTAAATATAAATGAGATAAACAAATAAAATGGTTCTGAAGCTTAAATTAGCACTAGATAAACTATCAATAAATAAAAAAGTTTTTGGACTATATTTTTTAATGCAACTATATACTGTTATTAGTATTATACTGTTATATATAATATAACAATCTACAATAAATGATAACAGATTCAAAGAAAGACTTTCCGAAAACACTAAAACGTTTCCTTGCGAACAAAATAACAACATCATATAAACATGTCGTTGGCGGCATATGGTGGCAGTCCAAATGAACGAGTAGGCAGGGGCGGCCATAGGCATTGCGAGGCCCCGGGCGATAGATCTTTGCGAGGCCTCGGGCGATGGATTTTTGCGAGGCCCCGGGTGATAGATTTTTGCGAGGCCCCGGGTGATAGATTTTTGCGAGGCCCCGGGCGATAGATCTTTGCGAGGCCTTATTGTCCTTTGAGGAATTTATGTGAATAGAACCTATATTTAATGCTAATGCTTAATGAAAAATGCAATAAAAAAAAATTGTAAATAGGAAATTGACAAAACTTTTATGTCAATTTCCTTCACTTTTCTATGGAACGGTATTCACTAACCAATTGACGATCTGCATCACATATATCGCTTAGTTGATATGTAACGGCCTATCGACTCAACCCAGAATTCCCACGTAGTTTCAGATAGCAGTTTTGACTTAAGCCAGCAAAGAGATTTTTCTCCGTGGGTGGTTGTGCGAGGGCGTGAGGCCCCCTAATTGTTTGAGAGGGTCCTCTCTGCCCGCATCGTCCGCCACCTGTGCGAGGTCGGCCCAACATTTGTCGGACGCCCAATTTGGTTTTCGAGCGGGACGTTCGACGATCGGTGCCGTGTTGCGCCTGAGGGCCGTGACCGAAGAGGTAGTGAGCTGTGGCGGCGTGCTGTTGGCGGTGTCGTTGGACATCGCCAACGCGTTCAATAGTCTGCCATTCAGCTACATCAGGGAAGCACTCCACTATCACGAGTGCCAGGGATCCTGAGGCGGCTAGTGGCAGACTATTTAGAGGAGCGTACCGTCATGTACTAGGACCGAGATGGAGTTTTGAGTCGTCGGCCCATGTCGTGCGGTGTTCCGCAGGGGTCTGTCCTTGGACCACTCCTGTGGAACATGGGGTACGACTGGGCCCTTCGAGGCGACCTACCCCCCGGGCTCGGCGTAATCTGTTACGCCGATGACACGTTGGTCACAGCCCGGGGGGTTAACTTTCAGGAGGCGGCACGCCTGGCCACCAGGGGAGTCTCTCTGGTGGTCGGGCGCATCGAGGCGCTGGGTTTACGGGTGGCCCTGGATAAGACGGAGGCCCTTTTATTTCATGGGCCCCGTCGTGGTCCACCCCCTGGCGCCTCCATCGAGGTCAACTCGGTCCTCGTACCGGTTCAGGCCCACATAAAGTATCTGGGCCTGATCCTTGACGGAAGGTGGCGCTTCGACGAGCACTTCCAGCAGCTTGCTCCCAGGCTGGTCAGCGCTGCGTCCGCCCTTGGGCGGCTCTTACCCAATTTGGGTGGACCCAGCGTCGCTATGAGACGGCTCTTCACGGGGGTTGTCCGGTCAATGGCACTGTACGGTGCACCGGTATGGGCGGAGGCTCTGACCGCCCAGAATAGGGCGCGCCTCTGGCACCCTCAGAGGGTTATGGCGGTTAGAGCCATACGCGGATACCGCACCGTGTCGACGGAGGCGGCGTGTGCGTTGACTGGGACTCCCCCGTGGGATTTGGTTTGGAGGCGGAAGTGCTCGCCGAAGTATATCGGCGAACGGCTGAGTTCCGGGCGGGAAGCGGCAGTCGGCCCCCGCCCGAAGAGGTACGCGAATGGCGTGAGGCCGCTCGCCGAGCCACCATGGCTCGTTGGTCGTCCCGGCTGGAGGCTCCACGTGCTGGCTTTGCCGCCGTGGAGGCGCTCCAGCCGCTCATCATCGAGTGGGCAGGGCGGCAGCACGGGACCCTTTCCTTCCGACTGACGCAGGTTCTTTCCGGACACGGCTGCTTCGGGAAGTACCTGCACTCGGTCGCTAGGAGGGAATTGAGTCCCGCCTGTCACCACTGCGACTGCAGTGAGGACTCGGCTCAACACACGCTGGCGGTCTGCTCTGCTTGGGCAACGCAGCGCCGGGACCTCACTGCAGTCATCGGAGAGGATCTCTCGCTAGCGGCCATCATACGCTCCATGGCCGGTAGCGACAGGAATTTTGCCGCGGTCGTGACATTCTGTGAGGAATTTATCTCACAGAAGGAGGCGGCGGAAAGGGTCCTGGAGGATGACCTCCACTCGGACTTAATTCGCCGCCGGCGAACCGGGCGGCGGAGGTGCGCTTACCAGCGCCTCATGCCGCCCTGAGTGTGGCCGCGGGTGGACGGGACGGGTTTTCCCCTCCTCCCGCCGTAGTGGCCCCCCGCGAGGAGGCGGCGTCCGCGTGTGCCTGGACGTCGCCTAATTGAGAGGTTTTAAGTTATTACACGAAGGTGGTGCCCGCGCTTTTGCGGGCAGGCGCTAGGGAAGGTCCGGATGTCTTAATAAAAGCTGTTCCCGGATCCCTCCTACTTAAGGCGCAGAACGGCACACCGTGTGGTTTTAGTCGGTTCCATTCCGACACACTGCCTCCCCGAAAACCCCGGTGGAGTGACGGCCCGAGGGGGTTTCCACACGCACAAAAAAAAAAAAGGCGCGAGTCCCCTGCTAGAGCCCCCCTAAGGCCACCACTGCGAGTAGGTATAGCTCGTCAACCTGACATGCTGTTGGTCCGTAGATGTGCGCATTCAATAAGAAGAAGACACGGATTCGATTAAATATTATTGTTGAGGTTTTAACGAATTACAACACATACACATATTGAAATAATGTCTGTTAAGGCTGAGTACTGGTGCGGGGCCTAAGAAAAAGAAAATACCAAGTAATCAATACTTGATATTTTACCATATATAAATAGAAATAGGCAAAATCAAAACAGTTCACTACATTTTTAACCGACTTCAAAAATTCAAAAAAGGAGGAGGTTCTCATTTCGATTTGTTACCTCAGAACTTTCGACTGGATGAACCGATTTTGATGATTCTTTTTTTATTTGAAAGCTGGTGCTTCCCGTGTGGTCCCATTTCAATTTGGTCCAGTTCTGACAATGGCATCCAGGAGAAAACCATATATAAGTGTTTTATGGAATATTTTTTTTTGTTGAAGTCGGTTTTTTTTTTAAAGAATAATTCTTAGACTTTTTTTTCTGTTTTTCAACTGATTTTGTTAAGCAGGTACCTATTGACGAGCTTTAGTGTTAGGTACCATTAAAAAAATGGAAATGATTTTATTTTTCCTCAAATCCTAAGAAATCTTATTTTTTTTCATATAGGTACACTTAAAACGTTATTTCTCGATTTTCCGATTCATTCTCTCATTCTTTTGTATCTCTAAGGCCACATATCAATTTTATGCGCACTGAGCTGGACTAATTCCAACTCTAGTGGAAGATGCAAAGACAAATGAGGATTCGAAATTTATTGACCTATTCCTTTCTTTATTTCTTTTCTTAGTTGTCCACTGCATTATTTTTAGAGGATAATCTCCTTTCAGCAAGTAAATAAACTAATAAGTATTTATCTTAAAAATCACATTCAGCTCACACACTGCATTGGTCACCGGCATTATTCATGGCTAAACTTGACCAAAAAACTTGGTGTGCTCAATAGAGCGAAGCGTCTCCGGCCCACCTTTTGACTCGGCATAAAAACGACCTTTAAGGTTTGTCGATTCTGGTTTTAGGGCAATTTTTGTCTCTTTATGAATGCTTACCAATTGTATAATGACTCAACCTTGTTAACGGCGATGGCTACGACCTATAGTGCATTGCTGCTTCCAGACACAAATAACCGCTTACCAAGAAGATTTAAATCAGATCAGTTGTTCCGTTTGCGTTTTCATGTAGATGAGAAAGAAAGCACTAAGTATGGAAGTAGAACACTTTAAGAGTAACAGCCAGAATTAGATAGTTAGTAGACCCAAGAAAAAATGGAAATACTTTTGAGAGATGATATCGCTAGAACGACAGTGAATACTAGGTCGTCTGAAGAAGTGTTTGCCACCTCAAATAATTGTGTATAAACGGCAAACTAACGAAATGTTCTGAGAGCTCTTTTTTGGTTCGAGTGGCTAAGGTCTGGAATGAACTGTCTGCGTCTATTTTTCCATACAATTATAATCTTAGAACGTTCAAGAATAGAGTGAATAGCTTTCTCTTGGATAGGCGTGTACCATCTTCGTTTTCATCATCACTTTCCATCAGGTGAGTTGGAAGACAAACGCCTATTCCATTACACAATTAAAAAAAACTTGAAATGAACAGGAAATTAGAGGGCTCTGGTTTCCCGGTAACAGCCAGTCGAGTTACCGGTAGGTACAACAATCCCCAAACTTATTAACCGGGCTGAAGTTAGCCCCAAGCCGATGTCCAGAATGCAAAATTAAGGTTATGAAATTAAAATCTATTTAGGAACTTTGATCTAATACTATATTAACATCGAAGTCATATTTGGGTTAGTAATTTTCCACTCGATTGTACCACGCGCGAGATGGCGGTTGCTCCAACTTCAGGCCGGCCAATAAGTTTGGAGGGCACTGTATGTGACTTTGACCTGTTCGAGCTATTGCTTACACTCCCCAATCCGTTCATATAAGCAAAATCCTTTACCTTCCTTTTTAATATTCTCCCAATTTTCCCATATTTAATTCGCAAAGTGCCCGGTTGGTGGCAATAGGCTTGCTTGATTACGTGAGTGGGACCAAATTACAGTTGGTAAAATATGGGTGTTTAATACACCTCTGCTTACCCCTTCGGGGATACAGGCATGAGTGTATGTATGTATGTACAAAGGACATAAAAGTAGCTGCACTCTGGAGGAGAATCTAAACAACAAAACGTAGTGTGGGAGATCCATGCTTCGGCACGTATGGGCCGGTTCGACCGGAGTGATACCACGGCCTCACAGAAAGCCGGCAGTGAAGCAATGCTTGCATTGCTTTTCACCGAGTGAATGAGGTTACCGGAGACCCTAACCCTTCCCTATCCCCTCTCCCCCTTTTCCCCCTCTTCCCCTACTCCCACCTTAAAGGCCGGCAACGCACTTGTGACTCTTGAGCTGCATATGCCCATGGGCGTAGGTAATCCGTCATCAGGTGACCCGTCTGCTTGTTTGCCCACTATACAAAAAAAACAAGAGTGAACGCAAACAGTTACGCTGTACATCCTTATAATCGCAAATGTTTCGAGCCAGTTCACACACTTCATAGAAAATATTATATTTTTAATTACTTTTTTACTCATTACGTGTAGCAAATAAAGAGTGAATGTAAAGTAACAGCTTGTAAGTGCAAATTAGAGACAGACAATAATAAGATTTAAGATAATTTATAACTTTGTTAAATTGTTATGTATGATTTTGTAATAGCGGACATAATATTTGCGCAATCTACTGAAGTATCAAGATTAACATATGTTCTACAAGTTACTAAAATCTTACGAATCCCTACAGATTAAAAAACTACCAAGTTTAATCCAAAGTAATTCTAGTCTAACTGATTTAAAACTCGTCTTCTTTAAAGACAGGAGCAACTTCTAGATATTATAATCTGGGAATCGGATGGTCGCAAAGAGAATAATTAACATGAAGTGCCAGCACTACTAATATCACACGACCAGCATTCTCATCATAGAAATGAATTTTAAACCTTAAAAAATCCTCCACCTTGTATTTAGGTATTGACTTACAGAAAGCTTTAGATACGAAAGAAGATCTGGCAAGCAATTGCATCAAAAAATATCCGACAGTTCTACGTAAGGTTTATCCCAGACTACAACATGAGTAGAAAACATGAAAACTAAACTTATCACCTCTCATGGTTTGGATTGGTGCTACACGTCTAAATACAATCATGAATTCATTCATTCATACTCTCCTTCGACTGCGATTCAGTCCCTCCAACGTTTTTCTAACTTTTCTATTTCATGTGAGTAGAACGATTTATCTTTGGCTTCAAAATAAGTTTCTGTTGCTCCACTCTATTGACTGCCAATTGGATGCCGGAGTGAAATGGTGAATCCATGTTTCATCCATTGTCACATACCGACGTAAATATTTATCCTTTTTATTTCTATTTAAAAGTACCAAACAGCGCTCTGAATCATTGATACGTTGTTGCTTTTGAGCTATTGTTAACAAACGCGGCGCCCATTTGGAAAACAGCTTTTTCATGGGCAAATTTTGATGTTAAATCGTGAAAACACTAGCAAATGACATCTTCACTATCTCAGCTATCTAGTGCACTTTTACCTTCCAATCTTCCTTCACGATTTTCAGGACTTGGTTGATGTTTTGGAAAGTCACTACTTCATCTAAATCTCTGTAACTCAATATATTATCATGTCATTCGAAAAATCAAAAAAAAAATATGCGCCATTTCCTAGTTAGTCTCGGGACTTATTGAACGATCAAGTAAGGTTGACTTTTTAACCCTTAGGGATTTCATAGGTAATAAGGGACTTAGTTGCATTATAAGTAAACTCATAACAATTACTTTAATTCTGTTTATTTACACATTCTTCTGTAAATATAAAAATAACAATGTAATTATTTAACAAATTATAATTACGATCGTTTTAAGTTTTTCTAAAATTTTTTTTTAAGTGCATTGCACGATTTTGACATTGATATTTTGCGATATGCTATGATTGCATATACATAGTTCTGTAGATTTAATTTTGTTAACGCACAATAAGGAACCAGCACATGGTCCTTGGTCTTACAAATAGTCTCAAGTCTATTTAAAAACCTTATACCTAGATATCAAAACACCGACTGACTACCGTAACTTGTCCATAATCAATATTTACATTAATATAAATAATATTTCTACATTCAAATTGTAAAATATTATAGCGCCTGTACAAGTTCCTGTAGCACGAATGCCTCAACAATGTTAACGGTTATTGACACAGCACTTCATCGGAAGATAAATATCCAAGCCCCAAGCTTCAGCGATCTACCGGCTCTATAATAACATTAGCATACAATGAGAATGTATCCGACTGCTATTTCTAGCTAACGGATCGCTATTCCTTCTGATAAAATTTCGTATCACGTTTCATTTTTTTAGTGAAGTGTCACTTCCGATTTTTGTGCTTATTGACTGGGAAAGATAAGCACGTACATACTCATATGTTGTGAAGGAAATTGGCGATTAATGGTAAAAGTTTTATTAGTATGTATTAATAAAACTCTTACTACTCACAGCTTACCTTACTTACTGCTCTTGGTAAAATTATATTTTTATGATAATAGATAACAGTTAGTTTTAACGTTTCCACAGGCAGCGACCTACCGTAAAAATTATAGTATCTCTAAAAGTCATTTGACATAGCCATGGGGTCCCATCTCTAACAAAAGAAAAATGGTTCAAACAAATATCAATAGATGGCGTTACGGGTATCGATTTGTTATTGAAGTTTATGGAAAATCAATATTAGGTCCTGATAAAAGTATTTTCTAATTTCATAAAATACCCTAAACACGTCAAAATTGAATAAAAGCTTCTTAAATGCAGTTTTCTTATTTTGACAAAATTCAATATTGTCCTCTCGGTCCTCTGGCGGCAATTTCTGGTACTACGTTGAAGTAACACTATAACAAAACCGTACCTATCGGTTTTGTTATTGAGTTTGAAGGTATTGACTATTGATAGTTGGCCAAATTTTAATGAAACTGTATTGTTGCGTTATGTTTTTGCATTTTCTATTGTAGGTAAATTATTAATTCGAATTTCAAAGATACTATAAAAAAATTCGGGCGGGGTTTCCAAAAAGTGTTCGGGTAAAACCCGGACACTCTGTGCCAAGGAACAATTACAATTGTTAGATGAATCTTTAACAAGATAAAAATTTAAATGGAATCGGCGGTTTTTTTAAGGTATCCGGAAAAGAATCTCGATTTCACCCATGTGTCCGGATTTTTTTAAGTTTTTGTCCGGCGTCGGCAATTTAAGTAATGACAGGCCTAAGTATGCTGTTTGTTTAGTAGATGCATTGTATAATCGGATACAATGTCATTACTGATGTTATTGTGTAATAAGTAAGAACATACACATAGAGATACCTAAAACAAATCATGTCTGTGATAACCTGTTAAGTAATTATACGTTAAGAGCTATAACACATAATTGCATTTTACAAAATTAGGTATTTACGCACGACATCGACTAGGTTGCACTCGCGAGTTCCTGACACTGTGTTACCGCAGTGACTAAGCAATCATGATCCTTTTTCTACTATTAAATTATTTGTTTTACTTCCTGTCTTAAAATATTATTAATAATGCGTAATGTTCCAGCCACTAGCTATGCACCTGCCGCTTTGCTCGTATAGATTATGATAGTATGAAGTTTCTTATTTTTAAAAGCATTAAGTAGGTATTTTAAATGAAATTATTTCCATATTAAAAATGTGATTTAAATTAATAAAAAACTATTTAAATATTTCAGTTTAAAAATACCTAGTGGTAATTAATCCAATAAGTATTTTTGAATTGTCAACGTTTTGAGTCAGTCAGAATAAGTCAGTCGTGAAGATAGTCTGTTCCAGTACGCAGATCCTATGGAGGAGAACAGGCAAGAAACTCCAAAGACACTCTCTTTCAACATGTTTTTTTACAATTTCCTGTTCATCATCGTCAATCTTTTCGCTAATCCTCACTGTGCGAAGGTTGTGTGTTACCAGGGCCAGTTGTCGTTTAAAGGGTTTGTAGGCGCCACGCTTGGTAGGCGGGCGCAGTGTTCGGGTATGGGGTTTTGTGGTTTCGCGATAGACGCTGCACACCTTATGGTTTTTTGTCCCTAGCCAAATCTTACGGCACCCACAGTAAGAGAAAGAGCGGAGGGGGGGGGGGGGGGGTAACATTCTTCGTCAGCACCCCACAGCATTTTAACAGGTATTGAACTATCAAATCTCATTCACATACACTATGAATCTTCATTTCTTAGCCGCGCCTTGCAACTCTTCGGCAGTTATTGCTTGTCAAAAAATTTATTTAAAAAGAAATCAAGAGAGAAAGAGAAAAAAGAGATTCTTTCTTACGAGACTGTTTTCGGGTTCCCCATGTCGTCGTATCGTGAAACATTCCTATAAACTTCTAAGTACGAAAATTAATATGTTGTTTTTTGAAGTGAAAACTTCTTTAGCGGCGTTGTGCACTTTTTGGGATGGTTAAAAATTTTAAACTCACGTCAGGACACGTGACTTGATCGAAAATTCGTAAGACGGAGCCGAGTTTCTTATATTTAAAAAAAATAACATTCGAAATTCAAATATTTATGAGCGGCCAGGAGCACAGAACTTCCAGTGTACCCTGTGTATACATTTAGATATGTTATTACCTACTTTTTATTTTTAACCTAATTATATATATACAGATGTGTATGTATAAGCAAATACATTGTGAAGTTGTTTTCACTTCTGACATACAGTCCTACTACTGACTGTTTTTTTTTATAATCATATTTCGTTTCCTTTATTATACTCGTATATCGATTGCTACAAAATAACATAAGATAATGATATTATAATTTTATTTAAGGCAGGTGTACCTTGCTTCATTTGCTTTTATTAACGTAGATGTTTGTAATGTCTTTCTAAAACATTTGTACACGGAGCGTTTTCGACTCATGCCAGATACAAATCAGAGTCATCATTATTAAAAAACTAGCAACCCGCCCCGGCTTCGCGCGGGTACAAACTATACACCTAAACCTTCCTCATGAATCACTGTCTATTAGTGAAAGCCGCATGAAAATCCGTTCAGTAGTTTTTCAGTTTATCGCGAACAGACAGACAGACGCGGCGGGGGACTTTTTTTAATAATATGTAGTGATATGTAGTGAAGATTCTTATAATATGATTTTTTTTTTCATCATTAGCTCAGTTACATGATATGATGATTATTCTAAACGCAAAAACCTCATAAAGTAATGAAAAGTAAACAGAAACACTATTCGTTCCTACAATTTTCGAGGGTTTCTCTCAATTTTATCAGGATCCCATCAACAGATCCTGACTTCCTTGACATGGGACCACCCTTGAGGTACCCTATCTAACGAAAAAGAATAATTAAAAACAGTTCAGCCCGACAGCCGCTCTGCCCCCGCTTTTTAAATCTCTGATATCTTCTAAGATATAAATTTTTATTGTATGCTGGAAAGGGCAATTTTGATGTACATGAAATGCAGAACGTACCTAATGTATTTAATTGGATAAGGAATAATACGGTATTGTTTAAAACGGTTGATAAATAACCCATATTTTTTTTGTAATATGTAAAAGATAAAAATGGTTACTGTGGGCTATCCTTAGGAGATACACATATACCATCGCCGACTTTTTTATTGATCTTTTTAAGATAAACAATTCCGTAGTACATTAATTTGATCTATCTCGTAAGGTTTAGCCAGCGTTTGCAATGTAAGCGCACAAAAATATGTTTGTTACGACATGACATTACAAATCTTTGAATTTCTCGACTTTTCTCTAAAATAATATGCATGTATACTACATATAAATCTTCCTCTTGAATCACTCTATCCATTAGTTAAAATCGCATGAAAATCCGTTCAGTAGTTTTTCCGTTTATCGCGAACAGACAGACAGACAGACAGACAGTCGCGACGGGGGACTTTGTTTTATAATATGTAGTGATAGAGAAATCTATATATCACACCTCAAGTTAACTAAACACACTTGGACGCACAGCGTGCCAAACAAATATGTTTGCATACTATACATACTGCATACAATTGAAACTCTTTCGTACTTATTAGATACATACATCGTTACAAACATACAGACATAATTATTTATACATAACTTAAATTTGCATTTGTTTTCAAATGTATGGCGAGATTGATATGATGCTTAATATATTTTTTTTTATATATTTATTTATTTCAAAAACTTAACTATGTTACAGATAATAGTTTGGCAGCTTGGCTATTATCTGTAACATAGTACTAAGTTTTTAAAATAAATAAATAAATTTTAAAAAAATATGCTGCTACTATTTAACTGTAGTAAGATGTTGTAATTCGAACTGTCATTATAATAATAGTCTATACTATTCATACACTCGAAATACATAACCTAAATTGAGTCAAGATAAGCTCTACATCCTACAAAATAATTGTTCAATATTTAGAAAATAACCAAAACATACTTCCGTGATCAAAAATAGGCAGACGTAGTATACGGTTCACGTTCTGTTGTTTGGCGTTAAAAAAATCGGCACAGGTCTTACCTCTACAAGCGCTGAGTTCTGGGCAGTTAAAGGTTTTTAATTAGTTATTTAAAAAAAATACAAATACCTAATTACTTATGAACTAACGTTTATTCTGGTATAAATTGTTTGTAAAAATAATAAAGTAGTAAAGAGAAATTTACAGCTATTACGGTTTTAAGTACCTAGGTTTATGCTTTTGATTGTGTTTTTTTTTCTACGTAATCCATACTACACGTATCAAATTTTGAGGCCGCTATGAACTATATTACTATTTCAGATCAGATACATTATTATACTTTTTTCATTTTATTTGCTTAGTCGCTCAAAAATGTGTCGTCGTGCAAATTATTTAAAACTTGCTTCGGCATTTTGACTTTGTCTATAAAATTAAGACAAAATTAAGATAAGTGAGGCCGCTATGATCTAAGCTAATAACTGTTGGTGTGGTGGTGTCGGTGTTTTCAATAAGTTTAAGTGCACGGTACGTGTTCGGTACACGTGACGTGATTGAGTGACGTAACATCGTACATAGTACAACACTGATTTTGTGTATAATAGTACGAGATGTTGAATTGATTAATTTGATATTTGAAAATAAGTTGTCCTTACTGGCAGCCCGGCTTGCTCGTGATCGTCGCGTGTCGCAGCGTCAATGCTGCAATGGTAGGTAGGTAGATTATCTACTTACTGCTAAGAGTGTTCGCAACGATGTCAAACGAGTTATCCGCATTGATTTTCTTCAAACAATATTCTAATCTAAGGTTTAAGACAAACAAATATATTAGTTTGACGAAAATATTATCAAATCTGTGGTTTGACTATTATTTTTACTAATATTTTTGTACATTGATGGGAATGTAGTTGTTATGAGGTTGTACTAGAGCATAATTTGGCATGGGATACAAATATTACACAACGATGATCGAAGTGAAATTGACCTTGAATGGTGAGATGTTGCACGTACTTAGATCTGGTCGTATGTAATAATAAATATATTCGCGCAATATAAATAATGCTTACCGGATGTAATAAATAATAGGCCGTTTGATTATTTATAAGTTATAAGTTATTTTATCGGTTATCTAATATAACGAACAGTCCTACCTGCTGATTACATACTAATTATCGCCATCTATTGGTTGCGTGTTTATTGGTAAGTAAATATTTTTTTCCATTCATCGCTAGGTGGCTCTAGCTATCTATCGCGCTGCTAGCGGCATCCAGCGCCTTTGTAGGCTAAAAAATAGTAGCCCGCGGAATTGCCCGAGTTAGGAGGGTTGCATTTCGTTGTATGGGATGAGGTATCTGTACTAGTATAGTATTATGTTATCTGTGACATAGCTATGAACACAGAATAAGCTGGTAGGTACTTAGTTCGCTAAAATGTTTTCTAAAAGCGTTTATTGGGTGAAATATCCGATATCAGCAGGTCTTTGCCCTGAGAAAAGGTTTGGCCATAACGCTAACGCAAACGATTTTCAAGTTTATCCGAGTGATAGATATAGCAAGAGGTTTAAGTATACATGAAAACGTTTATGTATTATTCCGAGTAACAAAACCTCTTTAAAAACAATTACACTCCATTCGCGAAAAACAGATTTAGTATCGTAGTGCGCCTTAATATTTACCTCTACGAACATTTTACGCAAATAAATTATTATTATTATTATTATACTTTCTCAGATGTTTTCCTACTCTGGGGTAAACAAAATTGAATTTTATATTCAACCATTCCATTTAAAAAAAAAAAATCGACACTAAAGAAACAGCTCTATTAATAAAATTAAAAACTATTTAGCCAAAAATTAAATCGTCGAAAAAAAAGCAAATAAAAATCTTTTTAACAAAAAATTAAACCGACGAAAATAACTAAAAAGCAAAAAATAAATAAACCTCTTGAGCTTATTTACATAAACTATCAAATTTTATATAAACTTATTTTGAGTCAGCGCCAAACAACAAACTGATTAATTATCAAAATTTTATATGTACCTACGTAGAAATGGACATGGCTATAAGTAGGTAATTATTCGTTTTATTATTTGGTGCCGACTTAAAATAAGTTTATATAAAATTTAATGGTTTATGTAAATAGTCTCAACACTTAAGAGGTTTATTTATTTTTTGCTTTTTAGTTATTTTCGTCGGTTTAATTTTTTGTTAAAAAGATTTTTATTTGATGATTTTTTTTCATCAAAATTTTTTCATCAGCTCAGCTACATGATGTGATGATTTCTGAACGCAAATACCTAATAAAGTAATGAAAAGTAAACAGAAACACTATTCGTTCCTACAATTTTCGAGGGTTTCTCTCAATTTTATCAAGATCCCATCATCAGATCCTGACTTCCTTGACATGGGACCACCCTTGAGGTATACCCTATCTAACAAAAAAGAATAATCAAAATCGATCCATAAATAACGGAGAGAGGGCTGAACATACATAAAAATAAAAAATAAAATATATATATATATACGGTCGAATTGACAACTTCCTTTTTTTTCGTCGGTTAAAAATAAATAAACCTTTTAAGTCTGAGCTTATTTACATAAACCACCATCATTTTGAGTCGGCACCTAACTAACGATTAATTATAATGTATATATAATAAAAATTATAAATAAACCGGCAGTGAAGCAATGATTTTCAGTTTCCATCATTATCTTTGTATCCATATATATACCATTACATACCATTAAACTTTTTATGTAAATGAAACACACAAAGTTTCATTTCGATACAACAAATTACATTTCCTTTACTTTTCTCTAAATCTTCTACAAACTTCCTCTTCAAATGATTTAAAAAAGTAAGAGATACTGAACAGGTGCACATGAAGATAGGAATGAAACATACTACACAAAGGCATTACTTTATTAAACGATTTTTTACAAAAACTCGTCAAAGTTGCTTACCAAGTGGCATTATGTAAGCTAAACCCTAACATCAATAGAACATGTTACGCCACCTATCGTGATCTAACAGATGTATTATGGTACCATAATGTAACAAAAGGTAGTGTTGTAAAATATAGATCATTAGTAGATCCCGATGTTAAGGTTCTTTGGAGAGTTTTAAACGTCTTTGTCCATTAAACAGACTTGGAGCAATCCTCAAAGTGGGAATCCTGTTTATTTTTGACTACCAAGACAGTGTTTAATTTCAGAACAGCAGATTATTCAGATGTTGAACTAATAATATTTGTCTACCACGACTGTCAATTTGACAGTGTCAAACAACGTATGACTTTGACAGTGTCAAAGTCATACGTTGCATGTGTCATTCATGTCATTTACATTTTGTTTTGGCAGTTGTCAATCTACTCTTGGAATTTGGAATTCCCAAATTAGTTAAGACCGTTGTGTTGGAAATATACGTTAATCCATAAAACATTTAAATGTGATGGATCGTAACAGGAGTAAAGATGCCTCTGAAGGTATTGCGGTAAGTACAAAATTGACGTAATGAGTATATTAACCCCTATAGAATAGTTGGTCACGGTCAAATATTTCAAAAGAGGCCTTTAGTTATGGATGAGGTGACAACTTTAGCCTTAAAATTGATGAATTACGGATTAGTAATATAATGATGTGTAATACAAAAGCATTTAGTGGTACTTTTTAGTTTAATTACAAATTTTTACTTACGTTTTCTAAATTCATTTACCTGCTATAATTGTTGTGTTCCGTAATATTTATCCCTGTGTAGGGCTGCCATCCGTCCGGGTTTCCCCGGATTTGTCCTAGTTTAGAGGGCGTCCGGGGAGCGTCCGGGCGGGGTTTTCAAAAAGCGTCCGGGTCAAACCCGGACACTCCGTGCCAAGGGCAACTTATAATACTTTTAATTATTAGATGAACAAGCTGTTTAATTTCATAAAAAAATGGAATCGGGATTTTTATTAAGGTGTCCGGGCAAGAATCTCGATTTCACACATGTGTCCGGAATTTTTGAAGAGATTATCCGGTGTCGGCAATTTAAGTGATGGCAGGCCTATCCCTGTGACATCTCTACTAAAGTTAAAATATTTATTTAAATATTTGCAACTGTTATGCTGTTGACGCTGTCTATCACATACAAACTTTCAAATGGTTTATTCACTATCAACTAGCTAGGTGTCCGTGTCTTGTTTTTAACTGTTCAAGTTCAACGTGATCCCATATATACTTCTATTACCAATATGTCTAACATTTTAATGTTAAGAATACTTTAAATACTTATGTTGCAGCCTATGGGAATACAAGCACTAAACGAAACAGTGTTAAGCAATCAACCCGAGTCCCGTTATGAGTGTCCAGTATGTCTTAATTGGTTAAGAGATCCTGTGATAACCACTTGTGGCCATAAGTTCTGCAAAAGTTGTATTACTTCTTGGCTACAGTAAGTATAATACTTTATATTGATGTTAATTCCCACATTTTCATCCATATTCTGGGGCCCTTTACAAACACAAAATTTACAGACTTTTTTTATTGCACTTAAAAGTACTTACATTTCTCACAAAATAATAGAAAGAAGTAAATCAATGAAAATTTTTTGTTTTATTTTATAACTAGCAGCGCCCCTCGGTCTCACCCGCGTAAGTCCAGATCCCGTGGGAATATCGGAATAAAAAGTAGCCTATGCGTTAATCCAGGTCTCCAGCTATCTACATACCAAGTTTCATCGCATTCAGTTCAGTGTAATAGGAAAAGTTCGGGAAAGAGTAACAAATTCATCCAAACTTTCACATTTATAATATTAGTGATAGAGTGAAAATGTTAATATTAATTGATTTATAAAAAAAGTTAATATTAATTGATTTGTAATAAATTTTCTTAATATCTATTGATCTTCTTAAAGATGAGAATTTAGTCAAGAGGTCAATGTGCATAATAGTTTTTTTTATTCCCTGCCCACCCACATCTGTGATAAAACAGTTAAGCTGACATCACATAACAATTTTAGTTGAGTGGCGTTTGTTTTAATACTGCCTGCTTTATCATTCTGTCAATTTTATTAATAAATTGATTCTCCTTTGAATGAGATATAAATGTGGAGGTGACAGACAAAATTGTTTTTTATTTGCATTTTAAAATTTACAAATAAAATTTTACAGAAATAGTGGTCATTGTCCCATAGACAACATTAACCTGAGTATGAAGGTAGATATATTTCCTGACAATTATACCAAGCGGGAGATACAGGAACAAAGGATGAACTGCCCATTCTCTACCAAAGGTTTGTTACTGCAAATTTCTTGTCATATTTTAAAATAGGCTAGCATACAACATACCTATAAACTGACTGCAAAGTAATGTACAAACAAATCTAATAGATGTGTCATCCAACTCATCAGTACTCACTAGTATGCCACAAAGGATCACCATGTTTGGACTACCTTAGTCACTGAATCACAATTAAAAAAAAATCGTTGCAATATTGCAGGTGTTTTTGTCATACTTGTCTTCCAAATAATCATCTCAATAATATATAGTTTTCGTCAATCTGTGGATACTTATCACAATGCAAAAGTCAGTTCATCATAAAAACGCGAAATTAAGGATTTACAGTCATTAGTTTCATTTTGTGCTACGCAATTTAAATGCAACAAACATAGGTATCATTTTTGTGAGGTACGGTGAATGACCTTAATCGTTCGGCCCCGCCGTGTCAAAGCAACTGATTGCATATGTTGTATAATTGATTACATTGCAGTTTTAGGCCGTATGGGGGTATTTATTGATCTTTTTTTCGGCAAAATGGTCTGTTTACTCATTGTGATATCACTCTTAATCAAAAAATATAAAATTAAAAAAATAATATGAATTTTCCGATACAAAATTCCAATGATTGTACATTCGGAACGATGATCTGAATCTATTATTTCAAGATTCGGCAGGCCGTTCCTTACACCCGTTATATAAAACCAATAATTATTATATATATTATTACCACTTGTCTCAAAATGTTGAGTAATAATGTCAGCAACTTGGACAATGGTGAAATGTGCAAAGAAGATATGGTTGAACATATATGTCATTTCTACCTTGTCGACATTGTCATTTTCAACCTCTAAAGTGTAGACCATTTATTGTATGCCTCGTTCTTAATCTCTATATCGGCACGAGGGACAGTCTTGAGGTACACTTTTCATTTCAGTACATATAGAAATTTATTATTTTTGATGATTTATTTTTGCTATATTTATACACTTTGTCAGTGAACCTGTGTACACTTTGTACACATAAAATATACAGTGTGGTCCCAAAATTTTACCACAAATTTTGTAAAAGTTGTGGTTAAATTTTGGGAGCGTTATGTATAGGCGACAAATAGTTGATTTAGCTTTAAAAAAAAAAAATTGAAAACAAAAAAGATTTTTTTATTTATTTTTTCGTCGGAAAAGGCTTTTTCTAGTGTAGGTGCACATTTCTAAACAAGATATGATTTTTTATTTAAATTTCAATGAATTTGTTTTTATTTTATTAATCAAACATTTTCGGGAAAATACCCATAGTTTCATTCATGTCTATTACGAAATATGAGCTATATCGGTGAATATTCAAAAATAAGATTGCTGTATTAAAAATCACGAATGTTCCTAAAATTGTAAACGTTTTACGCTAGTCACGGGGTCTGCTTGCTATGCGACTCTAAAATATGACCACATCTTTCTGTAACATTCTGCATATAAATATTAGTTATCAACAGTTTTGCATAAATTCAGATTTTCATTATTACATATTCTATTATCTCAGGTTGCACAGTAAAAGTGACTCCATTAGACCTAGACACACACATAGCTGTATGCGAATACAACAAGCCAGAGACTTCCACACAGCCAGAAATACGTGTGCCATGTTCTTTTCAAGCTGTAGGATGCAAGGAAATGTTTGACAGCCAAGAAGAAATGAATTTACATGTGCAAAATGATGTACAGAAACATATGAGTGTAAGAAAGACTACATTTTATTTTATGCCTATATTGGACTTTACATAAGCACGGTTTAATTATACTGACTGAGCAAGAACAAATAACTTTTGATGTAGAACTAGACATAAATTGATTGTCTAGATTAATTTCCTAGAATCAAAAACGGTAGAGTTTATACATTTTAGTAGTTGTAGTAGTTTAGTAGTAGTTTTATACATTTGGTAGGAAACTACTCCATTTGAAATGTAGAAAGTAAGATTTATGGAAACAAAAAAAGGCTTTATTATTATTATTTATTTAACAAGTCTTATCAAGAAATGAGTCGAACAATTACCTATTGATTACAAAAATTCTCATTAACCGTGGCTAGGCCAAAACCATAGCTTTAGCAACTGATTGTATTAGACACAGGGCTTTTTTTTGGCAATTTTTTTAAATATATATATTATAGGGGGCAAACGAGCAGACAGGTCACCTGATGGTAAGTGACTACCGTCGCCCATAGACACCTGCAACTCAAGAGTCACAAGTGAGTCGCCGGCCTTTGAGATGGGCGCTCCTTTTTGAAGGTTTTTTAGAATGAAAACTAACCCCAGCTTTTAATAATAAAAGGGATGATTATGATGTAATCAGGCAGGCTACCTATAATATAATCTGCGACTATTAGTTGAATAACAGGGGTTGTTGGTTCTATTCTTCTTCAATTATTTGTATTTAATTTAAGTCCTACCCCTTTGGAGACTATCGCATTATGTTTTTACAGTACACAGCGATTATTTTGTCTGAGCCAAATTGAGGTATTTGAGAATTTTTTTTATTACTGTCTGAACTCATTACGTTCTCATTTTTTAAGATTGACTGTCGCAATAATATGGCAATTTAATATTATTGATTACTTTAGATGTTTCTCAATATTTAGTAATCTTAACGACTTATGATTAATTATGACGCTGTTTGAACAAAATGAATTAATATTTCAGTTCCTTATGAATGCTTACTCCGAAATGAAGATAAATAACGATATGTCGAATGCTAGCATTGATGCTAAGGAGCAGGAAGCTATGACGCTCTGGGAAGCTCCCGATAAAGATGGCAACGAGGCTTCATCAGCACCGCTCGATAATACCAGTGCTCTGATAAGGTAAATAATGGTATTACCGTAAACCTCGATGACTTTCATTTGATAACTACTACCACAGAAAGATTCTATAAGGTAGATAAGCTATATAACATCACGCTGTAGCCCTTAGGTGTGGACATGCATACAACCTGTGCTTCATAATGATTTTTTATTTTATTTTGATTAATAAAAGCTGTTGTTTTTTAGAGCGCTGTACGAAAGAGTAGTCGTACTAGAGCAGCGAAACCGCGAACAGGACATCGTAATAGCGAACATGTCTAAACAAATTTCCGCTTTCGCCGTCGCAAAAATGAAGCAGAACAACGACATGTTACTGAGGTATTGCATGGGGAACTACATTTGGAAGATCGATAACTTTAAAACAAGACTGGACGCCATGTTGAAAGATCATTATAAAATGTTGTACAGCCCCGGGTTTTACACGTCGCCTAATGGCTACAGGTAATTACTTATCCTGGTGCATATTTCTAAACAACATACATGCTTACATACATACATACTTACATACATACATACTTACATACATACATACTTACATACATACATACATACATACATACTTACATACATACATACATACATACTTACATACATACAATATACATACATACATACATACATACATACACACATACATACACACATATATACATACATACGTACGTACAGTCACGTCTGTATCCCCGAAGGGGTGGTTAAAGACTTATTAAACACCCACATTTTACTAACTATAATTTGGTCCCACTCAGGTTGGGGCGGCAATGGGCTCCTACGTCCACTTTGGGAATTAAAAACGGGAAAATTGCGAGCATATTGAAAGGGAAAGGTAGGTAAGAAGGGAAGGAAAGGGATATTGCTTATACGGATGTGTTGGGGGGTGTAAGCAATGGTACGAGGAGGTCAGAGACCTTATGACATTTCAACATTTCATAAATTTTCATGCCAAGTTCAGTTAATCTGTTTTTTTTTTTTTTATGCGGACATTTTCGGACAAATCCGGACATTCCATTGACATCCTCGGTATTAAATTTAAATAGCTATAGTTATATTCACATTAGTTCTCTGTTTTAGATTTTATTTGTAAATTTTCAAAACGATTTGTCCGTTATAAAATAAAATTTCTGTATTCAAAATGACGAATTTTCAAAATTTATATTTAGCAAGTAAATTTATAGTAAAATATGACCACAGGTTTCTGTAAGGCCTTGTTTAACGCGCCTAACATTTATTAATATCTCTGTCTTGAAAAGGTATATTATATTGCAGATTCTGTGTCCGACTCAACATCTCTCCACAAAACCCTCAATGTTTTGCTCTCCACGTGCATCTAATGAAGACGGAGCACGACGACTGTCTCGAGTGGCCATTCAACGGGCGTATATCCTTCGCGATGATCAACCAATACAACGCTGATATGACGCAACGAGATACCATGATGTCTAACTCCTCGCTCATCGCGTTCAGAAGACCAACAGCAGAAATATGTGTCAGAGGGTTTGGGTATACGGAGTATGCGGTTGTTAGTGACGTCGTCAGAAATGGGTTTGTAAAAGATGATGTGTTTGTTGTACGTGTTAATATAAAGCGTGTGTGACGGCAATAGTACGGGTTTAAGTTTAACTTATTGAAATTTTGACTTAATATCTCGGAACTATTATTTAAACAGCTTTTGTTGATTTTTATTCAACTGCAGCTTTAATGAGTTAAATTATATACAGGATGTTACAGAAAAGTGTGGTCATATTTAATGTACACACTGTATATGATATAATTATTTTACCACCGGAAGAGGTAAATCTGTATTTCTAATAATGAAGTGAAAAAATAATTGTCTTTTTAATCGATATAGTGAATTGTCGACTTTTAACTTTGCCGATATGAATAAACTTTGTGTTTGACCCACAGTTACATCAGTGTAAAGGCGCAATTATGTAACCACGCACCATTAAGTAACATCCTGTATATTTGATGAAAAAATATCTATAAACTGAAATAAAGAACAAATATTCTGTAATTCAATAATTAAAATATGTAAAGACCAGGAGGTGTAAATATGAAGCCATCGTAATCACTGAAAGAACGAATTCATATTCGTTCTTTCCGCTCGTGTTCCGCGGAAATTATAAACTAATAGTAAAAAATAAGTAATTGACAATCTACTACTTTTTTTAAATCTTTTAAAAATAACAAAACTGTAAGATGGTAAAAGTTCATGCAGCCAATTTTTTTTAACGTCTCTTCAACTAGTAATAAGTAGTAAGTGTTTTTGCGTTACGCTTAAAACAATAGTTTATTTAAAAATTGAAAAATGATTTGAAATAAAAATGTTGGTAAAGCCTGCAAATGTTAATGTTATAGAATAATGAAGGAAATCGTCAGAGGTTCAAGTTTTTTTATTATTAAGTATTTATTTTTATACATTTTGGCACATTTTTGGCCTTATATTTGGACAGGTTTTCTTTACATTCCATCCAATTTGAAGTATCGCTTTGTAATGATTAGATTAAATTTAGACTTTTAGTATCAGTGAATCTTATTTTTAAGAGTCTCTGTTTCAAAAATGTTAATTAGTAATTTAAGTGTTAATGTGAGAAATGTACTTAGTCATTAATATATGGTTATTTCATTCCGTCCATATGTATACATGTAAGTGCCTTTTACTTTACAAAAACTGAATTATATAATTAACTTAAATTAATGTGGTTTGTAATAGGGTGGTGTAATTCGCGGTATAACAACTAGATGAACGTATCTACAAAAAAATCAAAAATGGTTTTTTTTTTTTTCAAAATACTGTCACAAAGTACTCCTTTATGAAATGCCAAAACGACGTAATTGTAAATGCAATATTTCACAAATTCCAAAATAACAAAATAGCTAAGGAGCCACAAGGAACTAGGTAAATTCTCAGAGTGTTTTTGCTCCCCTGTAAAATTAAGAAAATGTAGGTAACGTTCATCTGGTTCTTACACCGCGAATTTATAAACCTATTAAAGCTTCTGTATGTATCTGTTTAGCAAAGTCAAGCGAAGTATATAGAAACAGTGTCATCATTCGTTCGTAAAAGGAATCCAAGTACGTATTCATCAAATAACGCTAATATTCTAGCGGTAACGAAGAAGGAAGAGAGTAGTTAGTACTTCTTCACTGTTCTCAAAGCAGAGGAATGTAGAAAAACCGTATGCATACTCACACTGATAAAAATCATATGGTGCTATTTATTACAAGTGAATCAGTGTTACGTCGATAAAAGGAATAAAAGATTAATTGTAATTAGGATTAAAAGATGTTAATTTGATGACGACATTATTACCTATATTTTTTGTTCAGATTAATTTGCCTACCTTTTATTTATTGTAAGGGGCAGTTCACACTGAATTGGCAGCTGCCAAAGCTTCTAGCATGTACATACATTTTTCGCGCGTCCTACCCGAGTCTTTCAAGCGAGCATTGTCTTGTAGATTTAAAAGCTTGAAATGGTCTGACAGTGAAACTGCCGGACTCTACGCCGACTGCTGCCACTTCAGTGCGAATTGACCCTGATACGAGTCATTATGATAGAAGCTTACAATAAAGCAATAATTGAAACCAGTAGCATACATTTCATAATTAATATTTATTAATTTACTTCGGCGTATGTATGAGATCTGTCAAGATTATATACAAGACATAATCCATCCACGGTCTAGTTAGTATTGGTAAAACGACTTGTTTACTACGAGTAACTCAGAGGTATACAAATTTTATTTATAAATGTATTTTTAAAGTCAGAATTTATATTATATATTTACATTCCAATTTTGTGGAGGTTTTCGGGGATCTATTAAGGCATCCCAATAATATTGTAAGTATAAGAGACTGGTGCTGACCTTGTCACGTACTTATTGTATTTAATTGAAATATAAAAAGTATTATAATTGTATTGATTGTTTTATTTTACTACGATCTGGACCAGAGTTAAAGGGTTTTTGTGGGAGCCCGGAGCTAAAACTCGTAACAAAGTATTTAGTATTCGATTATACGCATCATTTATGCTGTCTAAGTTTTTATACACTAAATAATCCAAATTAGTCGCTTGTAAAAGGAATCATTTGGGGCATGGATGACGTGATGGGGACCAAGTGAGATTTTATATTTAAACTTGTGGAACCTGCTTTATTTTTACTGTCTAATAAAATCTATTAGGTTTCAATCTTAAGAGATACTTACAAGAAAGAACTATGACATGGCATTTTATTTGCATTTATATAGTAGTTCATATTACTTCTAGCTCAAATATCCTTTGAGCGAGAAGTAATATAAACTTCCTAAACAAAATAAGACAAAGCTCCGAGTTTTTCTCAATTGGTGTCCGGGTTGTTAGTTGGCTAATGATATGATTACAGTTCTAGGCATAGTGTTTAATACTCTTTGGTTCTAAGCAAACATCTCCTTGACGAGCCCTTAGTCTAGTGGGTAGTGATCCTAACTACTGAGCCAAAGGGTTTGATTTCCACTCAGTTTGTCTACCTAATAAAATAAAATAATGATATACGGACAGAGTACATGAAGCTATAACTTTAGATAGTGACTTTTTACCATTGCTTCAAATGCGTTTATTGTTTGAGCTTTTCTTATTTCTATAGGTAGTGCATTCCACAACCTTGTTGCAACAACGGTGAAAGATATGTTAAGAAACGATGCGGGATGCAAATGCATTTTAACTCTAGATTTTCTGTTTTCTGATGATCTTAAGAATCTCGTATGTGTATCATAAAGGAACTCAAAGCATCCCTTAAGGTAGGAAGGGTTAAAAAATATATGAACATTCCGGCGATGGCGAATTGGTAACCACTCGAGCTTTTGACGAATTTTGAGACGCGATCATATTTTATCTATAATACCTACGTATGTATACTCTTATACATATGTTTATCAGCAGTCTGGTTACCATAGTATTGTGTATGGTACAGGCTCTGCCTAGTTTGGGATCAGGCGGCCATGTGTGAGATGTGTCTAATTTTTATTATTATCTTACATTTCCAAAAATATGAATTTATTGCTTAAAATCGATACTAAATAAAAACTAGTAGTTATGTGACAATCAATTTATTGGTATTCAATTCTTACAAAGATAAACATTTACATTCTAATTGTCTTAATAAAATATAGGAATTTAGCTTATATAATGTAAATACAACTAAGAGCTAGCTAATATTTAGCCTTATCACATCCAACCATCACAATACTTCACTTCTTAAACATACATCTGTCACAAACATGATGTTCCCAACTCTACCATATTTAAAAATGCTAATTTTTACTTCCATTTAATGAATGAATGGTTCAGTGTTGTAAATAAAACACTCATTCACTCATAAATAATCATTCACAACAATATTTAAAGTCTGAATTTCTGAAATGAACATATAATAATAATGAAGCTGAGATCTTAATGCTTAGCCGGTGTCTGTCTCTGCTTGCAAACATCTCATTTTTGTTTTTGAATACACGTTAAAGGAAATTAGAGTGTAGGAGTCACCACATAGAATGCTATGGAACCTTCAATTACTTGCCAACATGCACGGAGACAAACACACGCACAGCTAAGCAAGTCCATATACATGAACTGTCAATTTTGGCAACGAACAGTGATGAACACGGTTTAGGATCTAAATTAGTTTTGTAACAAAATATACCTACAATTTTCTTAACCTCATCTACACAATAATAGTTTTAAATACTATAAAAATATTAAAATATTTTTACCATTGTGATGTATACGAAATCGCTATAATATAATATCTAAGTAGTCTACGAATAATGATAACTGAAGAGATGTAAGTCATATAGCTATTATTTTATTGCTGGATCCACTGACTTAATACATTCATACACTCATACTCTTTCAACGTCAATCGCACTAGTGCTCAAGTTCGCGTTTAAAATGTGCGCATGCCCTACATAGCTCAAGCTCAACCGTCGTAGCTACGTTCAACCGACACTATGAAAAGTTATTCTGCAATCATCATGTCATCATCACAACCTTACACACAATGGCATATTGTAAAATAAACACAGACCACACAATACAAACACCGTGACAGGACCACGTTATATTAATGACAGCCAACTGTCACTGCAAACTGTGCTATGGTATAGTTTTTAAACAACGCCCACCGTGGTACAGCTTACGTAGTGCTTTTTCAAAGAAAACTACATTACTTTATTTACACACACAAGGCTAGTTTTTAAGCAAAATCAAGCTTTTATAATACAATTTAGTGAAAGTAAACAACGCACAATGTGGCACTTTTAAGCACTGTCTACGTATAAATTGAGCCTTATTTTTATAGTACAAGTGACTACCTCATTATGGCTTGCTACAAACACACTTCTTTCAACATTTAAGAACTACTTTTAACTCCACCCAATACAAAATTTACTTAAAATTATTTGTAACACAAGTTTTTCTCGTAATTTGAAATTTGCTGATCTCATCGTGATATAGATATTATTTATCTATTAAATATAATTAATAATTATATCAAATAAAATATTAATAGTCGTAGCGTAGTATTAATATTTTATTTGTAAAGATTAATATGCAACGATACGATACAATATCAAATAAAAAACAAACACAAAAGCCTCTATTGCATTAATGAACCTAACACATTATAATTAAATCTTCTACTTTGAATATATTTTTTTTAAATTAGAAGATTTTAGATATAAATTTGTAAATTGAATGGCTAATAATATATATTTCTATCTAGACTAGACTAATAATATCTAAATTTGAAAATGAAAACTTAAGTAATTAAACAATAAAAAATACAATCGCAAATTAATAAATATAAGATATACCTACAAGTCACGATGTTTTTCAATTTTTCTAGGAATTTCAAATTTAAATACTGAATTCCACGGTACAACGTGTCAGTCTAATTTGAGAAGTTTATCAAACCTTCGGAAGCTTTCGCCAACTTTGCTAATTTCGTACAAAAATCTTGTTTCCACTCACTACTTCATCAAATTAAAAATTAGTTTCCAAGTGACTATATCGCTATACTAACCGACTACATAAATATAAGTACCTACTAAAATGTTAATCGTTAATCGTTAGCCAGTTACAACTTTGATATTATTAGAAATAAATTATGCATCCACGCTTCTCAGATTCTGGCAACACAACTGTAACTGTATTGTATTTGAGATAATGTGCGAAATAATGCTACCAGAATATTATGTAAATAAAATCATCAAACTATACAAAACCGATTTATTCTGCTGTATTCAGTAATAAAATTAAAGTTTTTAAATTTCAATTTCATAAAAAGAGAATAACTACTGAAATATTAATTTAGAAATCTTCGACCATTTTTTTTATTTCGAACACAGCATCAAAGCGGTACAAATAAATAAATACATTCACTCGTGACAAAACCATAGACATAATTATAACAATAGACCGCGCTATCCTATCCTGCAAGTGGATGCGATAGCTCGATAAGAGAACGGTCCTATACGTGGTCCTTCTATCCTTGTCTAGGGCGTGTACAAGCGCGTGTGTGTGTGTTGGTACTCTGTGTTGATGCGCAATTGTCAACTTTGTGCCGCAATCGCGGCTTCAAAGAGACAGAGGGACCACGTATGGTAGCGTTCTCCTTTTTATTCATATATCGCATATCACGCCCCCTTGCGCGGTCTATTCTTGTATGTCTATGGACCGAATGGAAAGTTTTAGTTGCGATGGGAATAATTGATTAAAAGGAAGACATGTTTGACGGAAGCAACACAACCCTACCCTGCACCGTTTTTACGTAGGTTTCTAGTTGAGCTTCTAATTACGGTATTTGAAAAGCTGATCCAGTGACGTCACAACACAGTTCTACACCTTGGTATATTGCTGAATAACAACCGATACCAGAATGGAACTTAAAATTTCACGTCTCAAAAAAGTGATAATAGTACCTTCTTTTTTGAGTGACGATATTTTGAGTAATGTATAAAAGTATTTTTTTTTATCGTATAAAACAGCTGGGTACATCCCTATATACTTCTATATTCTACATTACTATAAGAAGACATCAAAGTACCAAATTCCGCAGCGAATGCGTCTTGTCAAATCGTTTAATTCAATGGAATGTACGAAAACCAAACGTAAATATATAAGCGTGCTTAGAGTGCATCTAATTTGTAACAGAAACTGTTCAAGCATTAACCTACTCAAGCTCTATAATTTCTACATATCACAGTAACGGTAAACAAATGCATTGTGTTGAAACACGACCCCAATAATATATAATTCATAATACGAAAACACATATACCTAAAATACATAAATGACCACTAGTTCCTATGGCACGCTAACCTTTGCCTTTGTACATAGACAATTCACCAAGGAAAATAAGATAAGATATAACACAAAATCTCAGAACATACTTAACAGCTGTGACTCCGAAACGCTGTGATCCCGACGTTTCGATCGAATTGCGCCGATCGTGGTCACGGGAGGACTGGTGAGAGGTTAGCTACGCCTCCGTGAAGTGCGAGTTTCCTAGAAGTTGTCGGGTAACCAAAAAAGGCATTGCGCCTTGTAACTGTTATCGCGATTTACACATCTAAAATCTCAGACAATATTATTTCTTGTAGACAATAAATTACAAATTTCTAAATATGGTTGCTAAACAATATGTCCTGGTTTTTAAACAGTTTTATGCCTGGGTCCCTTCTGTAGACAATGTAGGTACCCTGGAAAGATTGCTTCTGGACATGGATCCCTTTCAAGTATCGCGAGTTATACATGCGCCCTTAAGTATCGCCATACTTAGTACTAAGTATTGCCATACTTAGTACTAAGTATCGCAATACTTAGTACTAAGTATCGCCATACTTAGTACTAAGTATCGCGAGACTTAGTACTAAGTATCGCCATACTTAGTACTAAGTATCGCGAGACGTAGTACTAAGTATCGCGATACTTAATACTAAGTATTAGAAGCAATCTGATAGTAGAACACTTACTTAAATCACTAAAAGGGCATGACTCTAGCATGCAGTTACAAAGAAAATTTTTGAAAAAACTACATATCCGTTTAGAAGTTATTACCGTTATAATTTCTAAGTCCATGTTTCATAAAAGCAGGTGGAATGTGTAAAAATTATCCAATTTCCAAAAACTTAAAAACGTCATGCATGGGGCAATATAATTTTGCAAAATAATTGCACTCGTCTAATGTTATCTTTTTAAATTAATTATGAACGAGATGGAAACACACTCGTTTACCATTAAAAAAATAGTCGTCTATGAAATGCTCGTTTTTCATGTAAAGATTTATATATTATTGGGATACAAGATTTAATTTTTCTTTAAAATAACTCATGTGGTACCATAAACAAGCTTCGTGATACATCACTAAATTCATAGAAGCATATAAAACTACATAACTTACTCAATACTCCGTATTACTGGATTTTAATTCTGTATGGATCTTATAAGATAAAATGTGTTAGAACATGTTCAATTTCTCAATAAAAATATACTGGTCAGTGTCAAGCGCCATGTAGACACGCCGCCGACGCGACAGGCCGCTTCACACCTTGATAAAGGGTCCGCGTCAGTCTAGAAATTAGTAGATACCTACTAATATTGAACCCGACGGGGGCCCGAACTATGAGCAAAACCGTAAATCTATAATAAATGTGAGTACTACTTGCAAACATTTTTATTCTAATGTTCAATGCGGTATTAGACTCTTAAGAAATTTGGTTAAACAATGATTAAAAAATAAAAAACTTGAAACCAGTAATGAATATAGTGTTTCATACTCAATTACATAAGGACTGTTAAACAATTTATTTTAGCAAAGGAAAAACTGTCTTATTCCGTATAAAATAAAAACTAAACACTGTTGCATGCATTTTTTTTTTGTATTTGCCGAGTACCAGTTTTTGAGAATAAACTAGCCTTTTTACCCTTTATATCCAGCTCGACACATTTACACTTAAATTATTAATTTAATCTGCGCTTTACGACGAATAGAGACATTCATCATTGGCAACGTGATTAACTTTTTTCACTATCATTTTATCACTTATTATTATAATTACTTTTAGAATAAAAAACTATTTCCATTTCCTGAGGTTATAACCCCCCTTATCTACAGTTCGGTACATGTTACATTTATATGCAGACATACAGAACTAGAACCCTAATACACTCAGATAAACTACACTTACAATTATCATTAAGTATGAATATGTTAAACTTAACACTACACATCAACCATACATGATATAAATAACGTATCGATTTAAGTATGAAGATCATTGTATAATTATAAATGTCAAATTGCCACTGCTATCAATCATCTCAACTATAGACGTCCACTAATGAACGTCCTCACCCAAATAATTCAACAATAAAAGGTCCTTACGCCGCTTCCTTCCAACTACTTCTTAGCACTTGCACCATTTCCACATACGCCTTTCTTTAACTAGTATGCATCAGTTAAATAATTCTTATCAATAATCTCAAAAACAATGCTAAATATTGTCAACAACCAACCAATATTTTGTACATCATATCAAAGTCAACCTTGTTACAGAGACATAAAGACGATAATGATATACATAATAAGTGGTATCACAAAAATATCAAAATGTTCTTTCTCTTAAAATTGCATTTTAAAACAACATTTCGACTTCTTTAGTCATTTCAATCTTCAATAGAAAGGAAACTTATTTAAAATCAGTTTACATTATGACTTAATATTTACCCATAATATGTTATAATAGTGAAAAGTTCTTTACACTAACTAGCAATTGTATTCTCTGCAATGGTGAGTACCTCAGTCTATAATAAGTAAAATATCGGTATCGGTATACATATCCGTTACAAGGAATAAAAAACTCTATTTCAACAACTCCTTTTTAACCGACTTCAAAACAAAGTTCTGAATAACTCAGTCGTTTGGGAACCGATATTGAATAAAACATTGCCCCTAAAAGCATTGCATAAAATATTTCAAACTTAAGTACGATAAATCGCCGGTGAAGGTTTGCAAGAAAACGTGGACTAAGAAAATAACTGAGTTTAAACCATCATTGTTATTTATTTTAAACCTAGTCTTTCCTGATAGGGTAAATTATAATCGATCGCTCTTAATTGATAGTAAAATTAGATCTAAAATTTTAGATATTGCATTGATTGATATGAATGAAAGAATAAATATTTTCTTAAAAGCTGATATCCTATTATAATGTAAACATAAAATGTCCGTCCTCAACCCAGCTTAGTTAATAATGATCAGACCGGATATCAGATGATTGATAGCCCTTCATCTAAGCATTCCATACTTTCTTTCTCCATAGTTATATAAGTTTAGACAGAGCTACTGGAATCCCCAGGGAAGTGCAGCTGATTGTCTCCTCCGCAGCTCGGAGTGGGGGACGACGGCGGGTCCAAGGATGCGCGAGATGCCGAACTGAAACTCGAAGATGACAATTCTTCTTGTTCTACTTCGTAGCGACCGCCTGCTGTTACAACTGCAACACAAATATAAAAAAATGTTACATGTCATTTTACATTATTCATTTTATTGAATACTATATAATATGTAAGTAGTTTTAATTTGAGCGCGCAAAAGCAGGGACTATCGGCGACATTTGAAAGTATTAATAACAGCTATTGCTATCTCAGTTTACCGTTCCTTATACATAAGGGAGAAAAGAGAGGAATGTAGCTTTGTTCTGTTTCGTATCTTTTTAAACTTTTATGATACTTGTTACTTTTTAAACGTTAAATTCGTTTATTATATATATATGTTAAGCTAATATTAATCGTTTTAATGTAATTTACCACGCTCGGACAAGCATACGATCCAACTTATGAAAAATGGTCACTATTTAACGTCACGTCACATGAAATACCTGAATTAAAATGCGACGTACTTTATTGTTTAAAAGTAAAATAAATACGATAAGCAATACTCATAACGTGGATCACACTGTAGTCAGTGCTGATACTTGCGTTAGGAAAGAAGAAAATCCATTAATCCCAATAATTGCAGCAAACCACTTACGGGTCGATCTTGTAGGTCCTTGAGATTGACGAACCTGACTCGAAGTAACACTTAAAGAAGATCGCATACACCGTATGCGTCGTTCTGCTACACGGAACAGACAGTCGGAAAGAGTTGAGCAAGGTTCTTACAAGTACAAGACACAACAAGTATATGTGATTCTTTACTTCCTTGATTCCCTTGACAGTGAGATATTGGAGCTAACATCCGAAGGGTAACTGGAAAGGCCCTCTCTTCAAGTATTATTTAAGGTAATGTAATAATAAGTAGTATAAGGTACTTCGAAAATTACACCCATACTGACTTCCAAAGAATATAATATGCGCAATTTTAGAGGTAGAAATTGGTAGATATTTTTATAATCACTGGTTTAATATGAAAAAAAAATGTCCAGTCTTAGGGTTTAAATTTTTACAATCGGCATCCAAAAAATCAATAATAAACAGCACTCAAATATCCATTTATGTTTTTTACTTTTTTTGTTATTCGAAACTGATACGATTTCAAAGTTTTTTGAGGTAAGTTTTTAGTTTTTATAACTCAACCTGAATTGTTCCGTTTTTCTATCAATTATTGCGTATGAGAAAATGTTTAGACACACGCGCTCACTTGCCCATTTTAGATGCTTATTAGTTCTATTTATGGGTTATGTCAAAGAGGAAGCCAAGGTCAGCCGGGGTTCTTAGGGACTTTCTTCTTAGGTATCCAAGTCCCTTGTAAAAGACCCACTTGTGACGTATGTTGTAGATTCAACATACCACTTCAACGTTAGCCTCGGTAAGGTGATGGGCAGGGGGGTTTCCACACGATAAAAAAGGGGTTATGTCAATACAGGTCTAAAAAAACAACAAAACTGTTTTTAAATTCTCATCTTTAATATACAGATACAATTCAGATTTTTTAAACACTCCATAACATTATTAACAAAACATTACAGCCAAGGTATACATTACACGCGAGAAACTTTAAGCCGAAGACATATTTAACATACGCTACATGACAACTGCTGAAATATTTCGCCTGATAAACCCATTAACAAACAAAAACTTGTTTTGGAAATATATATTATAATATCATACCATAGGAAACATAATTGATCGATATCATCCAAACTTCCGTTTTATTTTTAGATACGATTATAGGAACATTGAACATGTCAAATGTGGGTTTATCAAGCAAATAGTAAAAA
The DNA here is from genome assembly GCA_963859945.1 of Euplagia quadripunctaria. NCBI lineage: Eukaryota > Metazoa > Arthropoda > Insecta > Lepidoptera > Erebidae > Euplagia > Euplagia quadripunctaria. The sequence goes on from OY982565.1 coordinate 21,472,830, forward strand.
TTTTATATGCTTTTGATATGAACAATTTTCTACGAACTTTATTAAACAATACGATCTGCTTATTAAGCGATTATTATAAAATGTACAAGTGGTTGATATTTATTATGCTTTAATTACACATCACTTTGGTGTTCATTTATATAGAAATGAAGGTTTATTTAGATTAATACCATAACCTATTCGTTCATGACAATATATTTTGTCGTAGTACGTAAGAGAACAATGCCTATGGATACCCGAATTATTATATCATTAAAGTTTCATAAGTCATAAATACCTGGGTAACTTTGAACTGAAATAGGAAAGGAAATAAAGAAGGTCGTACAAGTAACTTTTTAAATCTCAGAACCGTTTGATTACCGATGCTCTATGATCTGAGTAAACCGATTTCATCTTAGGTACAGTACAAGTTGTATTTTAGATTGACATACAATATCAAAAGTATTAGAGGCCATTGGCATTCAATAAATAAATATTTAAGACTTTAAATTTAAATTATTTTCGCGTGTAAATAATAGGCAAGATCTAGTAATAGATGAGAATACGATTTCGATAAAATTGTACTGTTTTGGAAACCAAAAAATGTGTGGACGAAAGAAATATTTTTATCAATCAATTAGGTCAATTAATTATTAATTCTAAAGAACAAAATTATTGTTAAACGTAAAATTAATTTATCAGCTCCAAAAAAATATTTATGCTGCCGTTAATAAGGTACAACTAACAAAAATGTTATACCTAATATCACTACACATGTAGAATAAGAGATACCAAAATAATAAGGATACATTTTAGTATAGATTAATTTAACGGTTTGGATTACAAAATAAGACATTTAAAAAAATAAGTACTATGTGAATAGGTTGCAATATTGTTTTTTTTATTTAGTAAGCATAAGCTTGGAACAAAAGTATTTTTTTTTTATACTATAAAATCACAGATATTGTTACTAAGAAAACTTTACTTTTTGTTTTATTTCAACACGACCCGCATTTGCAAAGTTGTAATAATTATGAGGCTCAAGAGAACAGGATTAAAATCCTATTGGAGACTAGGAATAAATGACGTCACATCAATGTGTCGACACCTGCATCCACCTATTTGCTCTGCAAAGAACAAGGCGGGGTTTATAAGGTCAAGGTGTTCGAAGGAGTGCGGAAAAAAACGTCACATTTATTTTGTTTGTGTATGTATCAATTAAAATTAAATATAGTTGCAAGCATTAATCAAAATAATATCTGACATAGGCATGTTCTATTCCCTGTCGTCTTACATAATTCATGAAAAACAATATATAAATCTTATATATTTTTGTAATTCATTAGCCAAAAAGTCTTACATTACTAGAGATCTCGACATCGAAATAATTTTAGCAATAATTTCATAATCTAATTTCCTTGATTCACTAAAATGATTAGTCTTTTTATTTAACAGTAATTGAGACCGATTCACTTTCTATAGAGCCTAACTTTCAATTCAGAGAGATATAAAAAAATATAACCTAAAAAGTTTGTTTTCAGCAAATAATAAATTAGTATTATGCACCACCTACGTATTACATTGCTTACAAAGTAATTGAAATAAAAGTCATAAAAAGGATTTGATTAGTCGTACATACAAATAAAAATAAATATTTGTCATGATTCAACATATAATTTAAGCTAATTAAAATTATTAAAACATTGGTTAATAAATAATACTTGTCGATAGTTACAACATATTTGTACACGATGACAGCCGTTTATCTGAGAAGGTATTACATACCGATTTCACTAAGTTAGTAATCAATCAACTGTTTCCGAAAGAGACATTACAACATAAAACCTTTGTCGTTACCATTAAGTAACATTCGCCGGAGCATACAACTGTAAAGAGCACTTAATGTTGAAGAAACTAGATCCTTCAATACGAATTTCTAAGATATCTTGAGAACAGAGAGCATTGTACGATTTTAAATAACAAATTAAACCAAAATTCCTAATTTTATGCTCAGTAAACCCTGAAAGCTAAGCCATTAATAATATTATCAAACATGTAAAGGTGCCATCATTCAATGCGAAAAGTATCTCATATGTATCGCCTTTTAAACACTTGTTTAAAGAGATTGTTGGTTGAATAAAAATACTGAAATATCTAATTCAGAAACAGTAACATGAGGCAAAGCAGAACAATAAATTAATACTGAGGTATGATCGCAATATAATTACAAATAAATGATTAATATGAGCCTCAATCTTATCAAGGTCATGTATGCTCTTGTGTATCGTGAAAGACCTTCAAAGTAGTTGTAATTATTATAGACACAAAGTCCATACAACAAGGATGAATTCCTGCTTCAAAAAGAGAGATTAGCTAAAATTAATTTACTGGCCTATTAAAAGGTCTGTAACTATAGATAGTGTTTATTTAGCCTATTGTTTGCATAAAGCATGCAGTTTGATTTCACTACATCTATAACTAAATAAAGAAGAGATAAGTACTAATAGGAGTACCTGTTATACAAAAAATGTATTCAATTGTTTTGTGAAGTCATCGCACCAATGATATAAGGTAATATCAAAATATAGCATGAATCTAAAACTAAAGAGTATATTAAACGGCTTTAAAATTTTGATGGCTTTATTTGTGCCTTCACAAAAAATCGAAGTTTATATTTTTGTTGAATTTTACTAAGTTTTTAAATTTTTATGTTTATTTTTTTTTGATATGACATACAATACCGCTACAGAACAACGATAGAAATTATTGCCTATATACTTTAGGCTTTAGTAGCACATATTTTTAAATCACTTTTTTATAATATTTTAATATTTTTTTTTTGTCTTTTACCTGTGCTTAATCACATAATTGCGTTACTTAACTAATATTACTACAACAGCAGCAAATATTGAATTTATTATTCGCGTAAATACAGAGATATTTCAGCTTAAATTATGCCAATAAATTAAAAATATTACAACTAACTAACCATGTGAATTGGTAGAAGGTACAATGTAGACCTCACAACATCCGTTGTGTTTGCCATAATGTAAGCTGAGTATATCTTATCATCAAACTACTATAAATATTGCAAAGATCGGAACGTAAATTAATTATTTATTAATATCACTGAACACATTAATTCCATTATTACTTTTTCTTTTTACGCGATTTTTTAGATTTAGATGATTGCTTAGTCGAAGGCATAGTTACATTAGAAGCACCGATTGATTTTTTGTCGTCTTTATCGCTATCAGTGGACACTACTGGTGATGTGTTATCATCATCCGACGATTTCTCCATCACCTCTACGTCTTGATCTTCAAATTTATCATCATCTATCTTAACCTCTTGTGAAGTTATTTTGTCATTTTCAACTACATTAAAACCTCTCTCTTTTTTCACAGGCATTTTTTCTAAATCTATCAAATTAAAAGCACTCGATTCTATAGCTTTACTTGTGGTTTCTTTTATAGTTGACAGTATACTGTCTATATTAATCTTACATATAGGACTTGTTATTTTCGTATCACCAACGTCTAAAAGACTGTCACGCATGACTTCTAGTTTAAAATCGTCTAAACCGAAATCTAAAGGTTCTAATGGCGGTAAATCGAGTACCGAATGATGTTCATCAACAAAATTTAGTTCCGTGGGCGCATCACATTCAGCTACCATAATATCAGTTCTTTTACAGAGTTCTATTAACTTTTCTTGCAGAGACACCTGTGGAATAGATCCAGCTTCTTCTTCGAAATCTGCAACCTCAGTTACTTTGTTAGTTCTTTCTGGTTTCTTTTCTAATACAACTGGACCGTCCATAGGCTTTTCCTCTTTTTTGCCACTCCTAGACGCAGCTATGGAACTCCAAGATTTAATTGGCTTTTCAGTTACTTCCACTTCCTGTCTTCCCCCAGGTTGAGGAGATTTCTTACGTGATTTCCCTTTAGTTATCTGTATTTCTGGAAACTCATCTTTCATTGTATCTATTACATATACATCTTTAACTTCATTATCGTAACGTTTTTCTGATTTTCGATCGGCAAAAGGCGATGGAGACTTACTCTTCTTAGATTTAGCTGAATCTTTCACAGTGACAGAACATTCTGAATCTACATCAATTACTTTAAGGGAATCTGTTTTAAGAACCTCCGGTTCTTTTTCTTTAGCTTTAGTTTTAATATTAATTTCAGGTACAAATCCAATGTCAGTTATATCATCGTTCCTATTATATTTAGGTGCAACTGTTAGTTCCGTTTCTAGGCCCCAAATATCTCTGGCCTCAAACTGATCTTTCCTCTCAGGTGTAACACTTTTAGAGGATCGCTTTTTCGCTTTAGCCAAGTACGAAATAGGTTCTAATTCATCATATGGAGTTGAAATTGATACTAATTCACCGCTAGGTTGTTGTTGTTTATCTTCGATAGCATGTATTTCAATAAACGTATCTTCCTCTTCTTTCGCATGAAAATCGTCATGAGACTTTTTACCTTTTCGATTCCTTTTAGGTTTCGGCTTAATTTCCTCAATGACTTTATTTTCTACTTGTGGTATACTGCTACATAAAACAGTTTTCTCTGGTTCATTCAAAAGCATATCCCAAGCTTGATCCTCTGTTTTTATTTCATCTTTTGGAACGTCCTTCTTTTCTACTTTCTCTTTCAATGACTTACACTCTAACAACTTTTTCTTTGTCATAATTTTTAGTGGAACAGAAACCGACGATGTTTTCTCTGGAGTATCTGGAACTATAATAGAATCTTTAGAAAGGCACTCTAGAGCAATAGAATCCTTTTCAATAAGCCCTTTCCAAACAGGCTTCTTGGCGACAGGATCCTCTGATACTGATTCTTTTGGGATAGACGCTCCACAAACTGTATCTCTTGAGAGTGTCTGGCTTAATGTAGATTCCTTCGAAACAGATTCCTTTAAAACATTTTCCATCTTTTTTATTTTTTGCGTTTTAATTGACGTTTGAACAGATTCTACCTTTTTCGGCTTTTCAATTTTCATAGACGACTCAGACTCCACTTTCCTATTGTTTTCCACTGTTAGCAGAACTTCAGGTTCTATGTTTTTCAATTTTTCTCCTTTTGGCATACTTTCAAGGTCCTTATGCTGCTCAATTTCAATCAGTGTGGAAACCCTCGCTTGCTCGCCGAAGTCTCGAGAGCGAGAGCTTCCTTTTACTCTAGATTTGCTATCCTTATCACTACTGTCGCTAGCGACTTTACCTGACTTCGGGGTGGGAGATATCCTAACTCTAGATTCGGGGGTCGACTGAATATCATCCGACAACCTCGATTTTGGCAGTGTCTCGGGAGGTCTCTCGCTTTCTCGTTCGGCACTCGCCGATTCCCTAACACTCTGCCTAGCATCCATCGTCTCGCGTACCTCCTCGCTTACGCTAATATCTAAATTACAATGATCGAGCTCAGAGAGAGCGGCGGGAATGACCACAGCGGTGGGTAGGGGCTGCGCGTCGGGCGGGGTGTGCAGCGACTGCGGCGGCGGCACGCTCTGCACGGGGATGGTCGTGGTCACCGGCAGGGCCCGCGCCGTGGCCTCGGGCCGGGCCGGCAGAGGCGCAGGGGCCCGCAGCACGGGCCGAAATGTGGCCTCTCGTCGCAGTTGGAGCTGGCGTACAGCTCGGGCTCCGCCTCGGTCTCGACGGGCGCTGGCGGAGCGGGCTGCACCACGCAGCCCAGCGGGTCCACTGTCCACGCACGCTCCGACTTCCACGCATCCGCTGAACGCGCGATCGCCGCCCCTATACGAAACCGAAGGCAACCGTTACTGTGTGCGATACTGTGGTGAGGGTTATTGCTCGAGCACTCTGCCTACTTTCGAGAACCGTGAATTTCTATAGTAAAAAGTAGGCAATGTGCTTGAGTATCGGTAGTTAGCGAAGGCCGAGAGAGGGTCGGTACGATGCCTTAGGCTTCGGTATAGGGCCGGCGGCGGTCTTACGCTCCGTGTGTGGCGCTCCCTCACTGGCTTCTTGTGTGTTCATGTTTGCAAACCCGATCCAAACTTGGCACTCCCGACACGAGATTATGATGGACGAAAGACTTGATGGAAATTTATGACAAACATACCTCTGTCGGGTAATCTTATAATGTATATATTTTTTTTAATATTTGTACTTTTGTAATGTTTTTTTTTTATATTTACCTCTTGAGATTTACTCAGGCCATAGTATCAGAGTTACGTTTGTCACAACAGTTGTATGATTCGTTACGTTACTTTTGGTTATTCAAAGTCTTTTAGAATCTTTATTAAATATTAGTATTATATCAGTTTAATCAGCCCCATGTTTAAAAAATATATTAAGGCAAGCAAATAGAAGTTAGCACCTGAAAGATGTCCTGCTATAGGATCATCATGCTAGAAAGCTATTTATTTGTTTACTATTCTAACGTGTACAATTGCATCCGTTTATGGTGGTCGTCATAATATCTGCTTTTCATTTTTAATTTTGTCAGACTCGC